>NC_069427.1:37975419-38025419 GCF_026875155.1 Cherax quadricarinatus | reverse complement strand
GCATGACCAGTTATGTTACTACTGCATGACCAGTTATGTCACTACTGCATGACCAGTTATGTCACTACTGCATGACCAGTTATGTCACTACTGCATGACCAGTTATGTCACTACTGCATGACCAGTTATGTCACTACTGCATGACCAGTTATGTCACTACTGCATGACCAGTTATGTCACTACTGCATGACCAGTTATGTCACTACTGCATGACCAGTTATGTTACTACTGCATGACCAGTTATGTCACTACTGCATGACCAGTTATGTCACTACTGCATGACCAGTTATGTCACTACTGCATGACCAGTTATGTCACTACTGCATGACCAGTTATGTCACTACTGCATGACCAGTTATGTCACTACTGCATGACCAGTTATGTCACTACTGCATGACCAGTTATGTCACTACTGCATGACCAGTTATGTTACTACTGCATGACCAGTTATGTCACTACTGCATGACCAGTTATGTCACTACTGCATGACCAGTTATGTCACTACTGCATGACCAGTTAGGTCACTACTGCATGACCAGTTACTAATGTTTATCAATGAGAACGTTTAAGGGCCATAAACTGAACAGGAGAATACTTCTCGACTTTATTAATGATAAAATAAATAATCGTAGTAATATTGAGGAACAAATTCAAATACCACTTTGAGTGGTAGGTAAGACACATAGGCAACAGTTAGGCAACTTTGTTCCGAAACGTTTCGCCTACACAGTAGGCTTCTTCAGTCGAATACAGAAAGTAGGCAGGAACAGTAGAGATGTGAAGACGATGTAATCAGTCCATCACCCTTGAAGTCGTAGAATTTGAGGTTGTCAGTCCCTCGGCCTGGAGAAGTTCAGTTCCATAGTTCCTGACTATGTGTCTTACCTACCAACCTGTCGGTATTGTATACCACTGTGATGTTCACCACTTTGAGTACAGGCAACAGATCCTATATTTATTCATCTTCAACAATGCAAAAACAAAAAAAAAACTTGAAAAAATAAAGAAAAACATTGGAATATCAGAGAAACACTAGTTCCGGTCTGACCTTGAGTACAGGTAACATCTGATCATACATTTTCTTGCCTTCAACTATGCAAAATCATCTATCACATCATCAGTTTGATGATGTGATAGATATATAGGGAAAATCATTGATTTTGATGACATCAAAATCAATGATTTTCCCTATATAGGCTTATTTGTACTTTATTAATATATAATAGGATATATAGAAACGAAGGATTCTTCTCTTATGTTGCTGCAGCACTGTTTTGTGCATTATTGTTCCCTTATTTAGAGGCTCTGTTGTGTCACCCCCTAAATGGTGTCACCCGGGGCGCCATCCCCCCCCCCCTTCCGACGCCTCTGATGAATGGAACAAACTCAGAGGCAGAGTCACTGAGGCAAGAACTTCGGGTAGCCTTAAATATAGATTTGACTGGTAGATGAGTGAGTGTGGGCCAGTAGACCTGCTGTAGTGTTGCTTCGTTCTTATGCTCTTAACACTATGATGCCCCATGTGCAACATCTTGGTATCTTTATTGTAGACGTTTCGCCAAGCAGTGGCTTTATCAATACAAATTCTAGGACATGATTTGAAGACATCACTGTTCCATCTTATTTTCTTATAAACTAACTCAATTACCCATTTTTATTCTAAATCCCTATTATTGCCCAATTTTACTTTAAACTATATTGATCAAACTTATTGTAAACTTCTTTTATTGACCATTTTTATTCCATACTTTTTTAACCTAGTATTTTCAACTACAACTTTTATATCATCCTGTCTACCATCTTACTAGCATATTATAACCAAGTCATTGCCATTTTTATTTTTATCAATTCTTTTATTTTTATTATTTTGCTAACTTAATTTGTGTATTTTATCCTGTCAATTTAAATCTAATTATACTCTAATTCTTGTAAACAACTTATATAAGACCTTAGTGCAATTACAATTGAGAGTCTTGTTCCTTTATTATATTATTAGATTAATCACAGTTTTACTCTAGCTCATTCTAGCTCAATACATAGTCAATACCAAATTCACTATACTAGACCATAGTGCAATTACTAGTGAGAGACTGGTGCTATTTGTAATTTGTATTTTTATATTTTTAGACTAAAGTTGTTGTACTATACTCTTTCTAGCTCAATACATAGTCCAATACCAAATTCACTTTATTAGACCATAGTGCAATTACAGTGAGAGACGGGTGCTACTTTTAATTTGTATTTTTTATATTATTAGTTTAAAATTTCAGTTGTACCATAGCTCATTCTACCTCAAGACATAGTCAATACCAAATTTCACATATTAGACCATAGTGCAATTACTAGTGAGAGAAGTGCTATTTTTAATTTGTACTTTTATATTATTAGATTAAACCTATTGTAACTTTAGCTCACTCTAGCTCAAAACATAGACTCCACAAAAGCCCATTATTAGACCTTAGTGCAATTACAAGTGAGAGTCTTGTTCTATTTTTAATTTGTATTTTTATATTACTAGTTTATACCTAGTTGTACTTTAGTTCATTCCAGCACAACACACAGACAACATCAACTTCATTATGTGTAGTAGTGACTATACCCTACATGACCAAAATACTCTAGCTATATACTTGTCCAAACTTCCAACCACTACAGAATCAGTATTTAGAACTCAACACACAACTCAGGATATAAATAACCATAATTTAAACCTAGAAGATGATTGATCACGTTGGACCCTGATCTAAACCTCCACAATCTAAAACCAATCAAACCAAATTGGAAAGTAACTGCCTTTATTACACAGCATCACAAGCCACCACTATCCAAAAACAATGCTAAAAGTCTATCAGTACTTAACTACAACATCAGGTCCTTAAGCAAACACTATGATGACCTCCTAGCACTCCTTGAATCACTAAAGACACCCTTCTCCTGCATTATTTCTTACTGAGACCTGCCTTAAGCAGGACACAATAGATATCTACCCTCAACAGGATACACAGCAATCACAACTGCAAAACCCAAACCCAAGTTGGGGGGGGTTTTGGGCAATCTATTACTCTAACCAATTATCTTGTCTTAGCACCACTTGCTTTAGTGATGAATATGGGGAATACATTTTTGCTAATTTTACTGTAAAAAAACCTTAAGACGCCTATAACAATCGGTGCCATTTACCGGATACTCACACAAACATCCCAAATTTCAGTGAGAAATTAAAGTCACTAATAACAAACAGACAAAGAATAAGCCCCACCTTCTCTTAGCTGGAGACTTCAAACATCAACCTTGGCTTACTGATGATCAGCCTGTAACTGATTTCATCAACAATATAAAACAACACACTTCTCATACCAACAATAACTAAACCAACCGGGCTCACTGAAGACAAGTGCAACCATAATAGACCACATATGGACCAATAATACTAGCCCCCCTTAAAAATCAGGGATAATCACAGATAGCACTACAGACCACTACCCAAACCTTCCTCCTGACAAAAAAATAGTAAACCACCACTTGAATACAACAAAGTCTCATTTAGACTCCATGACGAGGCCTCAGTAAGGAATTCACAGCTGACCTAGAGACTGTTGATTGGCCTACAGAATTCTCCAAGGCCATGGTATTGATGACTGGACAGACATCTTTCTTAACAAATTACTTAGACTATACAACAAACTTTGTCCTATAAAAACAAAACATATCACAAACAAACGGCTTGGTTGCCCATGGCTAACCAGCACCTTTCCCTGAAATCCATTGACAAGAAACACCCAATATAAAAAAGCAATATAGACAGGCTTAATACACAAAGTACTCTTAAACACATTCATCAGCTCTCCCCAAAAGTAATAAAAAAAGCCAAACAACTAACTACTCCAGTAGATTCACAGACACTAGAGGAGATATAAAAAAGACCGGGAAAACACTCTCTCAGATTCTAGGACCCACAAACTGAAAAAAAACCAAGAATATTGTCCTGGGTAAACCTAAGAAACACCACAACATCCCACTGACACAGCTAACAAGATAAAACGACTTCTTCTCAAAAAATAGGATCTAATCTCGCCAGTAAAATCCCACATACCAATGCCCATGCCGGGGACTACCTAGATGGAAATTTCCCTAATTCCTTCTATTTTGAACCAACTGAGCCCACGGAAGTCATTGAGATCATAAGCCCACTTAAAAATAACTCGGGGAATCTGCCCTCATGTCCCACCATCACTGTACAAGCGAGCGGCCCATGTCCTTTCGCATCTATTCATTACTTTTTAACAAGTCAATAGAGACTAGCACCTTCCCGAAAACTACTCAAGATGGCAAGGGTTACACCAATACATAAAGGTGGTGACCCTACGACTTAAAAAACTATAGGCCAATATCTAACTTACCATTGCTATCCAAAATCTTTGAGAAACTCGTGCACAGGAGACTGTATTCATTTATAACGGCTCAAAAACATACTCAACCCCTGCCAGTTTGGATTCAGGAAAAATAAAAGCACATGATTGCAAATCATAAAAATGCTAGATCTGTTTTTACCACAGCTTGGAAAATAAGGAATATCCACTAGGAATTTTTATTGACCTAAGAAAAGTTTTTAAACACAGTAAACCACGAAACCTACTCCACAAACTTGACCACACGGTATAAGAGGCCATGCGCTTGCTTATTTCAAATCTTACATTACTAATAGGTATCATACGTCACCATTAAAGACAAAAGCATCAGCAACACGGCCACTTGAAAACTGGAGTTCCGCGGGGAAGTGCCCTTTGGGTCCCCTGTCTTCCTCAAAATCATCAATGACCTTCCAAACGTATCCCAACACCTGAAACCCAATTCTCTTTGCTGATGCACGACTATGCCCTTTCTCTCACCCTAATCTTGCCACCCTCAACACCATTGTGAACGAGGAGCTGATTAAAATATCGACTTGGATGACAGCCAATAAACTTACGCTTAACACTGACAAAACTTACTATATTATGTTTGGTACAGAGCAGGAGATGCACAAATTAACTTTAAAGTTTTGACAACACTCTAATTACCAGAAATAATGGGGAAAATTTTCCTAGGCTTATACCTTGACAAAAACCTGAATTTCAGCACCCATTCCAGCATATAGCCAAAAAAAGTATCCAAAACGGTTGGGATCCTCCCCCAAGATACGTTTACTACGTGCCGCAAAAATGCCCTTCTCACACTATACCACTCACTTATTTATCCATACCTCACCTATGCTATTTGTGCTTGGGGATCAACTGCAGCAAACACAACTAAAGCCAATAATAACCCAACAAAAAGCTGCAGTAAGAATAATCACTAAATCCCATCCCTGGCAGCACACCCCCCCACTCTTCAAAGATCTAAACTTATCCCAGTTCAGTACATCCACACTTAACTACTGTGCAATCTATATCTACAGGGCCATAAACTCTAATATCAACCTTGACCTAAAACGCTTTCTTGAAAAGTTGTGACAGAACCCACAGGCATAACACCAGAAACAAACATCTCTACGACATTCCCCGTGTCCGACTAAACCTTTAACAAAAATTCAATGTATGTCAAAGGCCCAAAAAATCTGGAATACCCTACCTGAGAACTCTAGAACTGCAGACACATTCATCACCTTCAAAACTACCATTAGAAAACATCTTATCTCCCGATACACCCCATAAAACTAACTACACGAATACCACCTGGTGGTTCACACTTACACTCGCTCATTTCATTTGACCATAAACAGAAACAGAAATATTAATCTCAGTCTTAAAATAATGAATCCTGATACTCCAATACTGAAACTATATACTGTGCCAAAACAAAAGCATTCACAATGCTAAACTCACAAACTAGTATTTAGTCACTTAGCCATAAAAACCAACTTCCCTCATAATTTGTAATATTTTACAATTAAGAATAAAACTAAGTATGCCCGAAATGCCTAGCCATGCTAAGCGTTCTAGTGGTACACTCTGTAATCACAATTTTACTACATGTAAACCAAACAATAAACCAAATTTCTGTAAACCAGCATTGTAATCCTTATAGAGAATAAACTTTGAATTTGAATTTGAAATTTGAATATACGAAAGATGAGGTAATCAGTCCCTCAGCCTTTAAGTTGGTGTTAAGAGCACCGTAGTCTAGAATATTCTGGACTACAGATTGCCTCATCTTTTGTATAAGTTCTGTCTTCTAATCATATCCTAGAATTTGTAAATTTATAAAGCAAATGGATGGCGAAACGTCTACAATAAAGATACCAAGATGTTGCACATGTGTCTAAATTTTTCAACTTGTCGGTATTTTATACCGTTCATGCACAACTATGATGAAAATTAGACCATGTTGCAACACTTGGGTATCTTTTTTATTTATTTATTTTTTATTAACAATTTGGCAAACGTACAGAGGTACAAAAAATACAGATAAGAGCAGCATGCCAAAGCCACTATACTATGCAAGCATTACGGGCTGGCTTAAAATTTAAATTAAGAAATTAACTAAGCAATGCTGAAATCAGTGATAAAACATTAATGTAAACAGATTACTATAAAGCACAAGTGAGTATTACAAAGACAGGTCATATGGTTGCATGCATTGTTTTTACATTCAGTAGAATGGAGTATTCCCGTTAGGTAGTGTATTTAAAAAAATAATAAAATTAGATTGGGTCCTAGGTTTTAAAATTTATGTGATATAATTTTGAGAAACATTTAAGAAATACAATTTATAGGGTTCAGTTATTCCAGTATTTATTTGGTTTTTGGGGGAGTAAGTGATCTTTTAGAAGAGAAATTGAATTTATAAACAGGTAGTGTTTTTTTTTAATTTACAGGTAATGAATCCAGATTTTAGGGCCTTTTATGTGCATTGAGTTTTTGCATAGTGTGAGATGGACACGAGGGAAAATCAAAGAGTGATCTGTGCCTTGTGTTATGGTATGTGTTCTGTTGAGGTTGGCAAGGAGATGTTTGAGGGGAGGGTTAATAAACAGAGTTAAGTGTTCTATGTATGTAATAGGTGCAATAATAAGAGGATGTTTTGTATGGTGAGTAGGTTGATGTTTTGAATATTGGGGGAGTGTGTTGCCTGTAGTGAGAATTTATATTCTAACTGCAGCCTTTTTGGTTAAAATTTTGGTCCCGAGATGGTTAATTGTTGTTGAGCCCCATGCACAAATTCCATAGGTGGAATAGGGGTAAATAAGAGAATTTCTAAAGATAAACCCCAAATGCTGCACATTTGTCTAATTGTCGGTTCTCTGAACCATTCCATCTACAACTACGATTTTCCCACAACAATGAGTCCGTTATTGTGTTCACAGTGGAAGATCATACACTGATGGACTTCGCTAACACTGTGGTGTCCCACGACACTGACTCTATCATGTCTCTGATGGCTAACCCGCACAGCATGGCTGCTCCAGAGGCTTCTCAACGTAACAACTTTACCCTTCACCAGACTCTAAGGTAAGACCTTTTAAAGATTTATATGGATTACATATCGCTGAGTACACAAAACCAGTAATCTGAAGCAGCAAAAGTTTTGATGTAGATAAGGTAGATTAAGCTGAAGTATACTGAGTTAATTTTGAAATTCATTGGATCTTTACTGATATGTGATGAATGGTTTTGAAAACCGACAAGTGAATATTGAGACACTTATGCAGCATATGGGAATCTTTATTCAGGAAACGTTTTTGCCACACAGTGGCTTCCTCTTTGTATCGGACTGATGAAGCCACTGTGTGGCGAAAGTTTCCTGAATAAAGATTCCCATATGCTGCATAAGTGTCTCAATCTTTACTATATACGACAGTTTCCATCACGTGTGGTTTTCCAGTCACACTGTAACAACAAGATTACTTTAGGTTACGTTACGTTACGTTAACTTCGCGTTACGTTACGTTACGTTACGTTGCGTTTCGTTACGTTACGTTAGGCTACTTTATTCGTTTTGGTGAAATATAATAAAAGATTTGCATTAATTTTATTCAAAACTTTATTTCTGACCAACAAGACGCATAAAAAAACTGATTTTTACACGAGTATAAGCTTTTTTATACCATTTGAATGTTCACGAGTTTAAAGGGAACTTTATTAATGGGAAAGTGTCGCCCACCACAGACGTGTCGCCCACCACAGACTTAATTACTCTCCTCACCCTCATGAATAAGACATTCATCACAACTGTCAGACACTGCAGCAATCAATGGGATCTTGTTACAAAGAAATTCCTCACCTTGTTCAACCTTAGGACGAAGACCTACTTCGACTAGGATGGTACCACTATGACCCCGCCTCCGCTGCTTCCCCTCACCTCACTACAGTATATAAGCCACGTCTACGGCCCTATGCTGTACATTCACAAGTTGATGGACTGAACACATCGACTCCAGGCTGAGGGACTGAAATTTCCTCAAACTCCTCCTCTCCTTTTCACCTTCGCTTTGTATTGGGCTGATGAAGCCACTGTGTGGGGAAACGTTTCCTGAATAAAGTGCTAAGTGTCCCCAATCTTCAACTTGTCTGTTTTTCAAACCATTCATCAAAAATAAGACTAATGTTGAACACTTGGGCAACTATTATTGCCGAAACGTTTCGCCTCCACAAAAGACACATATGCAGCAGTTAGGTATCTTTATTTCGAAACGAACGTTTCGCCTACACAGTAAGCTTCTTCATCGAGTACAGAAAAGTTGATAGAACAGAAGATACTTGAAGACGATGTAATCAGTCTATTTACCCTTGAAGTTTTGAGGTGGTCAGTCCCTCAGTCTGGAGAAGATTATTGTTCCATAGTCTGAAACAATATGGAGTTGAAGTGACAGGATGGAGCTTATATAAACCCCCAGGAGGTGAGATGTAGGCCACTAGTAAAAGGTAAGAATGTTGTCGTTGGAAGGTCAGGTCCCCCCTCAAATCCACCATTCTCACTAGTAGAAGTTGACAAAGTTGATTTCAGGTCTGTACCAAGATACCCTTTTGTTGCAGTGTCTGACAGAGTGAACATCTCCCTCCTGGCGGGGTACTCATGGTCAGTCGTCACGTGAGGTCACAGACCCTGAGCTGCTTTGGGGGATTATGTGGACGGTTACAAAGCATGGCTTGCTTCTGCAGTGTTTTTAAAAATTGAGGTTGGAGAGTTGAAAGGAGGAGGTCTTGCTTCTCCAGGAGGAGATTAGGAGGCTGAAGGTCCACCTCAATGGGTCTGGAGAGAGTTGAGGTGGCTGGAGTTGTGGGGAATGAGGCTTCTAGCAGCGAGGTGCAGTCTGTCTCTCGCTGTGAGGAGGCTGTAGTTGGGGAGGCAGCAAACGGCTACCAGCAGTGAGGTGCAGCCCAGCACCTGCACAAGTGGCGAGTAGTTCACAGTAAAGGAAGGCGCATCAATTAAGGAAAGTTAAGAGTGAAGATCTGAAGGAGAAACCTTTCCTGTTTTTTCAGGAAATTACTTTATGGGCCCGTGAAGTAAGGACTCTGCCCCGCTAATGGAGGTAAGCGCATTCTTGTTTGGTGACTCTCAGGTAAGAACATTTACCGTTCTTTTTGAATGGAATAAGAAAATGAAGAAGAGTGTGCTTCCCGGAGCGGGGTTGGGGACTTGTCAACGGGTGGATAATTTCATGTCAGGTAATGGGGGGGCAACCCATTTTCCCGCTCAGTGTGGGAAATGATAATTGGGGAAGGTGGGGGAAAAAAGCTGCTAGATAAGTACAGTCAGCATAGATTTCATTAACCCAAGGGGGGGGACCCAATCATATTAGCACTTGCCAAAAAGGGGGTAGGAAATAAAAGGTTTTTTCTAGGGGCAATTGGTGTAAATTGTGGCAGACAGATACTCAAGAACTTGCAATCCCATTCAGACAAATGGAAAAACTTTTATGGCAAACATTATATGCAAGGGGTGGGGTACATCCTCGGGGCTGGGTGGTAGCACTTGCAACCGATGAAAGGCCCTGGTGAAATGCTAGATTTTTAAAATGAGGAAGATAAGGGGGATGGGGTTTGGGAAACAAGCAGGTTGCAACACTGGGTTGGAAACAGAAATTAAAAAAGGCATTCGCATGAAGTTATAAAAAAAGACAATAGATCGGTCACAAACAAAGGGGGACAGCAAGGGCAGCAAGGGACTACCCCCCTTAAGGTTTACTATACAAATTTAGCGGGAGTGAAAGAAAAAAAGATAGAGGAGCAAAGTTTAAATTGCAAGTGCGGGAAACAAGATAAAAATTGCAAAACAGAACCTCCCCAAATCTGAAAGAAAGAGAGATGCCCTCTGAATGTCACATACAAGGCTATAAATTTTTCCCAAACACTGACGGGGTCAAGAAAAAAGGGTGGGGGGAAAAGGCAAAGTAGTCAGAGCCCAATTTAAATTGTTGTGTTAGAAAAGATTTTAAAATTAAAAGCGTCATCCCTGAATCTTTTTGGGGGTTAAACAGCTTCTCGGGGGCCGAAAAAAACTAATTTTGGGTGTGATTTACGGGGCCCCCCCAAATCTTGTTTAGGGAGTGCGGGAAAAATTTTTCCTTGGGACAAAATTCGAAAGGCATCACAAAAAAAAAGTTTGCTAATGGGAGATTTCAACTAAAACCAGATTGATTTGGGAGAAATTTTGACGGGAAAAATTTAGGGGTCGGGTTTGACTTTCTTGATACGATCCGGGATTTTTTTTTTTTAAAAACATTTGGACAGACCCAAAACTAGGGGAAAAACCCCCTTGCTTAAAAATTTTTGGCCAAAAGGGGAAAAAACTAATTAAAAATTTTTAGGTTAATGATGATTTTTGGGAAAAAGTGATCACCAAATCACTCAGTTTTAATATATCATGGAATTCCCCTAATTTTTAAATGGAATCGATCTCCGTCCCTGATTTTTCGCTTGGCTTTTTTTAAATGGGCGAAAAATTATTTAGGTGGGCTGAACGGAAAATGACCTGACAAAGGGGTCGGGAATTTGGTGAGGGTTGCCGAAAATGATTTTTTTTCCGGGGCATGGGTTCTAGCTGCCAGTAAAATTTTAAATTTTTCCCAAATAGGAAATCAGATCAAAAAAAAAATGATCCAAAAAAGGTTAAACAATAGTTTTAAAAAAACTAAATGGCCAAAAAGGGGCCATAAAAAGGCAAAAAAAAGAGGAAGGGGCCCAATTTGGGAGAAATCGTATATTCATTTAAAAAAGAAATAAAAAAGGGAATTGAAAAGCAAAAAAAAGTTTTATGATTTAAAGTTGCAAGAGAATCGAAAAAAAAACCCCAAAAAGGGATTCTTAGGTATACAGAATTTAAGATCGGGGAAAGAAAAGGCCCATTTAAAAAGTTCCTCGGGCCCCAGCTCACTGACATTTAAAAAGGAAATGTGTAAAATTTTTTTAAACCATACTTCCCTCATTTTTTTCACAGGAGGATACCGGGCGATTTTCCCCGTAAAATAAATTATGAAGAACGGCCCTAATAAACTGTGCACTATTGGGGTCAAAAGTGACATGGTCCTTGGGCAAATAGTTTAAATTAAAACCTAACAAACCCCGGGGGCCCTGATGAACTGTATGAAAGGGTTTTTCTAAAGGAATTAAAGGGGACTTAGCACCCCTTTTGGGGCTAATTTTTTTCCCAAACAAAATAAACAACAAACGGGGCATGGTGCCAGAAAATTTGGGAAAATGGCAAATGTGTTTCCCTTTTTTCCCAAAACAGGGGACAGGCCCTTAGCTTCAACTATAGCCCAAATAACCTAACCTCCATAGGGGGAAATTTAAATGGAATCAAAAAATTGCGGGGCATTTCGTAGCCACCTTGAAAAGCATAAATTTTAATCAACGAATCCAGCAGGGTTTTAAACAAAGGGGCTTTCCCCTCCCTTTAAACAAATTTTAATTAACTTTTTTTCCCACTAAGGGTTTTTTGGGAGGGGGTTTAATCGGGTAATGAATAAAAAAGGGTTAAAAGGACTTCAAAAAGGCTTTGACGGGGTCCCACATCGAGACCTAAGGGGAAAAATTTAAAAAGCACATGGAAAAAGGGAAAAATTTTTTTCCTGGAAAAAGGCAGGGTTGAAAAATAGGCGCAGAGTTTTTTTGCAATAAAGGGGGGAGAAATCAGATGGGGAATGTCAGGGAGGGGGTGTTCCACAGGGGTCAGTGTTGGGCCCCCTGCTGTTCAAAATTTCAACATAAACGACATAAAAATGGGGCATAAAGAAACACATCGGGAAGTTTGTCGATGACACCCAAAAAAGGGGGGGCCCTCGAATTCATTCTGACGAGACATTCGAGCACGGTTTCCCGGAAAAATTTGAAAAAAAAGGGGTGCAGGGTTTGGGAAGTGGGCAGATTTTCAGTTTAAAAATAGAAAAAATGAAAGTTCTAAATGTTTTTGGGCAGGGCAAAAACCAAGGGCCCCAAATAAACAAAAAAATTAGATCTTAAATTACGGATTGGGGAAAAAGATTTAGGAGTTCTGGTTAAGGGAGAAAACTGAAACCCAAAACACCCGTGCATAAGGTTTTGCAAAAAAAGCTAATAGAATCCTTGGCTTCATATCAAAAGCATAAAAAAAAGGGGTCCTCGGGTTTTTCTTTTAACTCTATACATCCCTTTGGGTTTGGCCTCATTTTAATTTGCGCACCCGTTTTGGGCACCTTTTACAGAATTGGGTTTTAAATTTCCCCCTGGGAAAATGAAAAAAGGAGGAATGACAAAGTTTATCCCATGTTTTCCCGAAAACCTTTTCCCCATAAAAGGGTAGACCAAGGGGCCCCCGAACTGCACCCTCAAAAAGACGTAGAAATTTGGGGGGAAAAGATTGAGGTGTATAAGTGGGGGAAAACCAAGGGGAAAAAATAAAAAAGGGGTTAAAAAAGTGGGGCTGAAAATGTTTTAGCCTAGCAGGACTCCAGGGAAAGGTTTTAAGTTGGGAAAAATTTAGATTTAGGAAAGGGTATAGGGGAAATAAATGGTTTTTGGGAATAGAGTTTTGGGAAGGGGTGGAACAAACTCCCAAAATACCGTTATAGAGCCAGAACGTTGTGTAAACTTTTAAAAAAATTGGAAAATAACATGAGTTGGGGTGGGGGGGTTGATTTAGACCTGAACTTGTGCTACCAGGTCGGGTTTTCCGTGTTCCCCCTTTAAATCAATGTACCGACCCGACAAAGGTTGGTTTCATTGGCTTAAGCCGGTGGGGGGACTTGGACCCCGCCTCGCATGGGGCCCGTTTGGCCTTTGCAGTGTTCCTTCGTTCTTATGTTTTTTTTATATAGGCTCCATCCTGTCACTTCAACCTTTTCCCAAATTGTTTTAGAAATATGGAAACAATACCTTCTTTCCCAAAAGGGGGGACTTTACCACCTCCCAAAATTCAAGGGGGTTTTTGACTTTAAATTTCATTTGTCCCTTTAAGTTTTTCTGCTTTTAAACAACCCTTTTTTTTTTACTCGACCCGAAAAGCCTACTTTTGTAGGCCCAAACGTTTGAAATAAAGAAACCTAAATGTTTTCAAATGTTCTTACCTAACAAAAGGAGAATCTTGAAAAACCGGAGGAGAATGAGGGAATCATCCCTCAACCTTGAGTCCCATGTGGGCAGTCCATCAACTTGAATAGAATAGGGTATTTTTTTTTTGCGGAGGAGCTATAAAACCCCTAGGCAGAGAGGTTTCACAGTCAGGTTTTATAGGTGTTCATTTTTCCCCAGCCTTTACAGAAGGTGCCTGGTCCCCCCACCTTATAGGGTTCAGGGCCCCCCAGCCATGATTTGAAATTTTTTCATCCCTCAGCCTTGAAAAAGGGTTTTATCCCCAGCCCCTTTTAGAAAAAAAGGTTTTTTACTCCCTCAAAACCCCCATAAAGGGGGTTTCCCCTTCCCCCCAGGCCTTTAAGAAGGTGGTTTAGGTTTCCCCCAGCCTTGAAAGGAAAAGGGGTTCGTCCCTCAGGGCCCGACAAAAAGGGGTTTACAATCCCTCAGCCTTGACAGAAGGTTGGGTTCCCTCCCTCCCGCCTTAAATAAGGAAGGTGTTCCCTCCCTCCCGCCTAGATAAAGGTGTTACCCCCCCCTCAGCCCCATATAAGGGGTTCAATCCCCCCATCCATGATAGAAAAGTGTTCATCATTCACCTTGATAAAGGTGCTCTTCCCCCAGGCCTTTATAGGTGGGTTTTAGGGCCCCTCACCATAATAGGTGTTCATCCCCCCAGCCTTTACCGGGAAGTTTGGGTTTTTTAAATTTCCCCCAGCCTTTTATAGAAGGGGTTCACTCCCTCAGCCAAGATAGAAGGTGTTCAGTCCCTCAGCCATGATAGAAGGTGTTCAATCCCTCATCCATGATAGAATGTGTTCAGTCCCTCAGCCTTGATAGAAGGTGTTCAGTCCCTCAGCCTTGATAGAAGGTGCTCAGTCCCTCAGCCTTGATAGAAGGTGTTCAGTCCCTCAGCCTTGATAGGTGTTCAGTCCCTCAGCTATGATAGAAGGTGTTCAGTCCCTCATCCTTCATAGAAGGTGCTCAGTCCCTCAGCCTTGATAGAAGGTGTTCAGTCCCTCAACCTTCATAGAAGGTGTTCACTCCCTCAGCCTTGATAGGTGTTCAGTCCCTCAGCCTTGATAGAAGGTGTTCAGTCCCTCAGCCTTGATAGAAGGTGCTCAGTCCCTCAGCCTTGATAGAAGGTGTTCAGTCCCTCAGCCTTGATAGGTGTTCAGTCCCTCAGCCTTGACAGAAGGTGTTCACTCCCTCAGCCTAGATAGAAGGTGTTCGGTCCCTCAGCCATGATATAAGGTGTTCAATCCTTCATCCATGATAGAATGTGTTCAGTCACTCAGCCTTGATAGAAGGTGCTCTGTCTCTCAGCCTTGATAGGTGTTCAGTCCCTCAGCCATGATGGGTGTTCAGTCCCTCAGCCTTGATAGAAGGTGCTCAATCCCTCAGCCTTGATAGAAAGTGTTCAGTCCCTCAGTCTTGATAGAAGGTGTTCACTCCCTCAGCCTTGATAGAAGGTGTTCACTCCCTCAACCTTGATAGAAGGTGTTCAGTCCCTCAGCCTTGACAGAAGGTGCTCAGTCCCTCAGCCTTCATAGAAGGTGCTCAGTACCTCACCTTTGACCGAAGGTGCGCAGTCCCTCAGCCTTGATAGAAGGTGCTCAGTCCCTCAGCCTTAATAGAAGGTGTTCAGTCCCTCAGCCTTGATAGAAGGTGTTCAGTCCCTCAGCCTTGATAGAAGGTGTTCAGTCCCTCAGCCTTAATAGAAGGTGCTCAGTCCCTCAGACTTGATAGAAGGTGTTCACTAACTCAGCCTTGATAGAAGGTGTTCACTCCCTCAGCCTTGATAGAAGGTGTTCACTCCCTCAGAGATCATAGGTGTTCAGTCCCTCAACCTTGATAGAAGGTTTTCAGTCCCTCAGCCTTGATAGAAGGTGTTCACTCCCTCAGCCTTGATAGAAGGTGTTCACTCCCTCAGCCTTGATAGAAGGTGTTCACTCCCTCAACCTTGATAGAAGGTGTTCAGTCCCTCAGCCTTGACAGAAGGTGCTCAGTCCCTCAGCCTTCATAGAACGTGCTCAGTACCTTACCTTTGACCGAAGGTGCTCAGTCCCTCAGCCTTGATAGAAGGTGCTCAGTCCCTCAGCCTTAATAGAAGGTGTTCAGTCCCTCAGCCTTGATAGAAGGTGTTCAGTCCCTCAGCCTTGATAGAAGGTGTTCAGTCCCTCAGCCTTAATAGAAGGTGCTCAGTCCCTCAGCCTTGATAGAAGGTGCTCAGTCCCTCAGACTTGATAGAAGGTGTTCACTAACTCAGCCTTGATAGAAGGTGTTCACTCCCTCAGCCTTGATAGAAGGTGTTCACTCCCTCAGAGATCATAGGTGTTCAGTCCCTCAACCTTGATAGAAGGTGTTCAGTCCCTCAGCCTTGATAGAAGGTGTTCAGTCCCTCAGCCTTTATAGAAGGTGTTCAGTCCCTCAGCCTTGATAGAAGGTGTTCAGTCCCTCACCCTTGATAGAAGGTGTTCAGTCCCTCAATTATGATAGAAGGTCTTCAGTCCGTCAGCCTTAATAGAAGGTGTTCAGTATCTCAGCTTTGATAGAAGGTGTTCAGTCCCTCAGCTATGATAGAAGGTGTTCATTCCCTCAGCCTTGATAGAAGGTGTTTAGTCCCTCAGCCATGATAGAAGGAGTTCAGTCCCTCAGCCTTGATAGGTGTTCAGTCCCTCAGCCTTCATAGAAGGAGTTCAGCCTCTCAGCCTTGATAGAAGGAGTTCAGTCTCTCAGCCTTGATAGAAGATATTCAGTCTCTCAGCCTTGATAGAAGGTGTTCAGTCCCTCAGCCTTGATAGGTGTTCAGTCCCTCAGCCTTGATAGAAGGCGCTCGGTCTCTCAGCCTTGAGAGAAGGAGCTCTGTCCCTCAGCCTTCATAGAAGGAGTTCAGTCCCTCAGCCTTGATAGAAGGTGTTCATTCCCTCAGCCTTGATAGAAGGTGCTCTGTCCCTCAGCCTTGATAGGTGTTCAGTCTCTCAGCCTTGACTGAAGGTGCTCTGTCCCTCAGCCATGATAGAAGGTGTTCAGTCTCTCAACCATGATAAAATGTGTTCAGTTCCTCAGCCATGATAGGTGCTCAGTCTCTCAGCCTTGATAGAAGGTGCTCAGTCCCTCAGCCATGATAGAAGGTGTTCAGTGTCTCACCTATGATAGAACGTGTTCAGTCCCTCAGCCTTGATAGAAGGTGTTCAGTCCCTCAGCCATGATAGAAGGTGTTCAGTCTCTCAGCCTTGATAGAAGGTGTTCAGTCTCTCAGCCTTGATAGGTGTTCAGTCTCTCAACCATGATAGAAGGTGTTCACTCTCTCAGCCTTGATAGAAGGTGTTCAGTCTCTCAGTCTTGATAGAAGATGTTCAGTCTCTCAGTCTTGATAGAAGATGTTCAGTCCCTCAATCTTGATAGAAGGTGTGCAGTCTCTCAGCCTTGATAGAAGGTGTTCAGTCTCTCAGTCTTGATAGAAGATGTTCAGTCTCTCAGTCTTGATAGAAGGTGTGCAGTCTCTCAGCCTTGATAGAAGGTGTTCAGTCTCTCAGCCTTGACAGAAGGTGCTTGGTCCCTCAGCCTGGACAGAAGGTGCTCAGTTCCTAAGATTTGAGAGAAGGTGCTCAGTTCCTCAGCCTTGACAGAAGGTGCTCAGTCCCTCAATCTTGATAGAAGGTGCTCAGTCCCTCAGCCTTGACAGAAGGTGCTCAGTTCCTCAGATTTGACAGAAGGTGCTCAGTTCTTCAGCCTTGACAGAAGGTGCTCAATCCCTCAGCGTTGACAGAAGGTGCTCAGTTCCTCAGCCTTGACAGAAGGTGCTCAGTCCCTCAGCCTTGACAGAAGGTGCTCAGTCCCTCAACCTTGACAGAAGGTGCTCAGTCCCTCAGCCTTGACAGAAGGTGTTCAGTCCCTCAGCCTTGACAGAAGGTGTTCAGTCCCTCAGTCTTGATGTGTGTTCAGTTCCACACCCATAATAGAAGGTCCGTCTCTTAGCCTTGAAGACAGGTGTTCATTTACTTAGCCACAGATATTAAATCCAAGAAAAACACTCCAACATAACAACGAATAATATACCAGCATTTTTGTTTGCTAACATACAAGGTCTTAAACTAATGTTTAGAGTTTTTCAGACACACACACATTAAAGACTACCTTAATAATGAGGATACCAGGGTTCAATGTACTTAAGTGTGACAGTTAAATACAAGCAACGAGGGAAGGGAAGTATTGGCCTGTCTGTTCAAAAGTCTTTCATACGCACTAAGTTACTTAACAGCACAAATAATGGAGTACTTATATATAAGCCACCAGATGCAACTTCCCAGCAGTTTAAAAACCAACTATTGAAACTAAAGTCCTATCTGAAAAATCTCTCAAACCCGGCCCAAGTTGCTTGGTGATTTCAACTCAAAACAACTAAAATGCCAGGGTTCATCAAATAATGTATTATCAGAGAGAATTCCAGGAGTCAGTTTGGATTAACAGTCTCACACAAATGATCTCTGTAATAGAGTTGCCTTAAGGTGTGGCCGGGTATAGGGTCTTGTACCAACACTTTGTCTCCTTGATGGAAGGAGCGAAGCTTTGAATTTCTGTCATACTTCTATTTCATCGTATTTTGAACTGCTTTTAAGTTAGCCTTAGCTAACTGATGTGCTGCCTGCAACCTTGAAGCAATGTTGTAGAGTGTTAATGAGGCGTCTTCTCTCATCCATCCTTCCTTGAGCACCCGAAGAGGATCTCATACATTGTGCCCAAAGATTAGCTCAAACGGACTATACCCTGTGGACTCCTGCACAGTTTCTCTCATTGGGAACAGCAACAGAGGTAGTGATTCATCCCAGTCTGTAGGAAAGTATATGCAAAAAAGTTCTCATCAGAGTTTTTAATGTCTGATGGAATCTTTCCAAGGCGCCTTGGGACTGAGGATGATAGGCAGTGGATAAGTTGTGAATTATTTCTAGCCTAGTTAATGCTTCCCTAAATGCTTTGGCAGTACCTTGATCACTTTGAATATACCTCGGAATGCCAAAGCAGGAAATAAACCTAGTTAAGGCCTTAAGTATGGCTTTCGTATTCGTACTGCGCATTGAGATTGCCTCTGGATATCTCGTTATTCGATCCATAATAGTAAATAAATAGTGATTCCCAGATTTGGACTTAGGTAATGGACCTACACAACCTATAATTAACTCTGCAAAAGGTTCTCCATCGGCAGGTATAGGATGGAGAGGTGCAAGTTTAATGGGGTGTCCAGGTTCTCCTACTTCCTTATATTCTCTACAACAGCGGATGTGATTCTTCACATCTTGCCTTAACTTTGCCCAGAAGAATTCTTTTAATATTCTATACATGATTTTAGTCATTCCTAAGTTGCTTCCTAACGAAGAGTTATGAGATATATTAAATATTTGTGGTCTAAACTTTTTAGGAACTACTAACCTGTCTGTCTTTTGCTTTCTCTCCACCATCTTACCAGTCTCAGTGCAGATTAAGAAGTCGTTTTTAATTTTATATTTGACTGGGTGGTCTGAGGAGGATTTACCCATTGCTACTTGAAAAACGAAATTCAATAAAGGGTCTTTTCGCTGTTCTTCCCGGAAGGACAGTCCCTCGGGCATGGAAACAGAGATATCTGGCAATCCTGCAACCCTGGAATAGGAAGGCTTGATCTGGGTCTGTTCACTATGTTTATGAGGCTCTGGTCAGTTTTCCTCGTAAAACAAATTGGCTATTTCGAAATCATAGTCGTCCAAGGATGGGTTAGCATTCTCATCAGACATCCTTTGGGATTTTGCCCGAGTAATAGCCAACATTGGAGAAGAATTAGTCATTATAGGTTCTGGACACTTAGTAGAATTAATGTTATTACCCAGCAATAACACAACATTCATAGGAAATCCGTCAGAAACACCTACAGTCAAATATCCAGTGTAATATTTACTCTGCACACATATTTTACGTAAAAGGATAGAAAATACTGCTCCTCCAAAAGCTTCTAAAATGACGAATGATTGTAAAGATGTTTGTTCCGAGAGGGGAAGTATTCCCTCTCGTATCAAAGAACAATATGCCCCAATATCTCTAAATGTGCGTACTTCCGTTTTCTTTGAATCCTCCTGAAGGAAGACTTGACAGGTGCCATAATAAGGGGCCATCCCATACTCTACCTCTTTCCGAGTTATTTCAACATTGATGAGTCTGCCTACTGGTTGGGGCTTTGTTGGACAGTTAGGCCTGATGTGGCCTGATTTATTACATCTAAAGTAAACTATCTCATTTTTGACCTTGGTTCCCTGCTGATGTTGTGGCTGATGCGACTCTGGGTACTGATGTCGGGATTCACCATGATGAGTAACTTGCCGCTCACTAGGTTGACCATGGGTGAGTAGCGTGGCTCACCAGGTGATTTAGTTGGTTGACATCACCGTTCACCTTCGTCCTGGCAC
Source organism: Cherax quadricarinatus (assembly GCF_026875155.1). Taxonomy (NCBI): domain Eukaryota; kingdom Metazoa; phylum Arthropoda; class Malacostraca; order Decapoda; family Parastacidae; genus Cherax; species Cherax quadricarinatus. Next base: position 38,005,450 of record NC_069427.1, on the reverse strand, counting down.
TTTGTTCTCCAGTCTGGAACTCTTCTTTGACGATCTCTGCTCATGCCAGGCTGTTGAAGAGAGACATAAGACCGCTCAGACAAGGAGCTGTTAGTTTCGAAAGCATCAGCCAATCTGGCTGCTTCCAATGCAGTAGCCAACGAATGATCTTGCAGGAAGATTCGAACCTCTGGTTCAACCGACTCCAGCAGGTTATCTACCAAGATTAGCTGGACAAGATCCCCGAAATTAGCGACACCACTTGCCTTGTACCAGTGGGTAAAGGCTTTGATCTGTTGTCTTACAAAGTCGACATAAGACTGACCCAGCTGCCGTTTACCTACTTTGAACTCCTTCCTGTACTTGGCAGGAATACATTTATAGGTCTCAAGAACCTTAGTTTTCACCACTCGATAGTTACCAAAATCAGTGCCATTTAACACTGATATAAATTCCTGTGGCTTACCGAACAACGCTGTATGCACCAATGCTGCCTAATTTACCTCAGGCCACCTTGAAACTCGAGCCTGGTTTTCAAAAGCCTCGAAAACTTGTTTAGGTTTGGCTTCAACAAAACGAGGAACAAGTGGTACTGCCCTTTGCAAACGAAGTCATCTACGCTCTGTTTGAATTGCCTCTTCTCCTTCTCTCTATCAAACTCCTCCCTAGCAAATGATCGCTGCTCTCTAGTTTGTTTAAGATTGAGTTTGGCTAGCTCAAATGTCAATGAAGCGGACTCTTCTTTAGACAAACTCAGTACATCTGTGGCTTCACAAGACTGATGGTTTTGCTCTGGTGTTGTGTCTCTCCCATTATTCTGTAGGAATCGAAGCGGAGATCTACAATTAACTGCTCCTGTAGAGGGAGAAACGTCAAGCCTGTGTGTCAGGGCTGTCTCGGCTTTCAACTTTGTACGAATACTGTCACAAAGCTGCGCAATAGTAAAAGTGCTTTGATATTCAGTACCAACAGAATGAGTTATTCGCCAACAACGCTGTAGAGAAAGCTTGGGCAGTTTTACTAGAGTGAATTCAGACACTAATCATCTGACTCGTATAGGTGGCATTAACCCCAACGTAACACGCTATTTGCAATACACGCTCAAGCAGCTATGCTTGAATTGAACTTTGTGTCAGAGGAAAGAAAGTCTCCCTGAAAGCATTGAGTATACATAGTGTATAGTGTATACTACAGTGGCTCCCTAGTATATTGATGATAAAGGCTAAAGTGTCATTTGAAAACAGGTGAATTTGTAAATGAAGTGATAAGCCTGTAGAGGCAGGTGCCAGAAGTCGCCAGAAACTTACCACAGGTCAGCTGTTTTTAATAATCTTCCTGGCCTGCTAGTGTACTCGCATATAATCTAGTGATACCAGTGAATAGCAGAATACAGTGTTGTAGTAGCAACTAACCAGTATTATAATGGTACTTAGTGGAGTGGAGTGACTTTCATTAGTTTCTTTTTCTTGAAATACGAGACGTTACTGTGAATTTCATATAACCTGTAGTTACCAGCGGTCGCAATATACACAACGAGAAGCAATTATTACTACAGAAAAAGCGTCCTTCCTCCAAAATTTGCACCAGTCAACTATAGTGATAATATAGCATTTATTGTGGTGGAGACGGAAAAAACAAAAATAGAAAAGCCAGATACAGCGATTGATAAACAAAGAGGTCGACTGTACGTCATTGTAGGAGCTGCCAGATATCACCGGCTCTTCAACACGCAAGTTATACTTTTGTATCAGTCAAATCACATATTACTCGGGTAGATAATTTCCAGTAGATCCTTCATGTGTTAGCTCAAATCACCGACCAGTATGTTTTAAATAAGTGACCCACTGATCAGAGCAGATCGACTGGTCCGAACCCTTGACTGGTCCGAACCCTTGACTGGTCCGAACCCTTGACTGGTCCGAACCCGGGACTGGTTTCAAACAGTTTCGTTGGACAATAAAGCAGACTGTAAACGGATGGGTTTGTAGGCGCCCTTATAAACACAAACATTAAAAATCAGGAACGTGACGGTAAGCTGTCCAATATACAAATAGAGTTAGAAACAGAAATACAAATAGCTAGAGCTTCATTTAAGGTTATTAATATAATATTCAAGAGGTTGCTAGTAGAATTGCAGTAAATCAACCATTCAAATCATTATGAAGCTGTGTGTAGTCTGTGGTCAGTCAAACAAACGGGCTTCCACATGGATAAATTGTCATTTTTGTGGAAATTGGTGTCACGCTCCTTGTGCAGATATCCCAGAACTAGCTACAAGCAGTATTAAAACAGAGAAGTGTTTTTGGGTATGCCCAAATGAGGAAAATCTGTGGACTAAAATCACAAGGGTATTAAAAGAGGATAACATCAAAGCTGCTTTCTTAGAAAACCTGGAAGCTTTCTACAACAGATGGGAACATAAAAAGTCTGGGCTGAATGGTACTGCCCTTGATACTGGCCATGTAGTCACAAACTGTAAGGCTGGAGGTGATGTCCTGGTAGTCAGTAAATGTGGGGCTGATAGTGCTGTCCTGGGAGGCAGTAATGGTGAAGCTGGAGGTGCTGTCCTGGGAGACAGAAATGGTGAAGCTGGAGATACTGTCCTGGGAGACAGTAATGGTGAAGCTGGAGATTTTGTCCAGGTAGTCGGGAATTATACGCAGGAAGGAATACATATAAACGACCTCATAGAGGACAAGAGCCATAGTAGGGAAACAAGTGTAGTCAAAGATAAGATAAAACCAATATTGCAAACTAGAAATACCGCAGGAAATAGCAAACAAGAGGACTCCAATAGCAATAGTGAGGATAAATTACCAAAAACAACTGGTGGGGCTCATTGTTGGTGCTAGGGAGGATAGGAGTAAGACAGGGAAACATGCACAACAGGGAATACAGTCACAGAAACCCAAGGGCAAACGGAAACCAAGCCTGTGCACATACTATGCACTTGGTATCTGCTGGCATGGGAAATCTGGAAAAACAGATGGGACATGCAACTATGACCACCCTAGAAAATGTCATGCCCATATGACAACAGGAAAATGCAAACTCCCTTCCTGTAAGCTTTTTCACCCTGAAATGTGTACCTCTTCAGTACAGGAAAGACTGTGCTATAACTTAAATTGCCAGGCATACCATCTAAAGGGGACAAAAAGATACAAAACATCCAGGCCATGGGAAAACCTGGGTAGCCACAGCCACTCAAGAGGGAGAGGTTTTTTAGTGCCAGGAAGGAAAAAAAACTGGCAGGAAATGGCAGAAATCGTACACCAAATCCAGTCATTCCTGAGTGAACCACAGTCGATGGCCTCCACTCCAAACCAACGGATACAGATACTAATGCCGGAAAAAAAATCCCCCCCCCCCAGTGTAGACAGCCTGTACTGTCTGCACAGACAGCCCATGCTGTCTGCCAGCTTAGTTCATATTTCGCGCCACTCAAGTGCTGCCCACCTATAGGCCTTGCCACTTCAGTATGCCCAGACTTGCCTCGCTCTCACTCACACCAGCGGCCTGGCTTCAACACACAAGTACTCTCATCTCTCTCTCGTGGGCATGGCCCTGCCCGGGCCATGGGCACAAACACACAAGCCTGTGTAACCCACCACTACTTAACAATAAACTAAGAAGCCTCCGAAGAAGTATATCATTTAACTACCCGCTCTACAGCTACCAAACAAGCCCTTTATATTGGTACCAGCGGTGGTCGCAGCGTTGTGTTTACCCTGGAGAGAGGAAGGAGAGGTATGAAGTCATCTTCACTTCATCACCCTACACAAGAAGCATCCGTCTCTCAACGAGTTATCCTGATGTCGTGTCTGCACGTTTGAGCATCCAGACACAGGTACAAGCAGGATCCAGCCGAAATTTGCCGAAATTCTCCGAGAATTGTGAGTGGCGTCCCAGTGACTCCACGCTAGTGTCCCACGCTGTTTCTCAAGTCACGTGTTCAGCGTCACTTGTATGTTGCTGTTGTTGTTCAGCTCAGCACAGCTGTTTCAGCAAGCCAGAGGTGAGTTTTGTGGTGATTTCTGCGTCCAGTGTGAGTTCTCTATGTATTTGTGGGTGGGGGAGGAGGAGAGAGGAAGTGGCTGTTCCTCACCTTGCCGCTCGCCCTACTCACGCTCACCCGTCTACCATACACCACTCACCACTGCCCACTCCCTCTGCTGTGTTTTCTGCTGTTTTTCGTATGAATTCATTGCCAGTGCTGTGTATCCGAGTGCCCGAGGCCACTCGAAGCTGCGTGGATCAGCATCCCACGTAGATCACGACACCACGTGGATCGACACCACGTTGGGTGTGGCCGATGTCATGTAGACCTACAAAGCCACGTGAGTTACCAGATGTCCCAGGCCTCATGCTGTGGTCTGCTGCCCGCATCACATCGACGCCACCCACGATGCTGCCCGACTTCATGACGTCACGATGTCTGCTGACGTCACCTCACGATGTCTGCTGACGTACCTCGAGATGTCTGCTGACGTCACCTCACGATGTCTGCACCTCGAGATGTCTGCTGACGTCACCTCACGATGTCTGCTGACGTCACCTCACGATGTCTGCCTGACGTCACCTCGAGATGTCTGTTGACGTCACTGCTGCTGACGTCACCTTGCGACATCACGCCTGACATCACATGATGTCACATCGAGTGTTCTAGTAATTATTTCAGTATTGTCGAGAAGATTGAGAGAAAATATATGTCGTGTGTTAATTAATTCCTCTCAGTCAGTGTTCTCACATTTTAGTATGTCTTAGTCAGTTTTATGCGCAGAAAAGCATCATTTGCTAGTTAAGCCATGTTGTACCGTATGTACAGCGGTGTGTGTTGTAAGTTTTCCGTGTGTCCAGTGAGGTCTGTGGTCAGACCCTTGAGTTGTACCACTAGTCACCCGTGACCAGTGTGTTTGACAGCTGATACTCAGCCCTGAGCGTATGAGCCCCCTTGTACAGAAAGCTTTTATGCTCGTCGCTCGTGATGTTCTGTTAGAATCGTACCTGCTACGATTCCCATCGAGATTTGTTTCACTTCACCTCCAGACCTTCAGAGTGCAGTTATATGTAGAGAAACAAGTCTGGGGACGCTTAGACTAACCTCTCTATAACTCCACCTGTCGAGAGATGATACTCGTCAAGCCCGCAGCCAGGCCTGTCGGCAGGCGCTGTGTCAGCCTCGTGTCACAAGCTTCAGTGAGCAGCCTGCACAAAGAAGATGTCACTTTGACTGCTAGCTCTCTCACTGCAGTCTGGTGTATGATGTTACGACTCCCAGATGTTTCGCCCAGTCGTCTCTGCCACGACTCGCTCCACAACTCGCTCCACGCTCGCCGGCAGTGATAGCCCAGCGACAGTACCAGTCGAGAAGTGTCCTCCTGAGTCGCTTGCCAGAAGTCCTGCCCCGTTGCCGAGTTTTGTCGACGCCTCACTCAAGGGCACCAGCATGTCGTGCCCCAGGTTGAGTGAAAACCTGCAGCGACTCCTTCGATGTCTGCTTCACCGTTCCAGAGGAGACCGTACCCTGTTACGTCACAGCTCAGCCGCAGCGATGTCTCCCGTGTTGCAGTATCTGTCCAGACGCAGGAAGGCGTGCAGTGATGCACTTCGATGCTCACTGCCTATGACCACGATGTTTAGCACACCCCATGTTTTTTTCTTCCCTCCCTGTAGGAAGTTTTTTTTTTTTTCCATGTCCATATGTTTATATATGTTTTTATTTTGTGTTCTGTGCCCTGTTCCTACGAGAGAGAGACCGAGTTTCTTTTACTACCAGTATTGTCGCGTCGGGACGACGCGCGATAGGTGGCCGAGCGTATGTAGACCAGCCTGTACTGTCTGCACAGACAGCCCATGCTGTCTGCCAGCTTAGTTCATATTTCGCGCCACTCAAGTGCTGCCACCTATAGGCCTTGCCACTTCAGTATGCCCAGACTTGCCTCGCTCTCACTCACACAGCGGCCTGGCTTCAACACACAAGTACTCTCATCTCTCTCTCGTGGGCATGGCCCTGCCCGGGCCATGGGCACAAACACACAAGCCTGTGTAACCCACCACTACTTAACAATAAACTAAGAAGCCTCCGAAGAAGTATATCATTTAACTACCCGCTCTACAGCTACCAAACAAGCCCTTTATACCAGTACCAACAATACCACCAGTCCGATAACATTCTTCTTTGCAAATATACAGGGTCTAAAGCCAGCAACAAACAACAAAATACCTTTCATCCGTGGACTGCTTGCAGAGGCAAAGGCAATGTTCGCGGCTTTCACTGAGACCCACATAAAGGATCACTTGGACAACGAAATATGGATCCCAGGTTACAACCTATACAGATGTGACAGAGTGAACAGGCAAAAGGGGGGGGGGTTGGCCTGTACATTGCAGAGTCACTTGTTTGCACAGAACTGCTTAATGCCTCAAATGACGTAGTGGAAGTTTTAGCAGTAAAGGTCGAGAACCAAAACCTAGTCATTGTGGTAGTCTACAAGCCCCCGGATGCAACATCCCAGCAATTCCAGGAACAGCTGTTAAAAATTGACCACTGTCTGGAAAATCTTCCAGCTCCTGCACCCAACATCTTGCTCCTGGGGGATTTCAACTTAAGGCACCTAAAAAGGAGGAAATAAGCAAATAATATTGTTGCAGTAATAACACCAGGAGGCAGCTCTGATGAAAACTCACACTCACACGAGCTTTAAAATCTCTGCACAAAATTCAATTTAAACCAGCAAATAATAGAGCCTACTAGACTGGAGAATACACTAGACTCATCTTCACTAACAATGATGATCTGATAAGAAATGTCACCATATCAAAAACAATATACTCAGATCACAACATAATTGAGGTTCAGACATGTATGCGTGGAGCCCCAGACCGACAAATGAGACTAGTCACGAGGGAGCATTCACCAAATTCAACTTCAATAACAAAAACATAAAGTGGGGACCAAGTAAACCAAGTCCTAACCGATATAAGCTGGGAAGATATACTAAGCAACACAGACCCAAACTTATGCCTAGAACAGATTAACTCGGTGGCACTCGATGTATGCACAAGGCTTATTCCTCTAAGAAAAAGGAGGAGTAGATGTAAAATAGAAGAGACAGGCGCTCCCTTTACAGGCGACGGAAAAGAATAACAGAGCGGCTAAAAGAGGTCAATATATCTGAAATGGTAGGGAGACACTGGTCAGAGAAATAGCAAGCATCGAACTTAAGCTAAAAGAATCCTTTAGGAGTCAGGAATCGCGGGAAGAACTAAAAGCCATTAAAGGAAATCGAAAGAAACCCAAAGTATTTCTTCTCCTATGCCAAATCAAAATCGAGAACAACGTCCAGTATTGGGCCCCTACTTAAACAAGATGGGTCCTACACAGATGACAACAGGAAATGAGTGAGCTACTCAAGTCCCAATATGACTCAGTTTTTAGCAAGCCGCTAACCAGACTGAGAGTCGAAGACCAAAATGAATTTTTTATGAGAGAGCCACAAAATTTGATTAACACAAAGCCTATCCGATGTTATCCTGACGCCAAATGACTTCGAACAGGCGATAAATGACATGCCCATGCACTCTGCCCCAGGGCAGACTCATGGAACTCTGTGTTCATCAAGAACTGCAAGAAGCCCCTATCACGAGCCTTTTCCATCCTATGGAGAGGGAGCATGGACACGGGGGGTCGTCACTCAGTTACTAAAAACAACAGACATAGCCCCACTCCACAAAGGGGGCAGTAAAGCAACAGCAAAGAACTACAGACCATAGCACTAACATCCCATATCATAAAAATCTTTGAAAGGGTCCTAAGAAGCAAGATCACCACCCGTTCTAGAAACCCATCAGTTACACACCCAGGGCAACATGGGTTTAGAACAGGTCGCTCCTGTCTGTCTCAACTACTGGATCACTACGACAAGGTCTAAATGCACTAGAAGACAAAAAGAATGCAGATGTAATATATACAGACTTTGCAAAGCCTTCGACAAGTGTGACCAGGCGTAATAGCGCACAAAATGCGCGCTAAAGGAATAACAGGAAAAGTCGGGTCGATGGATTCTATAATTTCCTCACTAACAGAACACAGAGAGTAGTCGTCAACAGAGTAAAGTCCGAAAGGGAGCTACGGGTGAAAAGCTCGTTCCCACAAGGCACAGTACTCGCTCCCATCTTGTTCCTCATCCTCATCATATCCGACATAGACAAGGATGTCAGCCACAGCACCGTGTCTTCCTTTGCAGATGACACCCGAATCTGCATGACAGTGTCTTCCATTGCAGACACTGCAAGGCTCCAGGCGGACATCAACCAAATCTTTCAGTGGGCTGCAGAAAACAATATGAAGTTCAACGATGGAAATTTCAATTACTCAATATGGTAAACATGAGGAAATTAAATTTCATCAAGTACAAAAAAAATTCTGGCCACAAATAAGGAAACCCCTAAAAAGGGCCTGGGGGGTTTTATGTCGGAGGTCTCCCCTTTTCGGGGGACCAAACTTTTGTATAAATCGCTTGCTAAAAAAATACAGGATGAAAAAGGGAAAACCTTCAAAACTAGGGGGGCCCAAAAGCCCTGATGCCCTCTTAGGTACTTGTTCTATCTAGGCTGGAATATTGCGCACTTAACAGCACCTTTTCAAGGAGGTAAAATTCCCGACCTAGAAAATAAAAGAGAACTTTCACGGCCCCAAAACCGGGGGAATAAAACCCCCAATTACTGGGAGCGCTTGGGGTTTCTAACCTGTTTTCCCTGGAACGCGGAGGGGAGAGATCCTGATTTAACACTGGAAAATCCTGAGGGACTATCCCAAAACTTGACACGAAAATCATCACTACAAAAGAAAAGACTTGGCAGACGATGCACCTCCCCCAATAAAAACAAGGGGTGTCACTCCGTTAAGAGACCATACAATAAGTGCGGGGCCCGAGATGTTCAACTGCCCCCCAGCACAAAAGGGGGTTACCAACGACCCCTGGAGTTTCAAGCTGGCACTGGAAAAGACCCTAAAGTAAATTCCTGATCAGCCGGGTGTGGCTCGTCTTTGGTTTGCGGTAGCCAGCACAACACCTGGTTGTCAGGGCAAATTCCACCGGGATCCGTCAAGCCCGGGCCGGGGGGGGTTGCCCCCAAAACCCTTTTCCCCCGGTAAAACTCCGGTATACGGTGTGATTGCAAAATACTCACAAAATAGAAGGCTGCATCAACAGCAAACCCAAAAACTGCGAATACTCACAAAATAGAACGGTTGACCATAGAAAAGTGAATGCAAAGTTGACAGCAAAATCGGAGCGGAAAAAGCTGACACAATGCCAGATAGAAACTACTAAACGATGTAGACTAGCCCCTGCCCCAGCTTCGGCTCAAGCCCAGCTCCTGCTCAAAGTCCCCCTCCTCCCAAAAGTCCCCTCCTATTTAAAGTCAGTTCCCGTCTTGGAAGACTTCCATTATGTTTTCTTTTTTTAGGGGTGAATTGTAAGGACCCTCCCTAGTAGGGGCAATGGCCCTTCTGCAGTGCCCTCCTTTCTTATGTTTTTATGTTCTTAATTGCGCCCCAGGAAACAAGGCCTGTTATCCGGGGCATAAAAGAAATTGGAGCGAAATAAACACAGCAGTGAACTTTGAATTGTGTTTTCCTTCACCAATTATTTTGATTTTTACAATTGTACACTTAACAATAATTGGAAAATATATGTGTACAACACGTGAGTCAGGCAAAATAAACAGCCAGACTATATCACTTTTTTAAACCAGCGCTGTGTGGATATGGCAATGGGGGGAACGTGGTAAACCCCAACAACACCTCTGCCATTGTCATTCTCACTATGATTGATTGAAACCAAAGGGTTTGATTTAACGAGGGGCCCCCCCCCTGAATCTTTTAAACCCTTAGTACATGGTTAGGGGTTGGGGGGCAGCCTATGTAAAATTTGAACTTTGCAATAAAGGTGATGTACTTTTGATCCCAAATTTAAAATATATATTATATATTATTATATAATAATATATATATATAATAAAAATTTATATATTTTAATGTCGTCCCAAAATATGTAAAACTGGCAATTAGAAGAATCATTTAAAATTTTAAATCCTTTCTGAATTTTCTTTTATACGTTAAAGATATTTTTTTTAAAAAAATGTTAATGTAAAAATTTTAATTTTGCACCAAAAAAACTTTGAAAACTTCCCTAACCTTTTAAAAAGAACAATTTTATTTTACCCTAACCCAATAGATATTTTTAAATTTGTTTCAATTTTAAAACAAAACAACCAGTGAATATTTTTTCCGTTGGTTTTTAAAAAAATTTTTTTGGCAAAATTATTGCTCCAAATTTTCCCTTTGCCTTTTTAGGGCAAGGAACTTTTGTTTTTAGCCAAGCGCAAGTTCTGCCTTTGGCACGACAACCACACACACAACACACCACACCACACACAACACACACACACACCCACACACCACCCACAAAACCCAAAACACACTTTTAATATATATATATAAATATTATATATAAAAATATAACTTATTACCCACTGATTATATTTTTTTTTTTTTTAGATTTTAAAATTTTCTGAATGATCCAAAGATTATCAAAGGTCTGAGAAGGTGACTCGTAAGATGATCCTTCGGGAAAAAAAATGATGCGGGAACCCCGAGGATTCCATAACAAACTGAGAAACTCTCCCTCGACCCAGCCTCTTGCATGCTGCCGACCCTTGAAGGTTGTAAAAGACTTAGATCACGTATTAAAATCATTTTAAGCTTTACACAGGAAATTTATATATAATATTAAAAACGTTTAAAGTCAGAATTTAAATAAATTGACAATGGGGAAAAGAGAACACACCTCATACTTTTCAGGACAAGGTATCCCCACCCCCCTTTATCAATAAAGGCAAGAACATCCCAGGGTGGGCAATCGAAATTAGATGTGGGAAGCGGGGACGTGTTTCCTTGGAGGTGGTGTGGGTGACAGTCGGGGTTGAAAAATATCAGGGTAGTAAGGGAACAAGTCCATGACTCAAGAAATCGTATGACACGATTCAAATAAAACCATACCCCCCCGGATTAAACCCCGGGGTATAGAGTTCAAAAATCCAGCCCGTCGCTTTTGCCACTAGCCAGCTAGCCAATAAATATCCCTATTGGATAAATTTATTGTGGTAGTGGTCTAGTGGTCTCGGAGGGCTGGATTTTGGTCTATGACCGGGTTTTCAACCCCGGGCCGGGGGTATTTTTTAAAAAGTCCATTATCTGCCCCGCGCTGGGGGAAATAATATGGGGGAAGGGCGGGGAACAGGGTACCAATAAGCATAGAAACTATAGATTGAATTAGGTCAAGGGAAAAATCCTGATCTATAAAGCATTTTGCCAAAAAAAACGGATTCGGGAAATTTCCCTGTAAATTCCCGCTGGGACATTCTGCAAAGAATTTGCCCCCCCCCCATTTACTGACAGTAGGTGAAAGTTCGTGGCCCCCAACTTGACAGTATACAAAAAAGGTTCATTCTGGGGGGCCCCAGGTGGTGCATTACCCAAAACTCAGTGAGGGACTGTTGTTGAGTATTTTAAACTTAAACGAAGAAGATATAGGTATGAGTGTGGGGGGGAAGGGGGGAGGGGGCAAAGGGGTTGCAGTTAAGGGTGAGAGGAAAAAAATTCCCATATATTTTACAAAATGTTCAAAAAGCATAGTTCAATAAATACTAAAAGGGAAAAAATGGTATAAAAATTTGTAAAATCTACGTTGTTTCCTTCGTTTTTAACGGGAAAGATACAGCGAAATTCAAAAAATTTAAAAAAATGTTTAAGTCAGGACGAAAAAAAAAATTTATGGGGATCAGAGTCATAGTGCAGTTCCAAACAAAGATAGATTAAAAAAAATCGCTAGCCCCTGAGAAACTATTTTTTTGAGGTTTATGAAAATTTATAAAACTGACACATTGATGGCATGACCCTTTGCAACAATGCTTAAAAAAAAAGGGAAAATACCCGCTGGGAAATTTTTATTGCCCTAAGAAAAGCTTTGACACAGAAACCCGGGCATCCTACCCCAAAAACTTGACATTATGGTAAAAGGGGCCCCATGCGCTTGCATATTTCAAATATCTTAAATGGGGGGTTTATTCCCATTAAAGAAAACCCCCTCATAAATCGGCCACTTGATATGGATTCCGCGGGGAATGCCCTTGGACCCTGCTTTCCCTCTTTTACATAAATGACTTCCAAACTATCCCAACATCTACGACACGACTTACGTATCCCCCATAATTTGCCACCCTAAACACCATTTTTAACGAGGGTGATCAAAATATAACTTGGTGACAGCCAAAAAACTTACATTTAAAACAGGGAAAAACCTACAATTTTATTTTTTGGTAGAGAGAGGTGTTGCGCAATTTAAAACTTTAAAGATGAAAACCCTCAATTGCCAAACATAAATGAGGGAAAATTTCCCTTTGGCCCTATCCCTCGACAACAACCTAAATTTCTGCACCCATATCCAAACAATAACAAAAAAGTATAAAAAACGGGGGGGATCCTCTCCAAGATAGATACTACGTGCCCAAACCCCCCTTCTCACACATACCATTCATTAATATCCATACCTCACCTTGTATCTGTTTTGGGGGGTTAAAAATGCAGCAACCACCAAAATCAATAAAACCCCAAACAGAAGCCGCAGAAAGAATAATCACTAAACCCCACCCCTAAAAACACCCCCCCCCCCCCACTCTTCATAGATCTAAACTTATCTTTTTCAGAACATCCACACTTTTATTGTCAATCTATATCTAAGGACCCTTTAAAATTTCCATATTAACCCCCTTGATCTAAAAAACGCTTTCTTGATAGTTGGGACAGGATCCACAAGCATAACACCGACACAAAAAAATCTTAGCATTCCCCGTGTTCGACTAAACCTTTACAAAAAAACAATGTATTTCAAAGGGCCTAAAAAACTGGGAAAACCCCCCTGAAAACTCTAAAAAATGCAGCACACATCACTTTCAAAATAAGTCAGAAAACTTTATCTCCTGAACACCCGACAACTAACTAATGATCCCCCCCTGGGTTTCACAATTACACTCACTCACCCCTGACTTAAACCCAGGGAAAAACTAATCTTAACTTTAAAAAAATAATTCCAACTAGTCATAAGTTTGCCTATGAACTCCAATATAGACATTTTTATTGTGCCAAAACAAAAGCATTCACATTGCTAAAAATCCAAATTTGGTATCACTAGCCTAATACCATAAACTGTAAGGATTTTTTCATCGAACCCTGCCTAACCCCTTTTAGGGGAGGGTAGGTGCCGGGGCCGAGCCTTTAGCTCTAAGACTGTCATTCCTATTTGCCCCCTTTTGGGGGGGTGGCAGACCCCGAGAGGCCTAGTTGGGTAGGCCTGGGGACAGTTGGTCCAAAGATGAGGAGGGACTTGTGCCTCCTCCAAAGGGAGACTTAGGGTTTAGGGCACTCCCTAAGAGGGGCCAAGGCCGGGGGCCCCCCTTGGGAAAAAGGCCCCGGGGCCCGGGGGAAACCCGGGGAATCTTTAAAAAATAATAAAAAATAAGGATTTAATGTTAAGATTTATCTAAATTGCCCGAAATGCCTAAACCATGCTGGTGTCCTAGTGGCCCCCTCTGTTTAAATTTGATTTTATAACATATAAACCCACAATACCCAAAACTGTAAACCCCGCATTGTAACCCTTATAGAGAATAAACTTGATTGAAATTTAATTTTGGGGGTCTTTTTGACGAAACATTTCACTTATACAGATTTCAGTCAAAAAAAAAGGAGAATAAAGTGGAGGCAGCAGAAGCTCTGTCGGACAAATGTGTAATCAGTAAAAATTTTTCGCAGTAAAGCACCCCAAATGTTGTACATGTGTTGTGTCCCGCAACTTGTCAGACACAGCAACCCCCAAAGGTTCCCTTTGGGACAGGAACATCACTTTAACCCCTTGTATAAGTGAGAAGGTTGGGTTTGAGAGAGACCTGCCCAGATGGGTAGTAGGCTTTCGTAGCACTCTTCATATTTAATAAACAATATAATAATAAAATAATAATAAAAATAATAAAAATAATAATAAAAATACAATATCTTTTTTTACAAAGTCCTGTCAGTCAAGGTATACAGCCCAGTGCTCAATAACTACAACTTAAAGAAAGCCGCTTGTTATGTGGCATTTCGGGAAATTAGGTCAGTTTTGTCCCAGATGGACCCCCCCAGTGACTAACACCCCGGTACCCTTTACGCGGAAAGAACAGGGCAGATAAGATAAGAAAATAAGATTTCGTTCGGGGTTTTTAACCCCGGGGGTTAGCCCCCGGATAAACCAAAAAAGTCGTCGTCATCGGGATGTTAAATTATTTCCCTTGGGGTCCTTTAATCTTGTCCCCCCGGGCGACCCACACCAGCAACTAACCCCAGGGACCCATTTTACTGCGGATGCAGGGAAGATAAGATAATTTGTAAGATTTGTTCGGATTTTTTCCCCGGAGGGGTTGCCACCCGGAAAACCCAGAAAATCAGTGCGTATGGGCTGTTAACTTATTTCCCTTGGGTCCCTTAAACTTGTCCCAGGGTGCGACCCAACCCGTGCTAAAACCCAGGTACCTATTTCTGTAGGGGAACAGGGGCAAAAGTGTAAGGAAAAGTGTGAAATGTTTCCCCCCCCGGGAATCGAACCCGGGAAACGTGTGTGAGCGGGGAGCTTTAGCCCCCGGGCCCCCGGGGCCGCCCCAGGCCCCCGGGCCACCCGGCCACCAGGCCACCAGGCCCCCGCCACCAGACAGCATGTTTTTTTGTAACACGTCCTTTTTGTTTTTTCCCGACGTACGGATATTCCCAACTCCCCGGGCCCCCAGTGTGTGAGGGGAGTGCCTACGTCCCTTGTGGTTCCCCCCTCATTTAAAAAGATACAATAAAATTTGGGTTTTTAGTCAGGTGCAGTGTAAAGCCAAACAACAACATGTATAAAGTGTTTCCATAAGGCTGAGAGAATTCTTGCAAAAGTTTTTAATTCCCACAAAATGTTGATAAAAGGGGCACAATACAATAATGGTATTTTTTTGACAACGTTTCGCCCCCCAGGAATAGCTAGGTTATGTAGATTTCTGCCCCGTTATGGTCTCCATATTACAAAAAAAACAAATGTGTTTGAAAACATAGAAGGAATGTGAAATTTATTCCAGGGCAGAAATACGACACTGAATTACACTCTCTGGAAAAATTAAGTTTTTTCAAGAATATAACTGAAAATCAAGTCTAACAGAATTTAAATTTGATTTAAAAACCTAGAAAAAAAGAGACTGCGTAGGGCCCACCAACCCAACCCACTCCTTACTTAAACCCCTTTTTTAAAAACATACAAGGTTTTAGCTTCGTGTGTGAAAAATTTTCAAAACCCTTACAAGTCCCCTATAAAAACAATTTTTCTTATATCATCTTTAAAATCAAATAACTTAGTGAAAAAAAAATAGCAAATTCGAAGCTCCTTTTGTATAAACTTGCTAAACTTTTTAATCAAATTTTAAACTTTGAAGGTGACTTCGGTTTCTTCTGTAACTATTGTTCCTCAAATTTTTCCCCAAAGGATGTTGGCTTGTTTGGGCTATAATTCGAAGCTAACGCGTTCCCCGCTTTTTTTATTGGTTCACATTTGCCATTTTCCATCATCAGGTCGGGATCGTTTTAAAAGACTTCTAATTGTTGTTAAATTCCCCCCCCCCCCTTCCTTTATAACCTTGAAAGCAGTTCACCGTATGTAGGGGTTTAATGGTCTTTGTCTGGAACTGTCACTGGGCCCTTTTATCGCATAAAATTTTTTTGTTCACCTATTAAATTTTTGACCCATACAATTTTTAAACCTATAAATTTTGACCTATTTTATTAACCTTTTTTTAGAGTTATTTACAACTTTACAATTTCTAACATATAATTATTTAAACCCTTTTTAATTATTAATTTCAGGATCTTCACCGGAGTAACTTTTAAGTAGGTTTATTTTTTCATAATTTTCTTTAAAAACCCAAAGTAACCTTTTGTTAGGGATTTGATTTACTTTCAATTTTTTAAAATTTTAATCTCTTGTGGCTTTTCTTGTTTCGTGTTTTTTTTTTCTTTATACTTGAATATATTAGTTACTTAAGGTTTTCCCCTTTCCCCTTTTGATTTTGTCGGGAATGTTTCTCTTTTTGTTTCCTTTTTTTTTTTCTCTTTTATGTTTTCTTTCATGTTTCTCTTTTTGTTTCTCTTTTATGTTTTCTTTTATGTTTCCCTTTTTAGTTTCTCTTTTATGTTCTCTTTTATGTTTTCTTTTAGTTTCCTTTTTGTTTCTCTTTTATGTTTCTCTTTTATGTTTTTTCTTTCATTTTCCTTTTATTTTCTCTTTTATGTTTCTCTTTTATGTTTCTCTTTCATGTTTCTTTTTTGTTTCTCTTTCGTTTCTCTTTTTTGTTTTTTTTCATGTTTCTCTTTCTGTTTCTCTTTTTTGTTTCTCTTTTATGTTTTTCTTTAGTTTTCTTTTAGTTTCTCTTTTATGTTTCTCTTTATGTTTTCTTTTTTGGGTTTTTCTTTTTGTTTCTCTTTCATGTTTCTTTTTATGTTTCTCTTTTATGTTTCTCTTTTTGTTTCTCTTTTTTGTTTCCTTTTATTTTCTCTTTTAATTTTCTTTTTTGTTTTTTTTTATGTTTCTCTTTTATGTTTAATTTCATGTTTCTCTTTTTTGTTTTCTTTTCATGTTTTTTCTTTATGTTTTTTTTTTGTTTCTCTTTTATGTTTCTCTTTTATGTTTCTCTTTTATGTTTCTCTTTTATGTTTCTCTTTTATGTTTCTCTTTTATGTTTCTCTTTTATGTTTCTCTTTTATGTTTCTCTTTTATGTTTAATTTCATGTTTCTCTTTTATGTTTCTCTTTCATGTTTCTCTTTCATGTTTCTCTTTCATGTTTCTCTTTTATGTTTCTCTTTTATGTTTCTCTTTTATGTTTAATTTCATGTTTCTCTTTTATATTTCTCTTTCATGTTTCTCTTTTATGTTTCTCTTTTATGTTTCTCTTTTAATCTGCATTATTGCTTATCCGTTTAGAATCATTGTTGCTACAACTCATTTCTCTATCTGGAATATAAATTACCTAGCTAACATAAGTATAAATTACCTAGGTAACTTAAGTATAAATTACCTAGGTAACTTAAGTATAAATTACCTAGGTAACTTAAGTATAAATTACCTAGCTAACATAAGTATAAATTACCTAGGTAACTTAAGTATAAATTACCTAGGTAACTTAAGTATAAATTACCTAGGTAACTTAAGTATAAATTACCTAGGTAACATAAGTATAAATTACCTAGGTAACTTAAGTATAAATTACCTAGGTAACTTAAGTATAAATTACCTAGGTAACTTAAGTATAAATTACCTAGGTAACTTAAGTATAAATTACCTAGGTAACTTAAGTATAAATTACCTAGGTAACTTAAGTATAAATTACCTAGGTAACTTAAGTATAAATTACCTAGGTAACTTAAGTATAAATTACCTAGGTAACTTAAGTATAAATTACCTAGGTAACTTAAGTATAAATTACCTAGGTAACTTAAGTATAAATTACCTAGGTAACTTAAGTATAAATTACCTAGGTAACTTAAGTATAAATTACCTAGGTAACTTAAGTATAAATTACCTAGGTAACTTAAGTATAAATTACCTAGGTAACTTAAGTATAAATTACCTAGGTAACTTAAGTATAAATTACCTAGGTAACTTAAGTATAAATTACCTAGGTAACTTAAGTATAAATTACCTAGGTAACTTAAGTATAAATTACCTAGGTAACTTAAGTATAAATTACCTAGGTAACTTAAGTATAAATTACCTAGGTAACTTAAGTATAAATTACCTAGGTAACTTAAGTATAAATTACCTAGGTAACTTAAGTATAAATTACCTAGGTAACTTAAGTATAAATTACCTAGGTAACTTAAGTATAAATTGCCTAGGTAACTTAAGTATAAATTACCTAGGTAACTTAAGTATAAATTGCCTAGGTAACTTAAGTATAAATTACCTAGGTAACTTAAGTATAAATTACCTAGGTAACTTAAGTATAAATTACCTAGGTAACTTAAGTATAAATTACCTAGGTAACTTAAGTATAAATTACCTAGGTAACTTAAGTATAAATTACCTAGGTAAACATAAGAACATAAGAATGTAGGAACACTGCAGAAGGCCTACTGGCCCATACGAGGCAGGTCCTTATCAAAACGACATCTACCTAAAGCTACTCAAGAAATAACTCCCGTACCCCTTGACACCAATCAAACCCAGCCCCTCCCACTCATATATTTGTCCAGTCTCTTCTTAAAGCTACCCAAGGTCCTAGCCTCTATCACCCCACTGGGAAGACTGTTCCACGCGTCTACAACTCTGTTAGAAAACCAGTACTTACCTATGTCCTTTCTAAATCTAAATTTATCCAACTTAAATCCATTATTCCTGGTTCTTACCTGGTTCGACACCCTCAGTACTTTATTAATGTCTCCCTTGTTTATGCCCGTCATCCACTTATACACTTCAATGATATCTCCCCTCATTCTACGCCTCTCCAGAGAGTGGAGATTTAAGGCTTTAAGTCTATCTTGATACGGGAGGTTCCTTACACAGTAAATCATTTTAGTCATTCTTCTCTGTATGTTCTCTAATGAGTCTATGTCCATCCTGTAGTAAGGGGACCAAAACTGAGCAGCATAATCTAAATGAGGCCTCACTAGTGATGTATAGAGCTGTAAAATAACTTTTGGACTTCTGTTACTTATACTTCTTGAGATAAATCCAAGTAATCTGTTGGCCTTGTTACGCACACTGAGGCACTGCTGTCTTGGCTTTAGATTTCTGCTTACGAACATTAAAATGGTATAAAATACCGACAGATTGTTAGGTAAGACACATATGCAACAGTTAGGTATCTTTATTTTGAAACGTTTCGCCTACACAGTAGGCTTCTTCAGTCGAGTACAGAAAAGTTGATAGAAGCAGAAGATACTTGAAGACGATGTAATCAGTCCATCACCCTTAAAGTTTTGAGGTGGTCAGTCCCTCAGTCTGGGGAAGAGCATTGTTCCGTTGTCTGAAACAATATGAAGTTGAAGTGACAGAATCGGGCCTTATATAGTGCCAGGAGGTGAGACGTAGGTTGATTTGGGAGGGCAGGTCCTTCTCAAACCCAGCCGTTCTCACTAGTAGAGGTTGTCGAAGTAGATGGTCTGTACCAAGATACCCTTGTGTTGCAGTGTCTGACAGAATGAACATTAAAATGGTATAAAATACCGACAGATTGTTAGGTAAGACACATATGCAACAGTTAGGTATCTTATTTTGAAACGTTTCGCCTACACAGTAGGCTTCTTCAGTCGAGTACAGAAAAGTTGATAGAAGCAGAAGATACTTGAAGACGATGTAATCAGTCCATCAACCTTAAAGTTTTGAGGTGGTCAGTCCCTCAGTCTGGAGAAGAGCATTGTTCCGTTGTCTGAAACAATATGAAGTTGAAGTGACAGAATCGGGCCTTATATAGTGCCAGGAGGTGAGACGTAGGTTGATTTGGGAGGGCAGGTCCTTCTCAAACCCAGCCGTTCTCACTAGTAGAGGTTGTCGAAGTAGATGGTCTGTACCAAGATACCCTTGTGTTGCAGTGTCTGACAGAATGAACATTAAAATGGTATAAAATACCGACAGATTGTTAGGTAAGACACATATGCAACAGTTAGGTATCTTTATTTTGAAACGTTTCGCCTACACAGTAGGCTTCTTCAGTCGAGTACAGAAAAGTTGATAGAAGCAGAAGATACTTGAAGACGATGTAATCAGTCCATCACCCTTAAAGTTTTGAGGTGGTCAGTCCCTCAGTCTGGAGAAGAGCATTGTTCCGTTGTCTGAAACAATATGAAGTTGAAGTGACAGAATCGGGCCTTATATAGTGCCAGGAGGTGAGACGTAGGTTGATTTGGGAGGGCAGGTCCTTCTCAAACCCAGCCGTTCTCACTAGTAGAGGTTGTCGAAGTAGATGGTCTGTACCAAGATACCCTTGTGTTGCAGTGTCTGACAGAATGAACATTAAAATGGTATAAAATACCGACAGATTGTTAGGTAAGACACATAATGCAACAGTTAGGTATCTTTATTTTGAAACGTTTCGCCTACACAGTAGGCTTCTTCAGTCGAGTACAGAAAAGTTGATAGAAGCAGAAGATACTTGAAGACGATGTAATCAGTCCATCACCCTTAAAGTTTGAGGTGGTCAGTCCCCTCAGTCTGGAGAAGAGCATTGTTCCGTTGTCTGAAACAATATGAAGTTGAAGTGACAGAATCGGGCCTTATATAGTGCCAGGAGGTGAGACGAAAGGTTGATTTGGGAGGGCAGGTCCTTCTCAAACCCAGCCGTTCTCACTAGAGAGGTTGTCGAATTAGATGGTCGTACCAAGATACCCTTGTGTTGCAGTGTCTGACAGAATGAACATTAAAATGGTATAAAATAACCGACAGATTGTTAGGTAAGACACATATGCAACAGTTAGGTATCTTTTTTTTGAAACTTTTCCCCTACACAGTAGGCTTTTTTCAGTCGAGTACAGAAAAGTTGATAGAAGCAGAAGATACTTGAAGACGATGTAATCATCCCATCACCCTTAAAGTTTTGAGTGTGTCATCCCTCAGTCTGGAGAAACATTGTTCCTTGTCTGAAACAATATGAAGTTGAAGTGACAGAACGGGCCTTATATAGTGCCAGGAGGTGAGACGTAGTTGATTTGGGAGGGCAGGTCCTTCTAAAACCCACCGTTCTCACTAGTAGAGGTTGTCGAAGTAGATGGTCTGTACCAAGATACCCTTGTGTTGCAGTGTCTGACAGAATGAACATTAAAATGGTACACAAGGGTATCTTGGTACAGACCATCTACTTCGACAACCTCTACTAGTGAGAACGGCTGGGTTTGAGAAGGACCTGCCCTCCCAAATCAACCTACGTCTCACCTCCTGGCACTATATAAGGCCCGATTCTGTCACTTCAACTTCATATTGTTTCAGACAACGGAACAATGCTCTTCTCCAGACTGAGGGACTGACCACCTCAAAACTTTAAGGGTGATGGACTGATTACATCGTCTTCAAGTATCTTCTGCTTCTATCAACTTTTCTGTACTCGACTGAAGAAGCCTACTGTGTAGGCGAAACGTTTCAAAATAAAGATACCTAACTGTTGCATATGGTCTTACCTAACAATCTGTCGGTATTTATACATTTAAATTTTCATTCTGTCAGACACGCAACAAAAGGGGTATTTTTGGTACAGACCATCTACTTCGACAACCTCTACCTAGTGAGAACGGCTGGGTTTGAAAGGACCTGCCCTCCCAAATCAACCTACGTCTCACCTCCTGGCACTATATAAGGCCCGATTCTGTCACTTCAACTTCATATTTTTTCAACAACGGAACAATGCTCTTCTCCAAAACTGAGGGACTGACCACCTAAAAATTTTAAAAGGGTGAGGACGATTTACACGTCTTAAATACTTCTGCTTCTATCAATTTTTCTGTACTCGACTGAAGAAGCCTACTGTTGGCAAACGTTTCAAAATAAAGATACCAACGTTGCAAAAGTGTCTACCTAACAATCTGTGGTATTTTATACCATTTTAATGTTCATTCTGTCAGCACTGCAACCAAGGGTATCTTGCAGACCATCTACTTCGACAACCCTACTATGAGAACGGCGGGGTTTTTTAGAAGGACCTGCCCCCCCAAAAAAAACCTACTCCCCCTCCTGCACAATAAGGCCCGTTCTGTCACTTCAACTTCATATTGTTTCAGAAACGAACAATGCTCTCCCCAGACTGAGGGACGACCACCTCAAAAATTTTAAGGGGTGGGGATATTACACGTCTTCAAGTATCTTCTGCTTCATCAATTTTTCTTACTCGCTGAAAAAGCCTACGGTGGGCAAAAACTTTTCAAAATAAAAAACCCAAACGTTGCTATGGTCTTACCTAAAAAATCTTCGTTTTTTTATCCTTTTTAATGTTCATTCTGCAGACACTGCAACAAAAGGGGTATCTTGGACAACCTACTTCGACAACCTCTACTAGTGAGAACGGCTGGGTTTGAGAAGGACCTGCCCTCCCAAATCAACTAGTCTCACCCCCTGGCACTTAAAGGCCCGATTCTGTCACTTAAACTTCATATTGTTTCAGACAAGGAACAATGCTCCTCTCCAACGAGGGACTGACCACCTCAAAACTTTAAGGGGTGGGACTGATTACACGTCTTCAATATCTTCTGTTCTTCAACTTTTCTGTACTCGACTGAAGAAGCCTACTGGTAGGCGAAACGTTAAAATAAAGAACCTAACTGTTGCATATGTTCTTACCTAACAATTTTCGGATTTTATACCATTTTAATGTTCTTCTGTCAGACACGCAACACAAGGGATTTTTGTACAGACCATCTACTTCGACAACCCTACTGGGAGAACGGCGGGGTTTGAGAAGGCCCTGCCCTCCCAAATAAACCCACGTCTCACCTCCTGGCACAAAAGGGCCCCGATTCTTCCTCAACTTCATTTTGTTTCAGAAAACGGAACAATGCTCTTCTCCAGACGGGGGACGACCACCTCAAAATTTTAAGGGTGATGGCTGATTACATCGTCTTCAAGACTTCTGCTTCTATAACTTTTCTGTACTCGACTGAAAACCCTACTGTTAGGCAAACTTTAAAAATAAAGATACCTAACTGTTGCATATGTGTTTTACCTAACATTTTTGTTTACCATGACCCCCAAGTCTTTTTCACATTCTTATGACCAAGCTCTACTTCACCTAGATATCTTCGAGGGTTTTTTTTCATTACCAAGGGCAAGTACCTTACACTTACCACTTAAACTTCACTCCTTTTTCTCAGCCCAAGAATTAATTTGTTAAAACGCCTGGATTCATTAAATCCTCCTCAAGTGAATTATAGGGCCCTATCTTTGTTCATCACAAACTTACTCATGCATAAAAATCCCTTCACAAGGTCAAATGTAAATTATGAACAAAGGGGGCCTAAAACGACCCTTGGGGAAACGCCCTAGTGACAATCCCCATCAATTTCACTCCTTTAAGGGTAACTCCTCTTCCTATTGGAAGCCAGCCTCAATCCATGCTAGAATTTACCTCCTATACCAGAGCTGCCACTTTTTTTAAGAGCTCTTGAGGACCTGTCGAAGGTTTTCTAAAACCAAAAAACAATATCATATTCCTTATCACTGTCAACTGCCTCAAATGTTCTATTGAAGAACGTCAGTAAGTTTGTCAGGCAGAACGACCTCTCGCGAATCCATGCTGAGATTCATTTATCAAGTTATGCTCTTCAAGGTGACTTCTGATAATGTCAGCTATAATTGATTCTAATAACTTGCCCACTATAGATGTCAGGCTTATTGGACGGTAATTTGAAGGAGTGGACTTATCCCCTGATTTGAATATAGGAACCACATTAGCCATCTTCCACATCTCTGGCACAACACTGGTAAGGATGGACCATTGAATACACTCGTTAATGGCTGACTAAGCTCCATCTTGCATTCCTTAAGTACCCTTGAAAACAACTCATCGGTCCCGGGACTTATTTTGTTTCAGTTTGTCTATCTGTTTAATAACCATGTCCCTCGTGACAGTAATATTAGTTAACTTAAATTCATCAGAACTAAATAATTGTTAATTACTGGAATCTCATTTACATCTTCCTGTGTAAAAACTGACAAAAAATAGTCATTAAATAAGGAACACATTTCCAGTTCATTATCCGTCAGCTGTCCATTCCCAATTTCAGAGGTCCTACTTTTTCCTTCACCTTCGTCCTATACACTTGAAAGAACCCCTTTGGATTAGTCTTTGATTCATTAGCAACTCTAATTTCATAGTCACGTTTAGCCTTTCTAATCGCTTTTTTTTACTTCTCTTTTATGCTGAACATATTGGTCAGTAAGGTTAACCTCTCCTCTTCTGATGCGCCTATAAATTCCCCTGTTCTCCCCTAATAGATGCTTTAGCCTCCTGTTAACCCATTTGGGATCGTTATTATTAGACCTAATTTCTCTCTGGGGAATGTATATACTCTGGGCACTGTGTACATTATTAAGAAAACAATCATAAAAGCAGATCCCTTCATATTCATAAGTATGATTATCGTCATAAAATCATTAGCTAGATAACCCCAATCAATATTAGACAGATGTTCCCTAAGTCCATTATAATCGGCAGAACGAAAATCGGGATTTTTACTGTATATCATTATTCTTGCATTCCCAATTAATGCAAAGGTGATGGATTTGTGATCACTTGCGCCAAGCTCTTCAGTGATCTCCAGATTATTCACGAGTGTTTCCTTGTTTGACAAGACTAGGTCTAGCAAATTATTACCCCTGGTAGGTTCAGTTACACTCTGTTTCAGAAAACAGTCCTGAACTGTTTCCATGAAGTCACTGGACTCTAGATTACCTGTCAAAGAATTCCAGTCAATTTGGCTAAAGTTAAAGTCCCCTACTATGACTACGTTACTGTGTACAGAAGCCCTAACAATTTCGTCCCAAAGAAGTCTCCCTCTATCGTGATCCAAGCCTGGAGGTCGTATATTACACCTAGAATTAGTTTTTCTTGACCCTCCACGAACTCTACCCAAACAGACTCTGTTACTGCTCCATCTATTTTTATACCTGTTTTTATGCAACAATTAATATTTTCTCGAACATACAATGCAACTCCTCCCCCCTTCCCATTACATCTATCCACATTGAATAACTTAAATCCCTGAATATTACACTCAGCAGTCATATCCCGACTCTTTAAATCATACCACGTTTCAGTTAATGCAATGATATCAAAGTTCCCAGCACATGCTACCAAACGTAGTTCATTAATTTATTTCTTGCACTTCGACTGTTAGCAAAAATACCATCATATGTTTTTTCTTCTGCACATTTTTCCTATTCATCTTTGTTTTACACAATTTCTGAAATTATCATTACCCAGAGTTACTCCATGACAGTTACTATTAAGATTCTTAATATCAGAGCATAAGTCAATATATCCATACTCATTATTAATCATTTCTAAACCCATACCTCTAACTAATCCTAGTTTAAAGTCCTAACAACCCCCTCAACTGAGTTAGCAAGAAAACCCACACCTGCCCTGGATAAGTGAACCCCATCCCTGGCATACATGTCATTTCGGCCATAGAAGTTGTCCCAGTTGTCAATGAATGGTACTGCATTATCCTTACAGTGTTTAATCCAGCCAACAATTAATACCAATTGCTCTGGACAACCATTCATTACCAACACCTCTTCTTGGCAAAATGCCACATATAACAGGGCGCCCCCCCTTCTTCCTAATCATGTCTATAGCTGTCCTGAACTTTCTAACTAAATCCTCACTTCTACGCTTGCCTACATCATTGCCTCCAGCACTGAGGCAAATAATAGGATTGATCCCATTACCGTTCATGATGTTGACAAGCCGGCTAACAATGTCCTCCATCCCAGCCCCAGGAAAGCATACCCTTTGTCTCCTACTCCTGTCCTTCAAGCAGAATGCCCTATCCATGTATCTAACCTGGCTATCCCCAACAACAACAATATTCTTACCTTCCTTGTTGTCGTTCGTCGTGACGATCCCAGTAGTAGACTCACATTCGTCGGGTAGCACCGAGAATGCGTTGGAGGTTTCCAACGGGAGTTTCCACAGCAGTCTCTTTCTTCTTCATCGTTTCTGGCTTTCCATTCGTCTTCTTGATCGTCAACTTCGTCGTCCCCTGCTGTCCAGCCACTGACCACGATCCCTTCTTGACCTGAGGACTCGAAACAGGAGGACTACTACGAATCCTCTTGTTTTCCTCGGTCAATCACCGTATCTCCATCTTCGCTGCCCTCAATTCTTCCTTAAGTTGCTGGTAAAGTTGCTCGATGGAGGGCATCTTGGTTCAGTCCACGGGAGCAAACAAAACACTTCTTCACAGAGTTAAGTACAGGTCAGCACTCAAAGTACAGGTCACCATTCAAGAGCACACAAACAGGTCTTCACAGAGCTAAGTACACGTCACCACTCAAAGTACACGTCACCACTGTAGGGAACTTAAGTATAAATTACCTAGGTAACTTAAGTATAAATTACCTAGGTAACTTAAGTATAAATTGCCTAGGTAACTTAAGTATAAATTACCTAGGTAACTTAAGTATAAATTACCTAGGTAACTTAAGTATAAATTACCTAGGTAACTTAAGTATAAATTACCTAGGTAACTTCTTCTCCATATTGTTTCATACTATGGAACAATGCTCTTCTCCAGACTGAGGGACTGACCACCTCAAAACTTTAAGGGTGATGGACTGATTACATCGTCTTCAAGTATCTTCTGCTTCTATCAACTTTTCTGTACTTGACTGAAGAAGCCTACTGTGTAGGCGAAACGTTTCATAATAAAGATACCTAACTGTTGCATATGTGTCTTACCTAACAACTTAAGTATAAATTACCTAGGTAACTTAAGTATAAATTACCTAGGTAACTTAAGTATAAATTACCTAGGTAACTTAAGTATAAATTACCTAGGTAACTTAAGTATAAATTACCTAGGTAACTTAAGTATAAATTACCTAGCTAACATAAGTATAAATTACCTAGGTAACTTAAGTATAAATTACCTAGGTAACTTAAGTATAAATTACCTAGGTAACTTAAGTATAAATTACCTGGGTAACTTAAGTATAAATTACCTAGGTAACTTAAGTATAAATTACCTGGGTAACTTAAGTATAAATTACCTAGGTAACTTAAGTATAAATTACCTGGGTAACTTAAGAAATAAATTACCTAGGTAACTTAAGTATAAATTACCGGGGTAACTTAAGTATAAATTACCTAGGTAACTTAAGTAAAATTACCTGGGTAACTTAAGTATAAATTACCTAGGTAACTTAAGTATAAATTACCTGGGTAACTTAAGTATAAATTACCTAGGTAACTTAAGTATAAATTACCTGGGTAACTTAAGTATAAATTACCTAGGTAACTTAAGTATAAATTACCTGGTAACTTAAGTATAAATTATCTAGGTAACTTAAGTATAAATTACCTGGGTAACTTAAGTATAAATTACCTAGGTAACTTAAGTATAAATTACCTGGGTAACTTAAGTATAAATTACCTAGGTAACTTAAGTATAATTACCTGGGTAACTTAAGTATAAATTACCTAGGTAACTTAAGTATAAATTACCTGGGTAACTTAAGTATAAATTACCTAGGTAACTTAAGTATAAATTACCTGGGTAACTTAAGTATAAATTACCTAGGTAACTAAGTATAAATTACCTGGGTAACTTAAGTATAAATTACCTAGGTAACTTAAGTATAAATTACCTGGGTAACTTAAGTATAAATACCTAGGTAACTTAAGTATAAATTACCTGGGTAACTTAAGTATAAATTACCTAGGTAACTTAAGTATAAATTACCTGGGTAACTTAAGTATAAATTACCTAGGTAACTTAAGTATAAATTACCTGGGTAACTTAAGTATAAATTACCTGGGTAACTTAAGTATAAATTTACCTGGGTAACTTAAGTATAAATTACCTAGGTAACTTAAGTATAAATTACCTGGGTAACTTAAGTATAAATTACCTAGGTAACTTAAGTATAAATTACCTGGGTAACTTAAGTATAAATTAACCTAGGTAACTTAAGTATAAATTACCTGGGTAACTTAAGTATAAATTACCTAGGTAACTTAAGTATAAATTACCTGGGTAACTTAAGTATAAATTACCTAGGTAACTTAATATAAATTACCTGGGTAACTTAAGTATAAATTACCTAGGTAACTTAAGTATAAATTACCTGGGTAACTTAAGTATAAATTACTAGGTAACTTAAGTATAAATTACCTGGGTAACTTAAGTATAAATTACCTAGGTAACTTAAGTATAAATTACCTGGGTAACTTAAGTATAAATTACCTGGGTAACTTAAGTATAAATTACCTAGGTAACTTAAGTATAAATTACCTAGGTAACTTACGTAAAACTATCAATAATGTGATAATGGCGACCATTCCCACCGTCCTGCTCCTCGGGATAATCTTCAGTCAACTCTACCCAGATATTCTCTACTTCCATAAAATCGTCTTCACGGTAATCAGGGATCTTGACTTTATTAGAATTATTATGATAATTCCACGAGATACTGATACCGAGTAATTTGTAATCACTTGATCTATTGTTTGCCAGAACTAAGTCAAGCAGGTTATTTTCTCTAGTTGTCTCTGTCACACTATTATAACAACTCTGGGCAGTTTCTAGAAAATCGCTAAACTCAAAATTTTTTGTCAAATTGTTTCAATCAATTTGGCTACAGTTAAATATTTTATTATTAAAACACCAGTTTCGTGTGTACACGCCTTAGCAGTTCCATCCCGTAAAAGTTGACCTTTTTGTTTATCAAGGTTTGAGGTCTGTCAGTCACACCCAAGATTAGTTCTTCACGTCCCTCAGTCACACCCAAGATTAGTTCTTCACGTCCCTCCAGAAACTGTCGCCAGATTAATTCAGTGTCCGTCGCCTCCACTTCTAAATTTTGTCTAAAGCAGCAGTTTAAATTATCTCTGACATACACCGCCATTTCTCCACTCTTACTGTTAATCTTATCGTTTGGAATAATTTATAGACTTAAATGTGGCAGTCAGTAGGCCTATTGTTATTGTAATAATATCTATGCTTCTTGCACATGGAGATAATCTCAGCTCATTAAACTTATTTCTAGCATACTATTATTTCTAGCACTCTTACTATTAGCATAGTAGACCTTATGAAAGTTAGTTACTCTCTGTTCTCTACTATTTCTTCTTGTTTACTAATTCCATTGTTTTCTTTGATAACTACATAATGTGTTATCATATATTTAAACGTTTTCCTGAGGTATTCTGTCAATTTTTGTTTCTTTCATCCTTTGTACTGCAACTTATTTGATTCACACACACACACACACACACACACACACACACACACACACACATGTGGAGACAGTGTAGTGGGTCACAAGCGCCAGGCTCCGAGGATCTTAGTGCTTTTAGGGCGTGTTTTAGCAGCTAGAAGCAACCAGTGTTAGTGACAACGTCAGTGAACAACCCTACAAGTGATAACCAATGTATTAGAAAAAATAAATAAAGTAAAGGCGAGAGAAAGCCTGAAATTATACAACAAAATTTCAAA
This sequence comes from Cherax quadricarinatus, assembly GCF_026875155.1. NCBI lineage: Eukaryota > Metazoa > Arthropoda > Malacostraca > Decapoda > Parastacidae > Cherax > Cherax quadricarinatus. The sequence continues at coordinate 37,976,147 of NC_069427.1, read as the reverse complement.
GTGCCAGTTCGTTGAGGCCTAGTGGGCACCTGTTGCCACATTGTTACATATATACAAAGTACAAAGCTAGTGACTAAAGAGAAAAGACCAAATAGAATTAAGAGAGGGTGGTAACGACAAAATGTGATGTAGCACACAGCGTGAACAAGCTAGCCAGAAAGGGGATATATGTATACATAAATATATATAAGCAGAGGTGGTGGCAGCAGTAGGCCTGAGGGAGTAGCGCCGCCATAACAGGTTGGGTGTCATCACAAATAAGTAGTGTACTTACCAAAAGTGAAGTGTAAATTATAAAAGTAGCAGTATACAAGTGATAAGTGTGGTAAAGGAGGACTCACAAGGGCAAGAGAAAAGTATAGCCGAAGAAGTCAGCGACGGAAGGGCGAGGTGTACGAGTCATTGTACAGCGAGCAGCGTACAGCGAGCATCGTACATCAGGCATCTGGATGGACGTCCCCTCTGAGTAACGTACAAATCACTTGTTTGTGGTGGCGGGAAGTCTGAGGGTAGAGCCGGCCCGGCGGACACTGGTAGCTGGCTATCTAAACCCTGCTCAAGAGCGATTATCATACACACAACACCTAGCAGTAGTAGGAAGATAAAATTTGTAGGAGCAAGGACTAATGGGACTACAGCCCTGACAACAGTTTCGAGAGATAATGTTTTAGGACACAAAGACAGTACAATCTGAGAAGCAAGTATTGGGTACACATGTAGTAAAAAGG
>NC_069427.1:37935143-37974919 GCF_026875155.1 Cherax quadricarinatus | reverse complement strand
TGTCATTCCCATTCTAAGTGGTTGAACCGGTTGCTATCTTGGGGCTTTTTTTTCTGCCTTGTTTCCTGGAGTGCATTTTTTTTATCACTGTACATATTTACATATTGTTTGTTCTAAAATTGGTAAAAGGATAAATAATCAAAAAACTTTTTCTACTGTGTTTATTGTTTCCCATTACATCTGGGATAAAGGCCATTTGAAACCCTGGGTTTGTAAAAAGAGGGTACAAGAGATTGAAGTAGAAAGGGCTAAAGGTATAAAATTTTGTGAAGTAAGTCAGTTGTTGTCAAAAAGTCAATGAGAGAGTCTGGATGAAAGGGGGTCATCAGGGGAAAAGGGGAAGGAAAGAGAGAAGCGAAGCAAAGCGAAGACGGGGGTAAATTCTGCGTCTCTTTATAAAGGGGCAGCCCAAATAGAAGTGCACTGAAATGGAATTTGGAAAATTTCACAGAGAGGGAGCGGGGCGTCTCCATGAGTATCCATGAGTAAAAACAGTATGGCCAATGTGAAAAGGGAGAGGCGTCTCCCAACCTCGACACTGGTGATAAGCGGCCAGAAACCTATACTCGGTTTAATAGATTAAAGTTTGTTGCCGACCCATAGTGACCAAAACGTTTTTCCCAAAACAGGTGTGAAGTTGGGAAGATATTGCAGCAAAATAGTCCTAAATAAACTACCTCTACATGAAACTGGTAGGTATGTACTCTGACCGCGCAGCAGTGCTGCCCCGTTCATTGCCCCTTGGTAACATACCAGGGACCCCCAAAAAAAAAACAAAATCTTTTGCTAGAAAGATGCACGTGGCAAAGTTGGATAGGAGGGTAAGGGGTGAGGTGTATCAAATTTCTTATAGCCTGTAAAACACTAAGGGATCTGGACAACCACAAATGATGACACAGGCATAGATGAAAAACGGATAAGTGCTGTAAAGGTTGGATCAATTCAGCAGTAAAAATACTAGCCGAAAATAGTAAATGCCCCGACGTGCTGTCCGGAAACACGCTGCGAATCCTACCCTCAGAAGACTTGAGCCCTCTGTTACACAGAATGGCTGAGAATAAGTGAAAGTGGTCAGAAAAAGAGAGCGGGGGGCACCGAGACAGTTGGGCTTTCGAGCAAGGGGGAGAGAAAGAACAACCGAAAGCTGGAACTTCCCCGGGGGGTAGGGAAAATGAGATGCTACATTCAGAAGGTGGTAATTGAAAAAAACAAGAGCGAATAAAGGCGAAAAGGGGGGGACGGAGTAAACGGGGGCGGCGAAAAAATAAAGAATGTCACAAATATCATGCCTTTTAAAAAGGGAAGGATTGGGGAAAATCATGAGACCGTAATAGTACGAAGGCAATGGGAAACATGGCGTCGGATAAGGAGGGAACGTTCGCTTCTGCATAGAGGCTCTCGACGGGGGAAGATGAAAAGCCCCAAGGAAAAACGAAACCTTTGGTGTGAAGGGGGTTAAAGGTAGAAAGATAGAGGAGATGCCGCGAATAGATCTGTCACCAAATCAAGTTTCGATAAGAAAAGGGTAATTAGGGAAGGGGGTTTCGCGTCACTCCCCATGAAAGATGAAAAAGGGTTTTAAGAAGGTTCACCCGGCTGGACAAGTTGCCTTCAGAGAGGTAAGTGGGGTTTTCCGGGGATAACCTACGTCAAAGAGGAGGCCCCAGAAATTTGGGACTGTATCACGTTCAGGGAACTGGAGCCTAGGGGTACAAAGGATGAGGGAGATGAAGAGCGTCCAGTAAAAGTAATTTGGGGGTTTTAGTCCGGGAAAATTTAAACCCCGTTGGGGGCCCAATTGGAAACAGGTCGATGCTTTTACGGAGAGAAACTGTAATGGGGTGACCCCGGCCCTGCACAGGCAATAACAAAGTCATAACTGGGTTTTACCAAATTTTGAGGGAAAGACTAGAGGCCGATCTTAAACAGAAAGGAGAAAAAGTGTTGGCCAGAACACACCCCCTGGGGACACCTTCAGTTTGGGATAAAGTCCGGGGAGAGCCATTTTTAAACCCCGAACAGGGAAAATGCCTGTCAGTTAAAAAGTTTTTAAAGGGAAGGGGGAATTGCCTCGAGGCCAAAGGAGTGGGTTTGGGCAAAAATATTATTCCTCCAAGTTTGTATATCCCTTCTAAAGGTAAAAAATAGGGCAAAAAAGGGAGTGGTTTTCGCAAAGCATTACAACATACGAACCCAAGCGTAGTGGGTCTTGGTAAAACATCCCTTACAAAACCCTATTGACTGGGGAAGACTGTTGTGTTCTCTAAATACCACAAAAACGTCTTTTTAAAGGCGTTCCATCACTTTGCAACTGCACTGGTAAGAGCAATGGGCGATGTGGGGAGGGTTTTATGTCCTATGCTGGTTTGCGGGAAAGGGAAACATGGCGGATTTTTTAAGCTGTGGAGAACTCCCTTTTGACCAAATGATTGTAAAGGCTAATAGGGGCTGCAAGGGCTGACTGATGTAAATGTTGTAGCATAGAAATTTAATTTCGTGGCCCCGCTGCCATTCGCAAACTGGAGTGTTCCTCCAGTTCTTGAAATTAAAGGCACATTATACTGTTTTTTCTGAGAGAAGAAAAAGTCCAAGGGGCAACTCGCTGGCGACTTTTAGGAAAGAAATGAGGGGCATAATGGAGCCCCCCAGAAATACGGACCACTGATTGCCAATTTTATTGAAATCTGTGGGTTTGCTATATAACACCGGCAACCCCCGAACAGGGGCCGGGTCAGGAGAATATTTACCACTCATTTTTGTACTTTTTTCCAACTGCCTCATAAGAAGCAGAGGGATGGTGGAGACATTAAACTCGCCAGCAAATGCGTTTTGCTGATGGATGACACGGGGAGCTATCGCAGCTTCTGTTAAAATCAAGAAGTCCTCGTGGTTCTATTTTTACCGGAACTGCCCCATGCGGGCGTTTAAACGTATGCATGAGCACAAGCAGGAGACCACCAAGGCACCCTTTCTGAAATGCCTGCCCAAAGTTTGGGGATAGAAGAGAAACTGCAGTTAAAACGGAGGACAAAAGGTGTAAAAGCAATCGTGGGGAAAAGAAGGGAACCTCTAAAAACAGTTAGGTGTGAGTAAAGGTTCCCAAATTTTTGCCTGATAAAATTGCCAGCGTGGGATGCGAAGAGGGGGAAATATGAAGGGAAGTAAAATGTTGGGGAAAAGATCCTTCATGAAAGTCGGAAAAAACAGCCCAAAGTGAATCAAATGGGGCGGGGAAGGCAACTGAGAGATCGAGCAAGAGTGAGTGAGTCCGGGATCAAAAGGGGTTGGTACCGTATTTAAAACAGGGAGGGGGGGGTGGCAAAAAAAACCCTTAACAAATGTCACGGGAATCACAGGAGACCCCCCAGAGGAAATGGTGGGCTTTAAAATCCCCAAAGTAACAAATGGGTGTGGTAATGAGAAAAGAAAGGCAATACCCGGAATAGATAATGCCCGAAAAAGGGGGGAATAAAAGAACGGGAGCGTATCCCCCTATGCAAGGGGATTGGGCTGCGGGGAAATGCGGAAGTATAACAAATAGCTGATGGTAGGGAATATCAGTGCATAAAAAGGGGCACTTTCATTAAAGGTCCCATGGGAAAGTATTGAAGAATCAATAAATTAAGCCTGAGATGGGAGAGTAACGAGAGTGTAATTTTTTGGGTTTCCGTAACAAAAAACCCAAAAGGGGAAAAAATGGGGGGAAATAACATCTGAACTCACCCCGATTTCCCCCCGAGGCCGCATATTTCCATTGTAAAAAGGCCATGTTGGCAATATAAAGATACCTAAATCCGCAGGTAAGGGTTTGCTCCCGGGGTTTTCTGGTTTTTCACGGTCGCTTTACGTGCTGAACTTTAATTTGTTCATAATCCTATACGATACATCCCTCTGCGCCTGGGCCAATCTTGGGCGGAAAACATTATATACTGAGTCAAAAAAGGAGAATTAGTGTGCACTACCTAGCAGAGTTTATGCCGAGGGGAATCATAGGCCTGTGTCCCCTGTGGAAAAAAAAAAAATAATTGAACTTTTCGTGTCAAGGAAAAAAGCTCTCTTAACATTTATAAACATAGGTATAGTGTATACTACAGTGGGGCTCCCCGTATTTGAGATAAAGGGTAAAGTCCATTTGAAAAAAGGGGAATTTGTAATAAGTGATAAGCCTTAGAGGCAGGTTTCCCAAAATCGCCAGAAATTACCCCGGTCAGCTGTTTTTAATAATTTCCTGGCTTTTAGTGTAAATCGCATTAAATTTGTGATACCCTGAATAGCGAATACAGTGTTTAGTAGCAACTAACCCTATTATAAGGTCTTGTGGGGTGGATGGGCTTATTAGTTTCTTTTTCTTGAAATACGAGACGTTTTGGAATTTCATATAACCTGTAGTTACCCGGGCGCAATAACAAACGAGAAACAATTATTATCGAAAAAGCGCCTTCCTCCAAATTTGCACCATCAAAATAGTGATAAATAGCATTTTTGTGGTGGAGACGGAAAAAAAAAAAATAGAAAAAACCGATACGGATTTAAAACAAAGAGGCGACCCTACGTCATTGTAGGTGGTGCAGTATTAATCCTGCTGATGGCCCCACAGGACGCAGTATCACTACACTGCTGTTGTGAAGTTATTAATGGCTTGCCTAATTGTGAAGTCTGAAGGTGACTTTAGTAGTGTCTTGGGGTAATTTACCAAGAGTTGTTATGAGGAAAGTAGGGTAGTGGTCAAGTGTATTATCTGTAATTATATTAGGGGGGGGTGGCCGAGTTAAAGGGGATATGTGTTGTCCTGATGTGGTCGAAGTAGGGAAACACTAGTCCTCTGTAACTCTTGTTAGTTTGTTACTGTTGTACAACATGCAGTTACTCATTGTGTTGTGAATTCAGTAACGTGTGGTCCTGGCCTTGTAGAGAGTTTATATGAAGCACCTGAGAGTAGTAATGATCTTTGTTCATGCATGATCAGTTATCATACGTCCTCGGTTTTACTAAATTTGGCTAATGTTTGACTGTGAACTCTTGTAGATGTTTATCAATGTGAAGTTTTTGTAGGTAATTTGGATTTGAATTAGCTATTTATATTCCCCATGTTCAATCCTTATGCAAGTATTATACATCGATACATTCATAGTTTGGTCTGAGTATTAATATAGCTGTGGCCACCCCTTGCGATCTGCCTACAGTTGTGTATGGCTTGTAACCAGGAATGCATAGACATCTGTAGTATCAGGCTTTAGCCAGTTCATTGGTAATGAAGACATATTGCATGCAAGGAATTTTAGTAATGCTATGAGGTTACATCGTAATGCTTGCTTAAATAGTATCGATTTATTGTAGTTAAAGACAGTTATGTTTTTTTGTTGGCTCTAGAATTGCTTTGATTGCTCTGCTGTGTATAATTAGAGTATCTGTTTGATTCATTTAAGTCATTCAATAAGAGGTTGGTATCAGGATCAATCTTGTAATCATAAGATTTGTAGTGAATCTATAGTTAGAATTAATTATAAAACAAAGTAAATCTTCTAAGCTAAAAAATAGCACTGAATTAATAACAAATTTAAAGTAATGAGCTAAGGTAGTTTTTTAAAGCCTAAAATAAAGGAGACAATATAAAAGGGACTAAAATAATTTGTGGTGAACAAATAAAGTGATGATCAAAAAATGAGCTTGGCCCAGAATGCCTCTAGCATACAAAGGGCGTTTGCTTAGTCACCCGTGTAATTCCTGCACATTAATCCCTTGCATAACTATGGATCGTGTTCAATAAAAAATATTATTATTATTATTATTATTATTATTATCTACAATACGGATCATTACTAGGAATGAGCTTAAACTACGTGTCTGTTACCTACAAAAATAACTTCAATAACAGAACATAAATTGGTCCAAGTAAACCAAGTCCTAAACGATATAAGCTGGGAAGATAGACTAACAACACAGACCCCAACTTATGCCTAGAACAGATTAACAGTGGCAACTCGATGTATGCTCAAGGCACATTCCTTTAAGAAAAAGAAGAAGTAATGTAAAATAGAAAGAAGACAGGCGCTCCCTTTACAGCGTCGGAAAAGAGATAACAGAGCATGATAAAAGAATCCAACATATCTGCGAATGCGTAGGGAGTCCACTGGTCCAAGAAATAGCAAACATCGAACTAAAGCTAAAGATTCTTATAGGAGTAAGGAATCGCTGGAAGAACTAAAAGCCTAAATGAAATCAAAGAAACCAAAGTATTTCTTTTCCTATGCCAAAACAAAGTCGAGAACAACATCCAGTAGTGGGCCCCGTACTTAAACAAATGGGCCCTACACGATAAACAGCAAGGAAATGAGTGAGGCACTGACAACGGTGAGAGTACAAGGGTTAGCCTCATGACAATTAAGGCAAGAAGGAGGGTCGATTGCAGACGTATTAGAATGGTCATTGGCACCGGACAGACTGGGCAATTCGGCGATAGATCTCAATATTTTCACTGATGGCCAAATGCCAGCAATTTCTACACTGTTGCGGTGTAGGATCAACCTTTCGAACCTGTAACCGATGTCCTGCTACATAAACTGAGGATGGGAGTCAATCCAACGAGGCTGTCAAAAGTTAAACAGTCCACATTGCGTATGGTATTGTCTCCCGCCCGTGGGCAGGAAGAACTAAGTGTCTACCTGTGAGGATTGGGAGATCTTGTAGTTCCAGCTGTCAAGAATGTCATGCCAACATGTCTGAAATTTGTGAACTATGGTATGGGGCTATAATGACGTACCACTACAAGAATTTGAGGGAATGATGCTTTTCAATAGTGACAGGAACATATCGATATGGGAAAGACGAAAAGCTCAGAGCCTGGTAGCATCTGTACAGTGACGATGCTCATACCTGCCTCTTAAACATGAAAAGAAATATCTTACCAACATGGCATAGGAGTGCTTGCCATAACTGTGGTCGAAGATTAGGCAGTAGAGGAAGTGGGTCGTAAAGTGAAGAATTTAGTCGATTGTGCTAGTCTGAAACTGAGGCGTGGAAAGGTAGCGAAGACGTGTCGATCTTTTCTGAAATAACGAGAAGATGGAGAAGTATCATCAGCAGGTAATTGTCGTGTGTCGTTATGCGGTGGGACCAGAGTTGGTCCTAACATGGAACGGCCGGCGATTCGAAATTGCCCGCACCGTAGAGGGAGAGGCCGAGCATAGTCAGAGGAGAGCGAAAGGTCAGATAAATCGAAGAGTCAGTCTAGGCCCTCAGTACCTGAAGCGGGTGAGAAAAAGCACCAGCAAGAGGTACAAAGAGGCATGAGGTGTGTCCGAAGAGTGGTCGCAAAGACAGGCAGGTCAGAACGGGGTGCGGTATCAAGAAGGGCCTGGGGGTAGGCAGTTCATGTGGACTAGGCTTGCCATGGTTAGTTACTTCTTTCTTTTGTTTTTATATGAAAAAAAAAGAAAAAGAAAAGAAAATAAAAAAAAAAAAAAGTATAACAAAAAAGGGGACCAGGGGAGGGATAGTTCCTAGGAGGAATGAAAGGTCCAGAAATCTCCCCCCGCTCCAAGAGGACCTCAGGCAAAGAAACCCCGCAGTAGCGCAGATGCAGCATGGAACCCGTGCCATAACCGCTACCCATCATGCCAGAAAAGCACCAGACAATCCGGGATACAACCTCACATCTGCCGAGCTTACCTCAGTGGACAAAAGAGAGGCGGCTGGAAATCCACCACAAAGCATACCTCCTTAGGCACCTACCAACCCCCGGAATCCAAAAGGTGGCTTCCAGAGATACATCCCGGTCGGCCCGAGGACACCCAAAGCCACACCTGCTGAGGATACCAGAGAGGGATTACCTGAGTTTACCTGGAGAGAGAGTTTTTCTGGGTCCAACTCCTCCGCGCCCGGTCTGTGACCAGGCCTCCTGTGATCAATCCCCTGATCAACCAGGCTGTGTGCTGCTTGCTGGCTGCACGCATGTACCATTTCATCCCCATCTTTTTATAGTTCCCATCTGTTGTAGAAAGCTTCCAGTTTTCTATGAAAGCAGCTTGATGTTGTCCTCTTGTTAATACCCTTTGATTTTAGTCAACAGATTTTCCTCATTTTGGGCATACCCAAAAACACTTTTCTTGTTTTAATACTGCTTGTAGCTAGTTCTTTGGGTTATCTGCACAATGGATGGCGTGACACATTTCCACTAAAATGCCAATTTATCCATGTGGAACCCCGTTTGTTGACTGACCACAGACTACACACAGCTTCATAATGATTTGATGGTTGATTTACTGCAAATTTCTACTAGCAACCTCTTGAATATTCTATAATAACCTCCTAAATGAAACTCTAGCTATTTGTATTTTCTGTTCTTAACTGTTTTTGTATAAATTGGACAGCTAACGTCCACGTTCCTGATTTTAATGTTTGTGTTTAAAAGGGCACCTACAACCCCATCCGTTACAGTCTGCTTTATTGTCTAACAACGAAACCGTTGAAAACCAGTCCACCGTTCGACAAGTCAAGGGTTTCCGGACGCAGTCAAGGGTTCGACCAGTCGATCTGATCTGATCAGTGGGTCCACTTATTTAAACATACTGTCGGTGACTTGATCTAGCACATGAAGGCTTCTACTGAAATTATCTACCCGAGTAATATGTGATTTGACATGATACTAAAGTATAACTTGCGTGTTGAAGAAAACGGTGACTGCAGGCACTACCTACAATGTACGAACGTCGACCATGCCACCCTTGTTTTATCATCGCTGTATCTACTTTTCTATTTTTTTTTTCCGTCGTCCACCACAAAAATGTAATATTATCACTATAGTTGACTGGCAATTTTGAGGAAGGACGCTTTTTCCTGTAGTAATAATTGCTTCTCGTTGTGTATATTCGGACCGACTGTGAACTACAGGATAATGAAATTCACAGTACCGACTGGTAATTTTTCAGAAAAAGATAACTAATGAAGTCACTCCACTCCACTAAAGTACCATTATAATACTGGTTTAGTTGCTACTACAAACACTGTATTCTGCTATACACTGTACACTAGATTTATACTAGTACACTAGCAGGCCTAGGAAGATTATTAAAACAGCTGACTACTGTGTAAGTTTCTGCGACTTCTGGCACCTGCCCTCTATAAGGCTTATCAACTTCATTTACAATTCACATGTTTTCAAATGAACACTTTAGGCCTTTTATCATCAATATTCAAGGGGAGCCACTGTAGTATACCTATACACTAAGTATAGCTTCAAGTATTATCAGGGATACTTTCTTTCCTCTGACACGAAAAGTTCAATTAATATTATTTTTTTTTTTTTCACCGGGACACAGGCTTATGATTCCCTATTTTTTCCCTCTGGCAGTAAACTAACATCTGTTAGGTAGTGCACACTAATTCTCCTTTTTTGACTCACAGTATATAATGTTTTCCGCCAAGATTGGTTCACAGGCGCTAGAGGATTGTCGTATAGGATTGATGACATCCCAATTAAGTTTCTAGTCACGTAAGAGACGACCGTGAAAACACGAGATAACCTGGAGAACAACGAGGCACGCTGACACCCTGGAAAAACCCAAACCCTGCCCCTGGAATCAGGACACCCCAGGCACTCCGATTTCACGGCAAACTACACCACACACCCCGCCAAGAACCTCAACAGGAATGGGATGGAACCCGGTGACCCTTCCCTGACAAGGAATTAGCGTTCCTGTGGAAAAAAAAAAAAAATAAAAAAAAAAAAACGAAAGGCCAAAAGGAAGGGCAAAGGAGGGTGGGGATGAGGAGGGGAAAGGAAAAAGGGGAGATGGGGAGGATGGGATAGGGATGGGGGATTACTCTACCTGAGTTTACCTGGGAGAGTTTCGGGGGTCAACGCCCCGGCGGCCCGGTCCTGTGCCAGGCCTCCTTGGTGGATCAGCGCCTGATCAACCAGCTGTGCTGCTGGCTGCACGCAAACGAAACGTACGAGAGCCACACCCGGCTGATCAGGAACTGACTTTAGGTGCATGTCCAGTGCCAGCTTAGACTGCCAGGGGTCTGTTGTAATCCCTCCTTATGTGTGCTGGGAAGGTCATGAAACAGTCTCGGGCCCTGACACTTATTGTATGTCTCTTAACGTGCTAGTGACACCCCTGTTTTTTTCCATTGGGGGGATGGTGGGTCATCGTCTGTCCAGTCTTTTGCAGGGAGAGCGAGTGATTTCGTGTGCAAGTTCGGTACTAGACCTCTAGGATTTCAAGGTGTAATAATCATGTATCTCTCCCTCCTGCATTCCAGAAAACAGTTTTAGAACCTCAAGCGCTCCCCCAGTAATTGAGGTGTATTATCTCCGTTATGCCGCGCCGTAAAGTTTACTCTGTACATTTGCTAGTCGGCAATTTCACCAGCCTTGAAAGGTGCTGGTTAGAGTGCAGCAATATTCCAGCCTAGATAGAACAGGACCTGAAGATGTCATCATGGGCTTGGCCTCCCTAGTCTTTGAAGGTTCTCATTATCCATCCTGTCATTTTTCTAGCAGATGCGAGATACAATGTTTACCATATCTGAAGTAATTGAAATTTCCTCATCGTTGAACTTCATATTGTTTTCTTATTCTGCAGCCCACTGAAAGATTTGGTTGATGTACCCTGGAGCCTTGCAGTGTCCTGCAGTGGAAGACACTGTCAATGCCAGATTCGGGTGCATCTGGGCAAAGGAAGACACGGTGCTGTGCGACATCCTTGTCTATGTCGATATGAGGAAGAGAACAAATGGGAGCGAGGAGCTGTGCCTTGTGGAACAACTTTCACCGGTAGTTAGCTGCTCGGACTTGACTCTGTTGACGACTACTCTCTGTGTTCTGTTAGTGAGAATTATAGATCCATTCGACGCGACTTTTCCATGTTATTCTTTTAGGCGCGAGATTTGTGCTCTAGTTACGTACGCGCATGGTCACACTTGTCCGAAGCTTTTGCAAAGTCTGTATATATTACATCTGCATTCTGTTCTTTTGTCTTCTAGTGCATTTATACCTTGTCGTAGTGATCCAGTAGTTGTGACAGACAGGAGCGACCTGTTCTAACCATGTTTGCCCCTGGGTGTGTAACTGATGGGTTTTCTAGATGGGTGGTGACTTGCTTCTAGGAACCCTTTCAAAGATTTTTATGATATGGGATGTTAGTGCAATTGGTCTGTAGTTCTTTGCTGTTTCTTTACTGCCCGCCTTTTGGAGTGGTGCTGTGTCTGTTGTTTTTTTAGTAACTGAGGAACGACTCCCGTGTCATGCTCCTCTCCATAGGATGGAAAAGGCTCGTGATAGGGGCTAACTTGCAGTTCTTGATGAAACACAGAGTTCTCATGAGTCTGGCCCTGGGGCAGAGTGCATTGGGCATGTCCATTATCGCCTGTTCGAAGCCATTTGCTCAGGAAACATCGTATAGGCTTTGTTAATACAAATTTTGTGGCTCCTGATATAAAAATTCATTTTGATCTTTCGACTCTCAGTCTGGTTAGCGGCTTGCTAAAAACTGAGTTCATATTGGACTTGAGTAGCCTCACTCATTATCCTTGCTGTCATCTGTGTAGTGACCCCCATCTTGTTTAAGTAGGGCCCAATACTGGACGTTGTATCTCGATTTGATTTGGCATAGGAGAAAAATACTTTGGTTTCTTTCGATTCATTATGGCTTTTAGTTCTTTTCCCTAGCGATTCCTGACTCCTAAAGGATTCATTTAGCTTAAGTTCGATGCTTGCTATTTCTCTGACCAGTGTCCTCCCTGCGCATTGTCCAGATAATATGACCTCTTTAGGCGCGCTCTGTTATTCGTTTCCGTCGCCAGTTAAAGGGAGCGCGCCTGTCCTTTCTATTTTACATCTACTCCTCCTTTTTTCTAGAGGAATAGCCTTGTGATACATCGAGTGCCACCGAGTTGATCTGTTCTAGGCATAAGTTTGGGTCTGTGTTGCTTAGTATATGCTTCCTCAGCTTATATGGTTTAGGACTTGTTTACTTGGTCCCGCTTTATGTTTTGTTATTGAAGTTGAATTTGGTGAATGCTCCCTCGTTACAGTCCTCATTTTGTCGTCTGGGCTCCAACGCATTACATTCCCTGAACCTCAATTATGTGTGATCTGAGTATATTGTTTTTGAATATGTGACATTTCTTATCAGATCATCATTGTTAGTGAAGAAGAGTCTAGTGTATTCTCCCAGTCTAGAGGCTCTATTAATGCTGTTTAAATTGAATTTTGTGGCAGAGATTTAAAAGCTCGTGTGAGTGTGAGTTTTTTCATCAGAGCTGCTCCTAGTGTTATTACTGCAACCAATATTATTTGCTATATTTCCTCCATAAGGTGCCCTTAAGTTGAAGTCCGCCCAGGAGGCAAGATGTTATAGGGTGCAGGAGCTAGGAAGATTTCAGACCAAGTGGTCAATTTTAACAGCTGTTCTGAATTGCTGGATGTTGGCATCGGAGGCATGTAACTACCACAATGACTAGGTTTGTTTCTCCTCGACCTTTACTGCTAAAACTTCCACTACATCATTTGAGGCATTAAGCAGTTGCTGTGCAAACAAGTGACTCTGCAATGTACATGCGAACCCCCCCCCTTTTGCTGTTCACAGTTCTGTCACATTGTATAGGGTTGTAACCTTGGGATCCATATTTCGTTGTCCAAGTAAAGATCCTTTATGTGGGTCCTCAGTGAAAGCCGCGAACATTGCCTGTTGCCCGCAAGTATCACGGATGAAAAGGCATTTTGTGTGTTTGTTGCTGGCTTTAGACCCTGTATAATTTGCAAAGAAGAATGTTATCGACTGTGGTATTGTTGGTACTGGGGGATTTTTTTCCGGCATTAGTATCTGTATCTGTTGGTTTTGAGTGGAGGCCATCGACTGTGGTTCCACTCTCAGGGAATTGACTGATTTGGTGTACGATTTCTGCCCATTTCCTGCCAGATTTTTTCCTTCCTGCACTACACTAAAAACTCTCCCTCTTGATGGCTGTGGCACCCAGGTTTTCAGCATGGCCTGGATGTTTTGTATCTTTTTGTCCCCCTTTAGATGAAGAAATTTCATTTAGCTCAGATAATGTAAACATGAAGAAATTAAATCTTCATCAGAGTACAAAAACAAATTCTGGCCACAAAATTGAGGTGCCGAAACACCAACGTCAACGACCTGGGAGTGATCATGTCGGGGGAAAGGGGAATCTCACCTTCAAGGACCAGAACTTGTATCCAATCGCATCCCCCCCTGCCCCCCCCTTAGAAAAATGACAGGATGGATAATGAGAACCTTCAAAACTAGGGAGGCCAAGCCTCCATGATGACACCTCTTCCTTCATCACTGTTCTATCTAAGGCTGGCTATTGCTGCATCACTAACAGCACCTTTCAAAGGCAGGTGAAATTGCGATTGCCGACCTAGGAAGAATGTACGAGATAACTTCCACGCGCGGCATAACTGAGATATTACACCTCAATTATTGGGACGCTTGAGTTCCTAAAAACCTGTATTCCTGGAACGCAGGAGAGAGATACATGAGTAATACACCTGGAAAATCTAGAGGACTAGTATTGAACGTTGCACACGAAAATCACTCACTAGAACGAAAGCTAAAAGACATTGGCGACGATGCACCATCTCCCAATGAAAAGCAGGGGTTCACTAGCACGTTATGAGGACCATACAATCAGGTGTCAGGGCCCGAGACTATTCCAACTGCCCTCCCAGCACACATAAGTGGGGATTACCAACAGACCCCAGGCAGTCTTCAAGCTGGCACTGGACAAGCACGCTAAGTCAGTTCCGGATCACCGTCTGTGGCTCGTAATGTTGGTTTGCGTGCAGCCATCATCAACGCCTGGTTTGATTCAGCTCTGATCCAGCGAGCAGAGGCCTGGTCTCAGACACGGGCCGCGGGGCGTTTGACCCCCGAACTCTCTCCAGGTAAACTCCAATGTATGCCTTGGCAAGTTAAGTTATAGCACAGTCTTTCTCTGTACTGAAGAGGTACTACTTTCAGGGGTGAAACAAAGCTTACAGGAAGGGAGTTTGGCATTTTCCTGTTGTCAGATGGTCATGGCATTTTCTAGGGTGGTCATAGTTGCATGTCGCCATCTGTTTTTCCAGATTTCCCATGACAGGCAGATACCAAGTGCATAGGTATGTGCAGCTAGGCTTGGTTTGCCGCTTGCCTTGGGGTTTCTGTGACTGATTCCCTGTTGGTGCATGTTGCCTGTCTTACTTCTATCCTCCCTAGCACCAACAATGGAGCTCCCAACCAAGTTGTTTTTGGTAATTATCCTCAGTATTGCTATTGAGTCCTCTTGTTTTCTATTTCCGGCGGTATTTCTAGTTTGCAATATTGGTTTTATCTTATCATTGACTAGCGACTTGTTTCACCACTATGCTCCTGCCTCCCTATGAGGCATGTTATATGTATTCCTTCTCTTCCTGCGTATAATTCACCGACTACCTGGACAAAATCCCAGCTTTCACGATTACTGTCTCCCAGACAGTATCTCGTCTCCAGCTTCACACCATTTTCTTGTCTCCCAGGACAGCACCTCCAGCTTCACCATTATGTCTCCCAGGACAGCACCTCCATCCGTCTTCATCCATTACTTCTCCCAGAGACAGCACATATCAAGCCCACATTTTACTGACTACCAGGACTCACCACCAGCCTTACAGTTTTGTGACTATCATGGCCAGTATCAAGGGCCAGTTACCATTCAGCCCAGACTTTTTATGTTCCCATCTGTTTAGAAAGCTTCCAGGTTTTCTATGAAAGCAGCTTTGATGTTGTCCTCTTTTAATACCTCTTGTGATTTTAGTCCACAGATTTTCCTGCATTTGGGGCATATCCAAAAACACTTCTTCACTGTTTTAATACTGCTTGTAGCTATTCTGGGATATCTGCACAAGGACGTGACACCAATTTCCACAAAAATGACAATTTATCACATGTGAAGCCCGTTTGTTTACTGACCACGACTACACACAGCTCATAATGATTTTGAATTGGTGATTTTACTGCAATCTACTAGCAAACCTCTTGAATAATATATTATTAACCTTAAATGAAGCTCTAGCTATTTGTATTTCTGTTTCTAACTCTTTTTGGTATATTGGGACCAGTTACGCGTCACGTTTCCCTGATTTTTTAATGTTGTGTTTAAAAGGGCGCCTCAACTCCCAACCGTTTACAGTCTGCTTTATTGTCCAACGAAACTGTTTTGAAACCAGTCCCCCGGGTTCGGCACCCAGTCAAGGGTGGACCAGTCGATCTGCCTGCTCTGATCAGAGGGTCACTTATTTAAAACATACAGGGTCGGTGATTTGAGCTAACACATGAAGGATCTACTGGAAATTATCTACCCGAAGGTTAAAATATGTGATTTGAGGGACTGATACTAAAAGTATGAACATGCGTGTCAAGAACGGGAACCGTGATTTCTGGCAGCTCCTACAATGACGAACGGTCGAACCTCATCACCCTTGTTTATCATCGCTGTATCTGGCTTTTCTATTTTTTTTTCTATCCGTCTCCACCACAATAATTAAAGCTATATTATCACTATAGTTGACTTGTCAAATTTGGAGGAAGGACGCTTTTTCTGTAGTAATAATTGCTTCTCGTTGTGTATATTGCGACCGCTGGTAACTACAGTTATATGAAAATTCACAGTAACGTCTCGTATTCAAGACAAGAAACTAATTAAAGTCGACTCCACTCCACTAAGTACCATTAAAATACTGTTAGTTGCTACATACAACACTGTATTCTCTATTCACGGTACTCACTAGATTATATGCGAGTACACTAACAGGTACTTAGGGTCGGTCCTGAGGAATAGAGCTCGCGAGGTCTAATTCCTCAGACCAAGAGCCTCTTCACCACGCCAAGGAGCCCCCCTTGAAGAGGAAATGTAAATAAGGTTTTAGCTTTGGACTCCAAAGATAAAAAAGCCTAGGTGGATGGGGGATATATTGTAAGCACAAAGGATAATAGCAGTATGTAATTAGAAATGTAAATAAAAAAGAAATTAATTTTGGTAGGAGAGTCTATAAGGTTCTTAATATTCCGTTATTTTATTGTTAATCTAAAGTGGAATGTTTTTTTTTTTTTAAATTCAATAACTGAAGGTGGTTATGAAGTGTGACGGCAGACAAAGTTACTAGGCAAGTGTGGGGGAGTGTTGAAGACTCAGCGGTAGTGTAATAAACCCACCACCCGCACGATATTGATTGTATCAAGGAGGTATATGAAGGTTAGGGTGTGGAATTGTTTCATTAAGTGGATGTGTGCCATCATGTTTAGATATTCCTTGTATTATATCAGAGCCTTTTAGATGGCAGGATTGTGTTTTTATACATGTTGTCAATAATGAAATCCATAATAACTTAAAGCTCTTATAAATGTATATGAATGGTGGGTGGGCAATGAGTATACTTAAGGGGAAAAGTGGTAGTTTTTCAAGGGGGGGGGGTGAGTGTAAGCATTACTAGGTAGGACTATCGTTTTTATTAAAGACCTTCTTTTCCGATGTGAAGCACGTACATAAAAGTTAGTGTTTGATTGAGAGTCAAACAGCCAGTCTGATGTCATTATATAAGTGCTTCTTTGATATTTGTGTAGTAACTGAAGATTATCGCTTACTGCTTGTATCTTGTTACATATTGAATAAGTACCCATATATATTGTACCTGAGTTTTTAATAAAATAGATAACAAATATAAAAAAAAAAAAAATAGCATCATTAGTATTTTTATAAGGCCAGAATCCTACAAATCCAAATTGCCCAGGGTTTAGTATGTTTTGGGAGATGAGGTAGGAGTAGATTCGTTATGATTAATTTTCGAAAGATTTTTTGAGAGAGGGTTAAATTGGATATTGGCGCTATAGTTATCCAACTCTAGTCTCCTTATGGATCAGGGTGACCCCTTGCTATTTGAGAACTGTAGGGAAGGTGGAGATTCAATGGATTTGTTAAGAGAGTGTTGGCAATGATTGGAGATAGCACTTGTGACACTTTTTGTATATACAAGGGTGGCAAGGTATTTAAATCTCCTGCCTTGTTTTTTAGTGCATTGATAATAAGGGAGACTTCCGTATGGGTTAGTCGGAGGCTAGGAACAGTGTGTCGGGTAGTTTGCCAGTGAGGTAGTTCATTTGGTGGGTAACTGAGTCTGGGATTTTTTTGCAAGATTTTGTCCTATAGTGGAGAAGAAAATCTTGAGTCTGTTGCTGTTCGTTGTTGTGGGAGGTGGGTTCATCTTGATTGGGGGGGGGGGGGCGATTGTTATTTCGCTATTTCGTGATATACTGTTTTTGTTCCCCCAGAAATTCAGATAGGGGTTTTCCAGGTCTTTTATATATCACCGTCGTAAGTTGGATAATCTGTCTCATAAACATTTTTTTGCCATTCTTATCAGTCTGGTTAGGATTGACAAATAACGTTTGTTGGTCTCTGGTTAGGATGACCCATTCTGTACTGTTTCGTCATATCGGTGTTTTGTATTTATGGATTTGAGACTGCTGGGTGTTACAGGGACCTGTTCAGTCTCTTAGCTGTCATCTAGTTTATTTTTTTAGGGCATGGCTTTTATAAGGTATTGGGTCTTTTTTTAAAAATTATTAAAACATTCGTCAATATCTGTATAGATTCTAGCTCAGTGTGCCAGTCAATGTTGTTACTACTGCTTGTTGTATGAGAAACAATGGGGGGGGGGGGGGGCCTATCTCTAGGCGGGATGGGGTTCTGAGAATCTTCATAGTACTGACTTTCTGCAACAACATAAATATAATGACTAGTACAGTCTATAATAATGCTTCTACAGGATGGTGATGTCTTGCATATGCTCAAGAGAAAAGTTTATAACTACAGGCCACATATTTGAAAACTCACATGTAAGCTGATCGGTGATAAATGTATAAAGTGTAGTAGAGAATTCCACACACCATATGTTGGTGCCCATTGACGCTACTAGCCAAACTGTTGTTTGTTGTTAAGGCCCCTAAGGTGGTGGCAGTAGTCTTTATCCTTGGGCTTGGCGAGAGTTGTGAAATTATAAGTAGGAACAGATCACAAGGTTCTTGGTGTGAAAACTACTAGTAGCTCTCCCACAGACTAGCGGCTATCACTACAATCTCCCCTTCTAAAATATCAGAGACAGTAATCTCCCAAAACTGTTAGGTGGCGACGTACACGTCCCGACCTTCGTAGCCATTGAGGCCCTTCACCAGTCGATGATTTCCAGGGGGTTTGACTTAACTGCTGAGCAGAATCCATCTATTTCCATAGGGTATTCCTCAAGGGGCTTTCAGGAGAAAACGAAGCATCTTTCCATCTAGGTGTAATCTTGAGATTCACACTCATAGGGATTTTCAACTGGGCTAAATGTCTTTGTAGATACTTGTAGTCTCTTCACAATTTTGGTTAGTGGAAATGGGCGTAATGTGATTACTTGCAGGAGCTCTACCTCTTCCACTAAAGGATCGTCTTGTTCACCTACGGTGACTCCTTCCAGGAGAACGGGTCCAGGATGACATAACCAAGTGGGCACGGAGGCTCCCGTTGAGGAACGACGTGAATAGTTGAGGATCATTCATGAGGGTTGCATTAGTAGCTGTGCACAGCAGTGATCTAATAGAGTGAATCATCAGTAGGGACAGTTTGCCAGTGTTTGAACAGGTAGATTGCGGCCGACTTTAATGTCATTGTAACTGCCTTCCATATAGTAGCGCACCCCCATTTGAACCGTTTTTTTTTTTCCACTTTACCATTGCCTTGAGGTTGAAGGGCTTGTTGTTCTGCTGTAGGCAATATCCTTTGCTAGCCAAAAACTCCTGAAGTTCGTTACTCATGAACGAGAATCCCTGTCATGAATGGATATAAGCTGGCATAGCCAAAAATAGAGAACACTGTTAAAGACAACTAATAACGTTGGAAGCAGCCATATTTGCACAGGGGAATACAAAGGGATACCGTGAATATTCATCACTATGTTAAGAAATCCTAATCTGATTTGTGCTTGGTAGAGGTTCCTTTGAAATCTATATTCAATCTTTCGAAAGGCGGGGTGGATTTTATGAGATGAGTCTTCTCTGGCGAGAAAGTTTTGGCTTGCACTCTGCACATAGTTGGGTTGGGGGGGGGGGGGGGGGTTGGGGGGGGGGGGGGGGGGGGGCCTGCATGCTCTGATCACTTGTCGCACATCTTCCACTGAGTAGGCATGTTCATTTTGATTTGACAAAATGGAAGCAGGCGTGTAACTCCTGGTGACCCAAAGCCTTGTGGAGAGCTGAGGTGATTGGCAAATCATGACATGCTGCTCCACAGTTGGACCTAGGAATGCATCAGCGAGATGTTCTCTTGACCCGGTCGTAAGAATACAAATCAAATCACTATAGTCCATCCTCAGCGTATATCTTGTCATTCTTTATCCTACTTTTGTGCTGCTCTTGTCGAACATATACATCACGGACCGTTGGTTGCATTCCTTATGGTGAAATGTCACTACCAGTTAAAATATGCCTCCAGTGGCGAACTGCTTCTCCTGATGGCCTGGGCTTTCCTTTCTTCTACAGCAGCATAACATATTCTCTGATCCTTGAAAAGTTCTCGAAAAGAAGCTACTGGGGGGGGAATGTTGAATGCCATGGAAACGGTACCTGATGAGTGATGTAGAGTCAAGGAGAGCCGTTTAACTAAGTCAATGTTGATGAAACTCACTGAGCTGCCACTATCAATAAGACCATCTACTTCTGTTCCTTTATGAATAAATTTCAACATCCTGCCTTTGACAGTGAATTTGGAGTAGCCGCAGAAGTCACTGTGCTAGAGACGCAGATCACTGGAATGTGTGAGGCACTAGCTCTGTGTTGATGCATTAGCACGACATACTTTAGCCAAAGTGACCTTTCTTGTGTTCATTTAGGGATATGCTTCACGAGCAGACACTGGACGTGGATGTCTGAAAAACCCAAAAGAAACACACCGTACCTCGCTGCTGCCACTGAGGCAGGTTCCCCAGTAACTTCATTGGCAAGAGGTATTGTCAGGAATTGCAGCACTTACCACTCGAGAAGGCTGAGTGGTACAGTATACTCAGAATTCGTCTGGGCTGAATCTAGAGCTCTTCTGGTCAAAGGCAGCGGCTAATCGAGAGTTTTATTCTCCATAAACGCTGCTTATTATTTGGTGATTGCAGGCCACTGATAAAGCATCCCTGATGGACTCTTCACAATACTGAGGCAGCTGTCACTGCTGAAGTGACAGTCCTTACCTAAAATTTCAGTGCTTGAAAGTATTCCTCTAAGACTCATCAATCTGCTGGCGCGAGTTGCAAGGCGATAGTCGTGCAAAGATTTCATTTGTAGATTATATATACTGAGACTTGAGGGGTTTGATAGCATCTTCGGTAGTTAATACACTCAGAAATAGCCTCTATATCTTAGGTGACACAAAGATGAGCAGACTTATTTTATACTAGATCTTCTTTAGGAAGGGCTCCCCAAGAATTTCGAAAGTCTTAACCTAGTGCTTCCATCTGAGGGCAGCCGTTTATAAGCTTGGGGTCACAGTCTAGCCTCTCAGGTTTCATAAACGCTCCATGGTTGTGATGTAGTCTAGCGCAGGATCACCACCAGGTAGCCCAGGATTCTTATGTTCATAAATTGTTGTGAATAGAAAACACAGGCCTACCTCTAGCTTTTAAATTGAACTTGAATCTTCATAGTACTTCTGCAACTACAAAATTATAATGACTAGTACATCTAATAATTGCTGTCTACAGGGATGGTGATGTCTTGCATATTCAAGGAGAAAAGTTATAACTACAGAGCCACATATTTAAATCTCACCATGTAATCTGGGCATCGGTTATATATTGGATAAAGTATAGATAATCACACCATATGTTGGTGCCCATGACGCACGCCAAACTGTTGTTGTTTGTTTAAGGGCCCCTAAGGTGGTGCAGTATTAATCCTGCTGATGGCCCCACAGGACGCAGTATCACTACACTGCTGTTGTGAAGTTATTAATGGCTTGCCTAATTGTGAAGTCTGAAGGTGACTTTAGTAGTGTCTTGGGGTAATTTACCAAGAGTTGTTATGAGGAAAGTAGGGTAGTGGTCAAGTGTATTATCTGTAATTATATTAGGGGGGGGTGGCCGAGTTAAAGGGGATATGTGTTGTCCTGATGTGGTCGAAGTAGGGAAACACTAGTCCTCTGTAACTCTTGTTAGTTTGTTACTGTTGTACAACATGCAGTTACTCATTGTGTTGTGAATTCAGTAACGTGTGGTCCTGGCCTTGTAGAGAGTTTATATGAAGCACCTGAGAGTAGTAATGATCTTTGTTCATGCATGATCAGTTATCATACGTCCTCGGTTTTACTAAATTTGGCTAATGTTTGACTGTGAACTCTTGTAGATGTTTATCAATGTGAAGTTTTTGTAGGTAATTTGGATTTGAATTAGCTATTTATATTCCCCATGTTCAATCCTTATGCAAGTATTATACATCGATACATTCATAGTTTGGTCTGAGTATTAATATAGCTGTGGCCACCCCTTGCGATCTGCCTACAGTTGTGTATGGCTTGTAACCAGGAATGCATAGACATCTGTAGTATCAGGCTTTAGCCAGTTCATTGGTAATGAAGACATATTGCATGCAAGGAATTTTAGTAATGCTATGAGGTTACATCGTAATGCTTGCTTAAATAGTATCGATTTATTGTAGTTAAAGACAGTTATGTTTTTTTGTTGGCTCTAGAATTGCTTTGATTGCTCTGCTGTGTATAATTAGAGTATCTGTTTGATTCATTTAAGTCATTCAATAAGAGGTTGGTATCAGGATCAATCTTGTAATCATAAGATTTGTAGTGAATCTATAGTTAGAATTAATTATAAAACAAAGTAAATCTTCTAAGCTAAAAAATAGCACTGAATTAATAACAAATTTAAAGTAATGAGCTAAGGTAGTTTTTTAAAGCCTAAAATAAAGGAGACAATATAAAAGGGACTAAAATAATTTGTGGTGAACAAATAAATTGATGATCAAAAAATGAGCTTGGCCCAGAATGCCTCTAGCATACAAAGGGCGTTTGCTTAGTCACCCGTGTAATTCCTGCACATTAATCCCTTGCATAACTATGGATCGTGTTCAATAAAAAATATTATTATTATTATTATTATTATTATTATCTACAATACGGATCATTACTAGGAATGAGCTAAACTACGTGTCTGTTACCTACAACAATAACTTCAATAACAGAACATAAATTGGTCCAAGTAAACCAAGTCCTAAACGATATAAGCTGGGAAGATAGACTAACAACACAGACCCCAACTTATGCCTAGAACAGATTAACAGTGGCAACTCGATGTATGCTCAAGGCACATTCCTTTAAGAAAAAGAAGAAGTAATGTAAAATAGAAAGAAGACAGGCGCTCCCTTTACAGCGTCGGAAAAGAGATAACAGAGCATGATAAAAGAATCCAACATATCTGCGAATGCGTAGGGAGTCCACTGGTCCAAGAAATAGCAAACATCGAACTAAAGCTAAAGATTCTTATAGGAGTAAGGAATCGCTGGAAGAACTAAAAGCCTAAATGAAATCAAAGAAACCAAAGTATTTCTTTTCCTATGCCAAAACAAAGTCGAGAACAACATCCAGTAGTGGGCCCCGTACTTAAACAAATGGGCCCTACACGATAAACAGCAAGGAAATGAGTGAGGCACTTTTGGAAGGGGGGGGAGTTTTGAAGACTCAGCGGTAGTGTTTAAAACCCCACCCCGGCACATATTGATTGTTATCAGGAGGTATATAAAGGTTAGGGTTTTGGTTTGGGTTTCATTGGGGATGTGTGCCATCTGTTTAATTTTCCCCTTGTATTATAGCGTTTTAGATGGAGGATTGGTTTTATACATGTTGTCAATGAAGCCCTTAAAGCTTTTTTAAAATGTATATGAGATGTCAATGAGTATACTAAGGAGAAGGGGTATTTTTTAAGGGGGGGGGGGTGAGGTAAGCATTACTAGGTAGGACATCTTTTTTATTATAAGCCCTTTCTTTTCATGTAAAAACCGGTTATAAAATAGTGTTTGTTGGGAGTGCAACAGCCATTGATGTCATTAATAAGTCTTTTTGAATTTGTGAGTAACTAAAGTTATCCTTTACTGCTTGTATCTTGTTACAATTGTTTAATACCATATATTTTGTCCTGATTTTAAATAAAATTAAAAAAAAAAATAGCATCTTTTAGTATTTTTATTGGCCGAACCCAAATTGGCGGGGTTGAGTATGTTTTGGGAGATGAGGTAGGAGTATTTTCGTTTTTATGAATTAATTTTTCAAAGATTTTTGAGGAGGGTGAAAATTTGGGTATTGGCCTATAGTTATCAATTGGTCTTTTAGGGTCGGGGTGACCCTTGCATTTTGGAACTTAGGGAAGGTGGAGGATTCAAGGGTTTTGTTAAAGAGTGTTGCAATGATTGGTGATAGCACTTGTGACACTTTTTTTGTATAAAAGGGTGGCAAGGTTTTTAAATCTCCTCCCTTGTTTTTTTATGCTTAAAAATAAGGGAGACTTCGTATGGGTTAGTCGGAGCTAGGAAGTGTGTTGGGTTGTTGCCATGAGGTAGTCATTTTTGGGGGGTTCTCTTGGGATTTTTTTGGCAAGATTTTTTCCTATAGGAGAAGAAAACATTGAGTTTTTTTGCGTTTTGTTTGGGGGGAGTTGGGGGTTTATCGATTTTTCTAATTTTATTTCGCTATTTGTGATATCTTTTTTTTCCCAGAATTTCAGATAGGGTTTTTCCCGGTCTTTTATTATCACCTCGTAAGTTGGATAATCTGTTTATAATACATTTTTTTGCCCTTTTTAAAAGGTGGTTGGATTGACAAAAAACGTTTGTTTGGTCTTGGTTAGGTGACCCATTCTGTATGTTTTCATATGGTGTTTTTTATTTTTGGATTTGAGAATGCTGGGTTTTTACCAGGGACGTTCAGTCTCTTAGTGTACTGTTTATTTTTTTTGGGCAGTGTTGTAAAGGTATGGGGCTTTTTTAGAAAATTATTAAAACATTCGTCAATATCTGTATAGATTTCTAGCTCAGTGTGCCAGTCAATGTTTTTTAAACTGCTTGTTGTGATAGAAACAAGGCCTTATCTCTAGGCTTTATTGACTTTAGAATTTTCATAGTACTTCTGCAAACAACAAAATATAATGACTAGTACATCTAATAATGGCTTCTACAGGGATGGTGATGTTTTGCATAGGGTCAAGAGAAAAGTTATAACTAAGGCCACATATTTAAACTCCCCATGTAACTGCATCGGTGATAAATGGATAAAGTAGTAGGAATCACACACCATATGTTGGTGCCCATGACGCAGCCAAACTGTTTTTTGTTGTTAAGGGGCCCCTAGAGGTGGTGCAGTATTATCCTGCTGCTGCTCCCCACAGGGCCCAGTATCACTACAATCTCCCCTTCTAAAATACCCAGAGACAGTAATCTCCCAAACTGTTAGGTGGGCGACGTACACGTCCCGACCTTCGTAGCCCTTGAGCCCTTCACCAGGTTCGATTTTTTCCAGCGGGGTTTGATTAACTGCTGGAGCAGAATCCTCTATTTCCATAGGGGTAGTCTCAAGGGGCTTTCCAGGGGGAAAACGAAGCATCTTTCACATCTAGGTGTATCTTGAGATTCCACACTAATAGGGATTTCAACTGGGCTAAATGTCTTGTAGATACTGTAGTCTCTTCACCATTTTGGTTAGCGAATGTGGGCGAATGGGGATTAGTTTGCAGGGCTCTACCTCTTCCACTAAAGGATCCGTCTTGTTCATCCTACGGTGACCCCTTCAGGAGAACGGGTCCAGGATGACATAACCAAGTGGGCACGGAGGCTCCCGTAGAGGAACGACGTGAATAGTTGAGGAGTCTTTCATGAGGGGTTGCATTAGTAGCTGTGCACAGCAGTGATCTAATAGAGTGAAGTGCATCAGGTAGGACAGTTTGCCAGTGTGAAACAGGTAGATTGGTTGCGCGACTTTAATGTCATTGTAACTGCCTTCCATATAGTACCAAATTGAACCGCTCCACTTGACCATTGCCTTGGGGGTTTTGTAGCTTGTTGTTCTGCTGTAGGCAATACCTTTGCTAGCCAAAAACTCCTGAAGTTCGTTACTCATGATCGGGGATCCCCTGTCTGAATGGATATAAGCTGGCATACCAAAAATAGAGAACAACTGTGAAAGACAACTAATAACAGTTGAAGCAGCCATATTTGCACAGGGGAATACAAAGGGAAAACCTTGAATATTCATCTACTATGTTAAGGAAATACCTATTCTGATTTGTGCTTGGTAGAGGTCCTTTGAAATCTATATTAAAATCTTTCGAAAGGCTGGGTGGATTTTATGAGATGAGTCTTCTCTGGCTGATGAAAGTTGGCTTGCACTCTGCACATACTCTGCATGCTCTGATCACTTGTCGCACATTTCCCACTGAGTAGGGCATGTTCTTTGATTTGACAAAATGGTACAGGCGTGTAACTCCGGGGTGACCCAAAGCCTTGTGGAGAGCTGAGAGTGTTTGGGAAATCATGACATGCTGCTCCACAGTGGGACCTGGGAATGCATCAGGTGAGATGTTCTCTTGACCCGGTCGGTAGAGAATATCAAAGTCATAACACGATAGTTCCATCCTCCAGCGTAATATCTTGTCATTCTTTATCCTACTTTTGTGCCTCTTGTCGAACATATACATCACGGACCGTTGGTCAGTCCTTATGGTGAAATGTCTACCAGTTAAATAATCCCTCCAGTGGGGGAACTGCTTCTTGATGGCCTGGGCTTCCTTTTCTACAGCAGCATAACATTTCTCTGATCCTTGAAAAGTTCTCGAAAAGAAGGCTACTGGGGGGGGGAGATGTTGATGCCATGGAAACGGTACCTGATGAGTGATGTAGAGTCAAGGAGAGCCGTTTAACTAAGTCAAGGTTGATGAAACTCTCTGAGCTGCCACTATCAATTAAGACCATCTACTTCTGTTCCTTTGATGAATACTTTCACAACTGCCTTTGACAGTGAATTTGGAGTAGCCGCAGAAGTCACTGTTGCTAGAGTCGCATGATCACGGGAAATGTGTGGAGGCACTAGCTCTTGTTGATGCATTAGCACGACATACTTTAGCAAAGTGACCTTTCTTGTGGCATTTATGGCCATTGCTTCACGAGCAGGACACTTTGGACTGGATGTCTTGAAAAACCACAAAAGAAACACACCGTACCTGCTGCTGCTGCCACTGAGGCAGGTTCCCCAGTACTTCATTGCAAGAGTCTTGGTCAGGAATTGCAGCACTTACCACTCGAGAAGGCTGATGGTACTGTATACTTCAGAATTCTTCTGGGCTGAATCTAGAGCTCTTGCCCGGTCAAAGGGAGCGGCTAAGTCGAGAGTTTTATTCTCCAATAAACGCTGCCTTATTATTGGTGATTGCAGGCCACTGATAAAAAGCATCCCTGATGGACTCTTCACAATACTGAGCAAACTGGGCACTGCTTGGAAGTGACAGTCCTTACCTAAAATTTTCAGTGCTTGAAAGTATTCCTCTAAGGACTCATCAATCTGCTGGCGGCGAGTTGCAAGGCGATAGCGTGCAAAGATTTCATTTGTAGGTTTAATATACTGAGACTTGAGGGGTTTTGATAGCATCTTCGGGAGGTATTACACTCAGAAATAGCCTCGTATATCTTAGGTGACACAAAATTGATGAGCAGACTTAGTTTATCTAGATCTTCTTTTGGAAGGGCTCCCAAGAAGTTTTTGAAAGTCTTTAAAACCAGTGCTTCCATTTCCCGAGCAGCCGTTGATAAGCTGGGGTCACAGTCTAGCCCTCAGGTTTCAGTAAACGCTCCATGTTGTGATGTAGTCTAGCGCAGGATCACCACCAGGTAGCCCAGGATTCTATGTTCAATAAATTGTTGTGATAGAAACACAGGCCTTATCTCTAGGCTTTATTGAACATAGAATCTTCATAGTACTTCTGCAACAACAAAATATAATGACTAGTACATTAATAATGGCTTCTACAGGGATGGTGATGTCTTGCATATGTCAAGAGAAAAGTTATAACTACAGGCCACATATTTAAACTCACCATGTAATCTGCATCGGTGATAAATGGATAAAGTAGTAGAGAATCACACACCATATGTTGGTGCCCATGACGCACGCCAAACTGTTGTTGTTGTTAAGGGCCCCTAGAGGTGGTGCAGTATTATCCTGCTGCTGCTCCCCACAGGACCAGTATCACTACACTGCTGTTGTGAAGTTATTAATGGCTGCCTAATTGTGAAGTCTGAAGGTGACTTTAGTAGTGTCTTGGGGTAATTTACCAAGAGTTGTTATGAGGAAAGTAGGGTAGTGGTCTGTGGTATTATCTGTAATTATGCCTGATTTTAAAGGGGATATGGTGTTGGTCCAGATGTGGTCAAGTAGGGAAACACTAGTCTCTGTAACTCTTGTAGGTTTTGTTACTGTTGGTAGCAACATGCAGTTACTCATTGTGTTTGTGAATTCAGTAACGTGTGGGTCCTGGTCTTGTAGGAGATTTATATTGAAGTCACCTGAGAGTAGTAAGTGATCTTTGTTCATGCATGATCAGTTATCATACGTCCTAGGTTTTGACTAAATGGCTAATGTTTGACTGTGGAACTCTTTTAGATGTTTATCAATGTGAGAGGTTTTTGTAGGTATTTTGGGTTTGAATTAGCTATTTATAATTTCCCCCTGTTCATCCTGTGCAAGTATTAGTGATACATTCTAGTTTTGGGCTGATAGTTATTTGCTGTGCCACCCCTTGCTGATCTGTCCTACAGTTGTGTATGGCTGTGTAACCAGGAATGGCATAGACATCTGTAGTATCAGGCTTTAGCCAGGGTTTTAGTTGTGTAATGAAAGGACATATTGGCATGCAAGGAATTTAGTAATGCTAAAGAGGTCATGTAATGCTTGCTTAAAGATCTGATATTGTAGTTAAAGGGCAGTTATGTTTTTGTTGGCTCTGAGAAGTGCCTTTGATTGCTCTGCTGTGTAGTAATTAGAGTATCTGTTTGATTCATTTAAGTCATTCAATAAGAGGTTGGTATCAGGATCAATGCTTGTAATCATAAGATTTGTAGTGAATCTATAGTTAGAATTAAGTATAAAACAAAGTAAATCTTCTAAAGCTAAAAAATAGCACCTGAATTATTTAACAAATGTAAAAGTAATGAGCTAAGGTAGTTTTTTTAAAGCTAAAATAAAGGAGACAATATAAAAGGGACTAAAATAATTTGTGGTGAACAAATAAAGTGATGATCAAACAATGGAGCTTGCCCAGAATGCTCTGCATACAAAGGGCTTTTGGCATGTACACCCGTGTAATTCCTTGCACATGTAATCCCTTGCATAACTATGAATCATGTTCAAATAAAAATTATTATTATTATTATTATTATTATTATTATCTACAACACGGATCATTACTAGGAATGAGCTTAAACTACGTGTCTGTTACCTACAAAAATAACTTCAATAACAGAACATAAAGTGGGTCCAAGTAAACCAAGTCCTAAACGATATAAGCTGGGAAGATAGACTAAGCAACACAGACCCCAACTTATGCCTAGAACAGATTAACTTGGTGGCACTCGATGTATGCTCAAGGCACATTCCTTTAAGAAAAAGAAGGAGTAGATGTAAAATAGAAAGAGACAGGCGCTCCCTTTACAGGCGTCGGAAAAGAATAACAGAGCAGGTAAAAGAAGCCAACATATCTGCAATGCGTAGGGAGTCACTGGTCAGAGAAATAGCAAACATCGAACTAAAGCTAAAGGATTCTTATAGGAGTCAGGAATCGCTGGAAGAACTAAAAGCCATAAATGAAATCAAAAGAAACCCAAAGTATTTCTTTTCCTATGCCAAATCAAAGTCGAGAACAACATCCAGTATTGGGCCCCTACTTAAACAAGATGGGCCCTACACAGATGACAGCAAGGAAATGAGTGAGGTACTCAAGTCCCAATATGACTCAGTTTTTAGCAAGCCACTAACCAGACTGAGAGTCGAAGATCTAAATGAGAGAACATTGTCCTCATACCTCTCGGGCCGTGTGGACGTGCTGCGCATTATTATTATTATAATAAAAAAGAAGCGCTAAGCCACAAGGACTATACAGCGACGTGCTGTGCAGACGCTCCTGATTGAGTTGATTTTCTGCGCAGTTTACCTGTTTGGGCTGCCCCTAGCGTTGGTTGGTTGCAACTTTATTTTCTCAAGATGGTGCTGAACATTCGGAGACGCATCAATACAATCTGTATTGAGCTGATCCGTGGGGCTGTAACAGGATCTTCCATGGATTTGTTATTACCGGCGATAATTTGCGATACATATGGTATAGCGAATGAGGAGATTTGTGGAGTGGCACTCAACGGAACGACGAGGATCTTTGTGAAACTAACATCTGCATCTGTATATGAGGCGGTGGTTGACAAGTACCAGGGGACCACTATAGCGGTCAACTACGCAGTGTCAGTACGGCTCCATGATGTATCAAGGTACTACACTTGGGTCAAGATAAAAAATGTACCTTTCGAGGCAGATGACTCTGATATTCGAAGTGAAATGACGGTACATATGACCACTGCGGGGCGGTGGGCTGCTGGCCCGTATGCTGGGATACCTGAAGGCACGTATTCTGTTAAAATGACACTACGTCTTTCCATCCCTTTGTACGTAGTGTTATCGGATTTTAGGACCCAAGTATTTGCAACATATGCTGGGCAACGTCGAACGTGTCGCTTGTGTGGGTCATATGACCACATGGCGGTGCAATGTGGAAAGCGATGGGGATATTTGGAACAGCAGCGACGGCAGGCTGCAGAAGAGGATGGCGAGAAGCGAGAGCTGCCTTATGCGACCCTGCCTAAGCAAGGGTTGTCTTGGAGTGAAGAGGTCGATAAAGCAGAGGCAACAGAGACAGCAGGTCTATCAAGAGGGGAAGTGTCGCCTTCATTGGATGTAAATCAGGTGTGCAATGAGGACATACCAGACTTGTGTGATGGAGATGTGGAGGTGTCATTAGCAGACGCATTAGACGCCTTGATAGACAACAAGATTATAAGACAGGTGGGGGATCCAGGTCTAACTATGGGGTCTGTTGCTGACGACGTAGTGGGAGGTGAGGGAAGACTACAGCAGAGTGAAGCAAACGTCTTGATGGTGCAGGATGTGGAGGTGGAGGTGCATCAGGAAGAGGTAAAAGATGCTACAGTGCAGGAGGAGGGTATGTCACGAAAGCGCACGGCGGCGCTTTCAGACTTGGACGACGTTCTCACGCATGCCCAGCGATCTGGGAAAAAGTCATGGACAGAGGTCATGAGGAGAGAAACCAGTGGCCCCAAGGAGCAGGGGTTTGCTAAGGTGATTCCAAAAGGGGGGGAGGGATGAAGGAATAATAAAACGTTCTGGTGAAAAGTCAAAACCGGGGATAAGTGTATGACAATAAATATTAATGGCTTGAGAGCTGAAAGAAAGCGTAAGTGGTTCGGTGAGTATTTGGTGCGTCTGGGTGTGGATGTAGTGTTCATACAAGAACACAACTACAAAACAGGATATGAGTTGGAAATGAGTGGATATAATGGGTACTTGGAGCATACGACAAGGTTAAAAGGAGGAGTTGCTATCCTGGTGAGGGAAACTAGCTCGTTCGTTGTGAGGCGTTGCGAAGGGGGGAGGGGGAGGGTGATTAGAGTGGATGGATCATGGGGTAGGGTAAAAAATAAGTTTGGAGTGTGTATATGGTCCTGCAGAGGGACATGTGCATATTAAAACTTTGTTAAAGAAGCTCTGGTATATTATTTGCGTGCCTTGCCAAATGTAGCAGTAATTGGTGGTGAATGGAATTGTGTGATAAGACGAAAGGATGTGGAACCTAAGGGGGTGGGGATTGTTTGGGCATACTGGGTGATTTATTAAATGGGGTGGGGTTAAGGGATGTTTTGGGGGGGGAGGGGGGGAAATAGGGGTACTTTTGTTGGACGTTATTATCAGCAAGACTGGATCGTTTGTACGTTTCCCCCATGCGATAAGAGTGCATAGCGTTTCGTGTGGTGGATTTGGTTTTTTCAGACCATAGTGGAGTTGTAATGGATGCAGATTGGGAGGGAAATTGCCTCGAAGGGGTCAAAGTTATTGGAAATTAAATGTAAAGTTACTGCAGGGAGAGGAATGTCGTCAGTCTTCTGTAAAAATGTGGGAACGTTTGGTAGTTGCAGCGCCTGGAGATATGCCTTGGTAACTTGGTGGGATATGGTGGCTAAAATGAGCATCAAAGAATTTTATTAGGAGAGGGAAGGGAAAATAAAACGTTAAAGTATGGATTACAAAGATACCTTGAATGGCAGCTGCGTGAATGTTACGCAAGAGGAAGTGCAAAAATATCCAGTACTCGAAAATTGAAAGTTTAAAGGAAAGTATTAGGATGTTGCAAAATGAGAGGTTTGATGGGAGAGAATTAGGGGTGGAATAGAAGAGGTACTGTGGGGAGATCGACCGTCGGCTTGTGTGTTGAGGAGTCAATGTAGGAGGAGAAAAGG
The DNA here is from genome assembly GCF_026875155.1 of Cherax quadricarinatus. Taxonomy (NCBI): domain Eukaryota; kingdom Metazoa; phylum Arthropoda; class Malacostraca; order Decapoda; family Parastacidae; genus Cherax; species Cherax quadricarinatus. Next base: position 37,943,288 of record NC_069427.1, on the reverse strand, counting down.
CAATGGAGATGATGGGGTTAAAGTTCAGGTTGGTATGGAAGGGTATAGGGTAGGTCAAGTTTTGGTAAAGACAAGAGGGTTAAGTGGATATGTTGATGCTTGGTTTAAGTCAAATATGCAAAGTGTTTTGGTATAAGTGGGATAGCACTGCAGACAATGGGGGGGTTTGCGCAGTGCGAGCTGGGAGGGCAAGATCGATTGGCTTTGGGAGGACCGATCACGGAGTGTGAGATTTGGGAGGCTTTAAGTGGTGTGAACTTTGGTAAGGCGCCGGGTATAGATGGTATACCAAGTGATTTTTAGTTAAAAATTGGGGCATACTAAAGGGGTTTTTAGTAAGATTGTTCAGTATACTTAAGAGGGGTAGGGTTTTAGGGAACAGCAAAGGACGGCTGTGGTGGTTTCAGTACCGAAGGGTGAGCCTCAACAGTAAGGGATTAAACGGGCCATTTCGCTAATGTGTTGAGATTACAAACTCTTTGCAAAGATATTAGCTAACAGAATTAAAAAGGTAATAGGTAAAGTGATAGATAAGGGACAATGCGGGAGTGCCGGAAGGTCTTTTGTATGAAGGGGGATGGATTGATTAGAGGTTTTATTGAGAGATGGAGCGAAATTTGGGGGGGGGGGGTGTTGGCTCTGGATTGGGAGGCAGCCTATGACAGTGTAGAACGGAAGCATTATGGATCTTTATGCGTTTGGGAGGGGGTTTGGGGAAGAAATTATATCTTGGGGTTTAAAATTTTTGTATCAAGGTGCTGCGATGAGGAACAGGTGAATGGAGGTTAGGTGATAAAATTCAGATGGGTAGGGGCCCCGCATCAAGGTTGCCCCCTTTCGCAAATTTTATTTGTGTGTTTACAAGATCCCTTTTATAAGCGATTCGAAGGTTTATTTACAGGAGGTGGGGTAGTAATGAACGGGGGGGAGGGGCTGGTATCGTGGATTATGTAGATGACACAACTGTTTTGGTGAGGGAAGGTATGGATTTGATTAGGGTGGGAAAGTTGGTGAACATTTTTGGGGATGCTTTTGGGTTAAAAATTAATGCAGAGAAGACCAAGTATATGGATCTTGGGGATTGGTTACACAGGGACGGGGAAGTAGTAGACAGGTGGAAGAGGGTGGATCAATTATTGATATGTGGGATAGTTTATGTGAGAGATATAAAGTTGGCACAAGAAGTAAACTCAGTGCGTATTACCTGGATTACCTGGAGTTTACCTGGAGAGAGTTTCGGGGGTCAACGCCCCCGCGGCCCGGTCTGTGACCAGGCCTCCTGGTGGATCAGCGCCTGATCAACCAGGCTGTTGCTGCTGGCTGCACGCAAACCAACGTACGAGCCACAGCCCGGCTGATCAGGAACTGACTTTAGGTGCTTGTCCAGTGCCAGCTTGAAGACTGCCAGGGGTCTGTTGGTAATCCCCCTTATGTGTGCTGGGAGGCAGTTGAACAGTCTCGGGCCCCTGACACTTATTGTATGGTCTCTTAACGTGCTAGTGACACCCCTGCTTTTCATTGGGGGGATGGTGCATGGTCTGCCAAGTCTTTTGCTTTCGTAGTGAGTGATTTTCGTGTGCAAGTTCGGTACTAGTCCCTCTAGGATTTTCCAGGTGTATATAATCATGTATCTCTCCCTCCTGCGTTCCAGGGAATACAGGTTTAGAAACCTCAAGCGCTCCAGTAATTGAGGTGTTTTATCTCCGTTATGCGCGCCGTGAAAGTTCTCTGTACATTTTCTAGGTCGGCAATTTCACCTGCCTTGAAAGGTGCTGTTAGAGTGCAGCAATATTCCAGCCTAGATAGAACAAGTGACCTGAGAGTGTCATCATGGGCTTGCCTCCTAGTTTTGAAGGTTCTCATTATCCATCCTGTCATTTTTCTAGCAGATGCGATTGATACAATGTTATGGTCTTTGAAGGTGAGATCCTCCGACATAATCACTCCCAGGTCTTTGACGTTGGTGTTTCGCTCTATTTTGTGGCCAGAATTTGTTTTGTACTCTGATGAAGATTTAATTTCCTCATGTTTACCATATCTGAGTAATTGAAATTTCTCATCGTTGAACTTCATATTGTTTTTCTGCAGCCCACTGAAAGATTTGGTTGATCTCCGCCTGGAGCCTGCAGTGTCTGCAATGGAAGACACTGTCATGCAGATTCGGGTGTCATCTGCAAAGGAAGACACGGTGCTGTGGCTGACATCCTTGTCTATGTCGAATATGAGGATGAGGAACAAGATGGGAGCTAGTACTGTGCCTTGTGGAACAGAGCTTTTCCACCGTAGCTGCCTCGGACTTTACTCTGTTGACGACTACTCTCTGTGTTCTGTTAGTGAGGAAATTATAGATCCATCGACCGACTTTTCCTGTTATTCCTTTAGCGCGCATTTTGTGCGCTATTACGCCATGGTCACACTTGTTGAAGGCTTTTGCAAAGTCTGTATATTACATCTGCATTCTTTTTGTCTTCTAGTGCATTTAGGACCTTGTCGTAGTGATCCAGTAGTTGAGACAGACAGGAGCGACCTGTTCTAAACCCATGTTGCCCTGGGTTGTGTAACTGATGGGTTTCTAGATGGGTGGTGATCTTGCTTCTTAGGAACCCTTTCAAAGATTTTATGATATGGGATGTTAGTGCTATTGGTCTGTAGTTCTTTGCTGTTGCTTTACTGCCCCCTTTGTGGAGTGGGGCTATGTCTGTTGTTTTAGTAACTGAGGGACGACCCCCGTGTCCATGCTCCCTCTCCATAGGATGGAAAAGGCTCGTGATAGGGGCTTCTTGCAGTTCTTGATGAACACAGAGTTCCATGAGTCTGGCCCTGGGGCAGAGTGCATGGGCATGTCATTTATCGCCTGTTCGAAGTCATTGGCGTCAGGATAACATCGGATAGGCTTGTGTTAATCAAATTTTGTGGCTCTCTCATAAAAAATTCATTTTGATCTTCGACCTCAGTCTGGTTAGCGGCTTGCTAAAAACTGAGTCATATTGGGACTTGAGTAGCTCACTCATTTCCTTGCTGTCATCTGTGTAGGACCCATCTTGTTTAAGTAGGGGCCCAATACTGGACGTTGTTCTCGATTTTGATTTGGCATAGGAGAAGAAATACTTTGGGTTTCTTTCGATTTCATTTATGGCTTTTAGTTCTTCCTGCGATTCCTGACTCCTAAAAGGATTCTTTTAGCTTAAGTTCGATGCTTGCTATTTCTCTGACCAGTGTCTCCCTGCGCATTTCAGATATATTGACCTCTTTTAGCTGCTCTGTTATTCTTTTCCGTCGCCTGTAAAGGGAGCGCCTGTCTCTTTCTATTTTACATCTACTCCTCCTTTTTCTTAGAGGAATAAGCCTTGTGCATACATCGAGTGCCACCGAGTTAATCTGTTCTAGGCATAAGTTTGGGTCTGTGTTGCTTAGTATATCTTCCCAGCTTATATCGGTTAGGACTTGGTTTACTTGGTCCCACTTTATGTTTTTGTTATTGAAGTTGAATTTGGTGAATGCTCCCTCGTGACTAGTCTCATTTTGTCGGTCTGGGGCTCCACGCATACATGTCTGAACCTCAATTATGTTGTGATCTGAGTATATTGTTTTTGTTTATGGTGACATTTCTTATCAGATCATCATTGTTAGTGAAGATGAGGTCTAGTGTATTCTCCAGTCTAGTAGGCTCTATTATTTGCTGGTTTAAATTGAATTTTGTGCAGAGATTTAAAAGCTCGTGTGAGTGTGAGTTTTCATCAGAGCTGCCTCCTGGTGTTATTACTGCAACAATATTATTTGCTATATTCCTCCATTTTAGGTGCCTTAAGTTGAAGTCCCCAAGGAGCAAGATGTTGGGTGCAGGAGCTGGAAGATTTTCCAGACAGTGGTCAATTTTTAACAGCTGTTCCTGGAATTGCTGGGATGTTGCATCCGGAGGCTTGTAGACTACCACAATGACTAGGTTTTGGTTCTCGACCTTTACTGCTAAAACTTCCACTACGTCATTTGAGGCATTAAGCAGTTCTGTGCAAACAAGTGACTCTGCAATGTACAGGCCAACCCCCCCCTTTTGCCTGTTCACTCTGTCACATCTGTATAGGTTGTAACCTGGGATCCATTTTTCGTTGTCCAAGTGATCCTTTATGTGGGTCTCAGTGAAAGCCGCGAACATTGCCTTTGCCTCTGCAAGCAGTCCACGGATGAAAGGTATTTTGTTGTTTGTTGCTGGCTTTAGACCCTTTTATTTTGCAAAGAAGAATTTTATCGGACGGGGTGGAAATTGTTGGTATTTGGGGGGGGATTTTTTTTCGTATTAGTATCTGTATCTTTTGGTTTGGAGTGGAGGCCATCGACTGTGTTCCACTCCAGGAATGACTGGATTTGGTGTACGATTTCTGGCCATTTCCTGCCAGTTTTTTTTCCTTCCTGGCACTAAAAAACCTCCCCCTTTCTTGAGTGGCTGTGGCTACCCAGGTTTTCCCATGGCCTGGATGTTTTGTATCTTTTTGTCCCCTTTAGATGGTATGCCTGGAAATTTTAAGTTATAGCACAGTCTTTCCTGTACTGAAGGGTACACATTTCAGGGTGCAAAAGCTTACAGGAAGGGAGTTTGCATTTTCCTGTTGTCATATGGGCATGGCATTTTCTAGGGTGGTCATAGTTGCATGCCCCATCTGTTTTTCCAGATTTCCCAGCCAGCAGTACCAAGTGCATAGTATGTGCACAGCTTGTTTCCGTTTGCCTTGGGTTTCTGTGACTGTATTCCCTGTTGGTGCATGTTTCCCTGTCTTATTCCTATCCTCCCTAGCACCAACAATGGAGCTCCCCCCCAGTTGTTTTTGGTAATTTATCCCCCACTATTGCTATGGAGTCCTCTTGTTTGCTATTTCCTGCGGTATTTCTAGTTTGCAATATTGGTTTTATCTTATCTTTGACTACACTTGTTTCCCTACATGGCTCCTGTCCCCTATGAGGTCATTTATATGTATTCCTTCCTGCGTATAATTCCCGACTACCTGGACAAAATCTCCAGCTTCACCATTACTGTCTCCCAGGACAGTATCTCCAGCTTCACCATTTCTGTCTCCCAGGACAGCACCTCCAGCTTCACCATTACTGGGCTCCCAGGACAGCACTATCAGCCCCACATTTACTGACTACCAGGACATCACCTCCAGCCTTACAGTTTTTTGACTAAAATGGCCAGTATCAAGGGCAGTACATTAGCCCAGACTTTTTATGTTCCCATCTGTTGTAGAAAGCTTCCAGGTTTTCTATGAAAGCAGCTTTGATGTTATCCTCTTTTAATACCCTTGTGATTTTAGTCCACAGATTTTCCTCATTTGGGCATACCCAAAAACACTTCTCTGTTTTAATACTGCTTGTAGCTAGTTCTGGGATATCTGCACAAGGAGCGTGACACCAATTTCCACAAAAATGACAATTTATCCATGTGGAAGCCCGTTTGTTTGACTGACCACAGACTACACACAGCTTCATAATGATTTGAATGGTTGATTTACTGCAATTCTACTAGCAACCTCTTGAATATTATATTAATAACCTTAAATGAAGCTCTAGCTATTTGTATTTCTGTTTCTAACACTTTTTGTATATTGGACAGCTTACCGTCACGTTCCTGATTTTTAATGTTTGTGTTTATAAGGGCGCCTATTGTAGAAGGTGTGATGAGAAGACTTAGTGGTTTAAGCTCAGCACAACTAACGATACATCAAAGGGTAATAGTAACAAATGTGCTGTTGTACAGTAAGTTATGGCATGTTGCAGTGATGTATCCGATGATACGACGTGAGATAAAATGGTTGCAACAGAGAGTTTTTAGATTCATGTGGGGTACAGGATGTGAATGGTTAAGTAGAGTGGTAGTCACACTACCTAGAGGCCGAGGAGGGCTGGGGCTTATATCGGTTGAAAGAAGGATCATGAGTGTGTACTTAAAACGTAGTTATATAAGGAAGGGGGGCGAGGGACGGTGGACTTAATAGGATACGTGAGGATATGCAACGGTGGTGGAGGGGTAGGGAGCTATTACTAGGTGAGGCTATGTTGAGGGTTCTAATAACAGTGAGAGAACCGTCACACATTAACCTGCGAGTCCTTGAAGAACTTGATTGCAATATATCTGAAATGCGTAGGGAGTCACTGGTCAGAGAAATAGCAAGCATTGAACTTAAGCTAAAGGAATCTTATAGGAGTCAGGAATCGCGGGAAGAACTAAAAACCATCAATGAAATCGAAAGAAACGACGTGAGATAAAATGGTTGCAACAGAGAGTTTTTAGATTCATATGGGGTACAGGATGTGAATGGTTAAGTAGAGCGGTGGTCACACTACCTATAGGCCGAGGAGGGCTGGGGCTTATATCGGTTCAAAGAAGGATCATGAGTGTGTACTTAAAACATAGTTATATAAGGGAGGAGGGGCGAGGGACGGTGGACTTAATAGGATACGTGAGGATATGCAATGGTGGTGGGGGGGTAGGGAGTTACTAGGTGAGGCTATGTTGAGGGTTCTAATAACAGAGAGAACCACCACACATTAACCTGCGAGTCCTTGAAGAACTTGATTGCAATATATCTGAAATGCGTAGGGAGTCACTGGTCAGAGAAATAGCAAGCATCGAACTTAAGTTAAAGGAATCTTATAGGAGTCAGGAATCGCAGGAAGAACTAAAAGCCATAAATGAAATCGAAAGAAACCCAAAGTATTTCTTCTCCTATGCCAAATCAAAGTCGAGAACAACGTCCAGTATTGGGCCCCTACTTAAACAAGATGGGTCCTACACAGATGACAGCAAGGAAATGAGAGAGCTACTCAAGTCCCAATATGACTCAGTTTTTAGCAAGCCCCTAACCAGACTGAGAGTCGAAGATCAAAATGAATTTTTATGAGAGAGCCACAGAATTTGGTTAACACAAGCCTATCTGATGTTATCCTGACGCCAAATGACTTCGAACAGGCGATAAATGACATGCCCATGCACTCTGCCCCAGGGCCAGACTCATGGAACTCCGTGTTCATCAAGAACTGCAAGAAGCCCCTATCACGAGCTTTTACCATCTTATGGAGAGGGAGCATGGACACAGGGGTCGTCCCACAGTTACTAAAAACAACAGACATAGCCCCACTCCACATAGGGGGCAGTAAACCAATAGCAAAGAGCTACAGACCGATAGCACTAACTTCCCATATCATAAAAATCTTTGAAAGGGTCCTAAGAAGCAAGATCACAACCCACCTAGAAACCTATCAATTACACAACCCATGGGAACATGGGTTTAGAACAGGTCGCTCCTCTCTGTCTCAACTATTGGATCACTACGACAAGGTCCTACATGCACTAGAAGACAAAAAGAACGCAGATGTAATATATACAGACTTTGCAAAAGCCTTTGAGAAGTGTGACCATGGCATAATATCGCACAAAATGCGTGCTAAAGGAATAACAGGAAAAGTTGGTAGATGGATCTATAATTTCCTCACTAAGAGAACACAGAGAGTAGTAGTCAACAGAGTAAAGTCCGAGGCAGCTACGGTGAAAAGCTCTGTTCCACAAGGCACAGTACTCGCTCCCATCTTGTTCCTCATCCTCATATCTGACATAGAAAAGGATGTCAGCCACAGCACCATGTTCTCCTTTGCAGATGACACCCGAATCTGCATGACAGTGTCTTCCATTGCAGACACTGCAAGGCTCCAGGCGGACATCAACCAAATCTTTCAATGGGCTCCAGAAAACAATATGAAGTTCAACGATGAGAAATTTCAATTACTCAGATATGGTAAACACGAGAAAATTAAAACTTCATCAGAGTACAAAACAAATTCTGGCCACAAAACAGAGTGAAACAACGTCAAAGACCTGGGAGTGACCATGCAGGAGGATCTCACCTTCAAGGACCATACATTGTATCAATCGCATCTGTTAGAAAAATGACAGGATGGATAGTGAGAACCTTCAAAACTAGGGATGCCAAGCCATGATGACACTCTTCAGGTCACTTGTTTTTATCTAGGCTGGAATATTGCTGAACACTAACAAACACCTTTCAAGGGAGGTGAAATTGCGGGCCTAGAAAATGTACACCTCTTCAAGGGGGGCTCCTTGCGGTGAAGAGGCTCTTGGGTTTAGGAATTAGACCT
>NC_069427.1:37916732-37934643 GCF_026875155.1 Cherax quadricarinatus | reverse complement strand
TTTTCGTTTTAGTTGATTTTCTCGATACTATAGAATATTTTAGACATCCCTAGGATTGCTGGATATGAGAATATTTTAGACATCCCTACGATCCCCTTTGGGGGAGGGGAACACTATTTATCCTCGACACTGTACTCTCCAACCGTGTGGAGATTAAACCTGCAAGTGGGACTGTAAACGATTCGACCAAGCTAGCCCTCGCAGCTCCCATCATGGGTACTCTGCGAGTCAAGTGAAACACAATCCTTTTCTCTCAAGGAAGCTTTCGTGGTCATCTCCCACAGACGACTTCGAGGCCGAAAAACTTACCCCCACTGAAGCTACCCCCCACTCTCGACCAATGAGGATTTCAAGTCTTGACTTCCCCAGCCCTGAAAGCCAAGAGAACTGTGTTTCTCAAAAAGCTCGACAAAACTCATCACAACCCAAGACATCTCAGAAACCAAATCATCAATCGAGCCCAAAACGCCGGGGCCCAAGATAGAACACATGACTAGAATTCCAATGCTTCCTCCATGCTGATCACCTTCAGCGACGTCAGCATGGCCCAGAGCTCTGAGGAGGGCTTGGCTATCTTCTATCACATCCATCCAGCATTTATTGAAGCAAAAAATTTAAGTACATCCCTCAGTGTTACAACTGCTACTCTTACCAGCATATCACGAAAACTGTCCCACTAAAGACAAGAAGCTGTGTGCTCCCTGTGGCACAGAAGGGCACGATTTCAAGTCATGCACCTCCACCACTCCACCCAAATGTCTAACTGCAAAAACGACCACCATACCCTGGCGGCCAAATTTCCTCCCAGACGTGAAATACTGAAAAAAAACAGCTAGAACAACAGCAGACCCCAAAACTACCAAAGCAACAACATATGCTGCCATTACCAAGATCCAGTCAGACACCACCAAAATTCTCCAGGCCACCCAAGCTGCTTCCTCCACCACGACTGCATCTCCACCACTCCCCGTGGGTGACTACACCAAAATCCTTACTGCATCATGTATGCCCCTGTGCACAATGTGCTGTACCAGGGTCATTCAACACCACCCTCAACGAACTCTTCCAACTCAACAATATGCCCACCTTTGTATTCCTGCTTCACCCACCCTTTAAGAGACATCATGAAGTCCACCATAAATATTATCGACAAACACCTCTGCTCCTCCACCACCGCTGACCATCCAGGAGTCCCACCAGTCAGAAACCACTGAGCCACAGCTGAATCCACAGCTGAAAGATAGACTGCAAATCACCCCGAACCAAATCGTAAGATTCATCCTGGGCTGGGACCAAGAGAGCATGTAGGCCAGAATGAATTACAGCAGTTGGATATGCTGAATGTTGAAGACAGAGTAAAACAACTGAAACTAAATCATGTTTTTAAAATTGCTCACGAACAGTGTCCAGAATATTTTGTTTGTCAAGGTTGGGAACCAAGCAATCATAGTACTAGGGGGAGGGAGCACAACTTTGTAGTACCCACAGTCATTGGCCAGGCTTCAAACACCTTTTATTGTACAGCAATAAAGGAATGAACATGTCAAAGCCAGTCATAGCATGAACCAGTTCAAGAAGAGTGCCAAAAGGTGTCTGATGAATGTAGCTACAGAAAGGGAGGGGAATGATTTTCTATTTTTTAGCTAACATACGTGTAAATTTTACCTTATTCTAGTAATGACCCTCGTATTGTAGATAGTCTTAATGACCTTGGTGTAGTAGATAGTCTTTTTAGTATGATAATAAGATATTATCTTCATTATAGAGTAAATAAGAAAATATTATAACCTTTATATTATAATAATAAGGTAAAGGACCACAATGGAAATAAGTCACTCTGACTTTTTTGGGTTATCCTAGGTTCTCTACACATATGCTGCTATGTATGATAATTCTATGTAACTGTATTTGTGTATACCTGAATAAACTTACTTACTTACTTACTAAGTCTTAATCCACCACCTCACAAACTATGCATACGACGTCAACACCACAATAAACGCACGGCACCTCCCAAGAACAAGATCAACTCAGTCTGCAACGGCTCAAACGAATAACCAACTGCCGAATCACAACTACCAACAAGCTAAAGTTCCCCAGCACTTTGTTATTTAACTAAAGCTGGGGTGTGGCCCCAATCGACCCTAATTTAGCTGTCATTTCCTTCCTGCCACCCAAGCCGCCATCTGTACCCTCCCTGCCATCTCCTGCCTACCTCCCACAGTACACAGCTGCTACAAGCAACCTTCACACATCGACATAAGCGCCTGCAGTAAGTCTGCACAACTTGCCAGAGTAGTGGGCCACTCACCTTTATTATCCTTCCTCCCCACCATCCCCAACCCTTTCCCACATTTCCATCCTAACCCATCCTTCTTCCTTCCCCCATCTTACCGTCACTCAGGTCAGAACCGACTTCCGACAGACTTTGTAGGTGCCAGTTTGTTAATTTTATTGTTTTTAACCTAAAGCCGTGTCATTTTGTTGGTTAAATTTAATAAGAAAAATCCTTACAGGGTTTTAAAAAAAAAAATCAACTCTTCGGTGAAACTCATTATTTTACATCTTTCTTTTCTTGACCAAATTATTTTGGAAGGTATACTATAAGGAAAAGATATAATTACATAGGCGGCTCTTGCTTACCAGTTGGGTCTAGTCCCGACACGTTTCGTCTTTCTCCGACATTCCTCCCCCCACCTATTCTTCATCCTGTCCCCACTTGTCCCTCGCCCTAGTGGGTCCTTACCTGTGTGTCCTTTGTTCTGTTCTGTTCATAGTTCCATTTTGTCCTAGGCACATGTCGATTAGACACTAGGCCTGTTGTATATGAGTACGTGTGTGTGTGTTGTTGTGTGTCAAACCATACCCCCAGCCGGGATTGAACCCGCGGTCATAGAGTCTCAAAACTCCAGCCCGTCGCGTTAGCACTAGATCAGCTAGCCACATAAGATTCATCCAACTAGGTATATTTCTACACCATAGGAAGGTTAGCACAGACACCTCTGTGCTAACCTTCCTATGGTGTAGAAATATACCTAGTTGGATGAATCTTATGTGGCTAGCTGGTCTAGTGGCTAACGCGACGGGCTGGAGTTTTGAGACTCTATGACCGCGGGTTCATCCGGCCGGGGGTATGGTTTGTTTGCAATCGTGTCATTACGATTTCTTAAGTCGTGTGTGTGTGTGTGTGTGTGTGTGTGTGTGTGTGGTGTGTGTGTGTGTGTGTGTGTGTGTGTGCGTGTGTGTGTATGAGTTTGTGTTAGAGTGTGTGTGTAGGCGGCGCTACGCAGCAAGCCGTGTGACGCAGCTGACGGAAGTGTAAACAAAGACTAGGGGCGTTTGCAGCTTAAGTTACCTAACGTATCCAAACCTGAGTTAACCTAACCCGCTTAACCTTTACTAAATGATGCCTAACGTAACCTAACTTAACCTAACGTGGCCTAACTTAACCTAGCTGAGTTTTGTTAATATATTTCCCTAAAGTACACCACAAAAAATAATTATAATAATAATATATAATATAATATCTTTATTTCTACATGTACAAGGTATACAGTCCTAACTGACATCAGTGACATACTGCTATATAGAAGGCCGCTTGTTATGCAGAGAATTTCGGGCAAATTAGGCCAGTTTTGTCCAGGATGGCGACCCACACCAGTCGTTGGCTAACACCCAGGTACCTATTTTACTGATGGAAACAGACAACGGTGTAAAGAAAACACGCTCAATATTTCTACCCTCACTGGGAATCGAACCCAGCCCTCACCGTGTGAGGCGAGAAGCTTTAGCTACCAGGCCACGGGTATACAGATCTAGCTGATATCGGTTACATACTGCTATATAATGAACATTAAAATGGTATAAAATACCGACAGATTGTTAGGTAAGACACATATGAACAGTTAGGTATCTTTATTTCGAAACGTTTCGCCTACACAGTAGGCTTCTTCAGTCGAGTACAGAAAAGTTGATAGAAGCAGAAGATACTTGAAGACGATGTAATCAGTCCATCACCCTTAAAGTTTTGAGGTGGTCAGTCCTCAGTCTGGAGAAGAGCATTGTTCCGTTGTCTGAAACAATATAAAGTTGAAGTGACAGAATGGGGCTTTATATAGTGCCAGGAGGTGAGACGTAGGTTGCAACCTACGTCTCACCTCCTGGCACTATATAAAGCCCATTCTGTCACTTCAACTTCATATTGTTTCAGACAACGGAACAATGCTTCATCTCCAGACTGGGGATGACCACCTCAAAACTTTAAGGTGATGGACTGATTACATCGTCTTCAAGTATCTTCTGCTTCTATCAACTTTTCTGTACTCGACTGAAGAAGCCTACTGTGTAGGCGAAACGTTTCGAAATAAAGATACCTAACTGTTGCATATGTGTCTTACCTAACAACATACTGCTATATAGAAAGCCTTTATGATAACATAAGAACATAAGAATGGAGGACACTGCAGAAGGCCTACTGGTGCATACAAGGCAGGTCCTTGTAGGGTTTCCTTGTTTGCCAGAGCCAAGGCAGCAGGTTATTTCCCCTTGTAGGTTCTGTCACAAACTGCTTCAAAAATCAATCCTGAACTACTTGTAGGAAGTCGTTAGATTCTAAATTCCCAGTCAAGAAATTCCAATAAATCTGACTAAAGTTGAAGTCCCCTAGAATTACTAGTCTCCTTTCGTCCCTATCTAAGTTTGGGGGACAGTATATCACACCTGAAATCAATTTTTTCATGCTCTCTGAAAATCCTATCCAGACAGACTCTAAATATGTTTATTTCAGACTTTATATCCGTTTTTATTCAACAGTTCAGGCGATCTCGGACATACAGTGCCACGCCACCCCCACCCCCCCTTCCCGATACTTCTATCTACTTGGAACAATTTGAAACCCTGTATGTGACATTAAACAGGCATGTCCCGATTTTTCGTATTGAATCACGTCTCAGTTATGGCAAATACATCAATGATACCTGCACTAGCAACTAATCTCAACTCGTCCATCTTATTCCAAGCACTACGACTATTTGTGTAATATATGTTTAAGGATTCTCCTTTCTCTTTACCCTTCCTGCTCCTTTCTGTTATTTCACTATACCTATTACTGTCCTTGTTATTGTTAGATTTATGAGTTTAAAGCCTAAATCCATATTTCGACACTCATTAGATGAATTAGATGAACCTGGACAGCTGTCAACATAGTTGCTGATCCCCTACATACGTCGTGTGGCATATATGAGTATCGGAGTTAGTACCATCCATAATGTATTATGTAGACGACCCCTTGCTAGACTTAGCGGCTACATGTGATGTCACGTGATGTTACATGTGAGCGTCAGATGCGCTGCCTGTTCCTCAGTTCCCGGATAGACCAACAGGTTAGGCAAGGGCTCCCCTCACGGCTTTGCAAATACAAGTGTTACCAGCCATACTCTTGTGCATTTCTGCACCACATTATCTCATAGAACCCTCCACGCAACACAGTAGGTGCCTCACAACGAAGTGGTTATAACTATGACCATAATTTTTATAGGGGTGGACCGGTAAGCCAGCGGAAGGCTTCGGCCAGATGTCCAAAATCTCCAGTGGGGGGCTGTCATCTCAGACCCCGTCAGGAAACATTTGTCTTTTTTCCTGACGAAGCTTTTCTTAAGGAAACACGTCCTAATCTTTCCACCTGTACTGAGGATAGAACGACGGACTTCAGTGTGTGAGTCGAGTGCCCTAGCAGTCGAGTTACAGAACGCCTAGTGGACACTTGATGTATATAGGCTGTGTGTATCGAAAAATGTAAAATAATGTTCTAGCTCCCGAGAGTAGTTTGTCGATAACTATAACCAAAACAAAATATAATTAGGAGGAGAACACTGAAAAATTAATGGAAAATATCAAGGGTTGTTCAATAGTTGTGCTTCGTTCATCATTTTGCATCTTTAAATTTAAACTATTTGCAGACGTTTTATATGAGCGAAGAATTTCAGGTTGAGGAAGTCCATGCAAGATGGACACATGCAGTGCACATCATACATCTTAATAAATGCTCATGGCTCTAGTACGATGGTTCTCAAGCTGGGGTCCATGAACCCCCAGAAGGTTCATGACAAGATCCTGTTAGTCCATGATGGGCTATGAAAATTTACCACAAAAAGAATCATAGAGTTTAAAAATATATAAATAATGAAGCACTGAAAATGATCAAGGCTAAAGCACCAAACTTGTAAGTTCTGAGAAGATATGCTTTCAAAGTTGAAGGTGTTCACTTAACTTGTAGACTTGTAAACTGTGCTTCTACTGAATGTTTGAATAAATGGTTTAAAAAACAATAGGTTGAAAAATAACACATTTATGTAACGCTTGGGTATCTTTATTGTGGAAACGTTAAAGAGTTTGAGGTAATCAGTCCCTCAGCCTGGAGTCGATGTAATCAGTCCATCAATACTGCAGAAATGAAATCACGAAACAAGTGATTCTGAATTATTAACAGAACTACGGCAGGCCAGGATTCGACCCACGACACATTGCCCCGCCTCAAGAGGCCACACAACGTACATGTCACCTTACCAACTGAGCCATCGATCCTACAAAAACAAGGGAGCCTAGAGAACTTGGCTTATTTCATGTTGCGAGGACACTTTGGCCATTGTATGCTTAAGGATATATATATATATATATATATATATATATATATATTATATATATATATATATATATATATATAATATATAATATATATATATATAATATATATATTGTGATGTAGTCCACCTGGGCTTGTGAGGTCTCTGGGGAGACTAATTTAACCAATTATATGGTCACACCTTGCCTTGGCAAACGTCTGTAGCCACGCCCACGTCTGAGGTCTTTTGTTTTTGACGGCTTCAGACCTAAGCGTCAGGTCGTACACGTGGTTGGTGGAGGGTGCTTGGACCACCATAAAAGCCCAAGGAAGAGCATGATCAGGAGATTCGAGCGGACGCTGCTGGGGTGAAGAGCTCCTGAGCAGAGACTTCGAGCGGAGCTGCTGCTGGGGTGCAGGGTCGGGAGAAGGCTGCTGAAGTCTCTGGAGGAGACTGTTGGAGGCATTGGGCAGAGTACTGGCTTGGCGCATTACTCGTGCTGTATAGGTCTTGGGACCTGTGGCTTAGTTCCTGTAGTGACTGTCCTCTGTGCTATATTGTAAGTTATATTCATTTTCGTCAAGTTGATTGTATTTCCCTGTCTCACTGCTTATGTGTACCACCCCATTTATCTAAACCACAATAATGCTCTGTTCCCAAATATATTATTGTACAAAGACTTAATAATAAACTGGTGTTTGAGTAGAATAATAATATTCACTGCCCCCGTTATTTATTCTTTTTTTTATATTTTTATTATGTTTATATGAGTGAAGAATGGGCGAGGCAAATGTTAGTGGAGTAGTGTAGAGTTAATGAGAGTGTCGTGGTGGTCACCACTGACTGTCATTACCTACCTACCTCCGCTAATCATCTCACTCCTACCACCTCGCCTGCCTCTCCCCTGCCTACATAATCCCTTACTCCCATATCCCCACTTATATCCGATACGTTCAATTACCCCCCCTACATGACATGGTGTCTAAGCGGTGGGGGTTTTCTATTATTTGTTATGTAGGAACCAGTCCATGTGCCTTATTTTTGACTGCTCGGTTATACTTATGCTACCATTTGATTTTGTGTGTTATTAAAATTTGATAGTATAATCCTAGTGACCTTAACTGACCTTTTCTTGACAGTGGGTCTGAATAATTTTTTTGGTTGTATTATTATATTTGGTGGAGTTGGTTGTTGGTTTGAGATAAATGGTGGAGATTACAATATTTGGGTGAGACTTTTGGGGGAAGCAATTACGGGCCCAAAAATTTGAATATTTACAGAGGAATGAGAAGTCACCCAGCGCCGGGAAGAACTTACCCACAACTGTCACCATTAAAGAGTTTGCTTATGATTGCTGTCCACCCTGATGTGCCCAGTCACCCAGCTGATATGCCCAGTCACCCAGCTGATGTCCCCCAGTGATGTATTGCTCCCCTGGTCTGTATCCAGTGTAGTGGTGTCTGTCTGCGTCACCCACCCTCTGTGACCATCCCCCAAACGGACCGCCAGTTACCTGCAGTTGCCAGGGATGGGTGACCGCAACCCGCTGTTGGTGACCTCGGAGTGACCTCACCTCACCCCGAGCAACTGACCATTGCCTGCTACTGCTGATGTCGGCTGCTGTGATGCTGTTACTATGCGCGGCCTTGCTATGATGTTGGATGCTGCAGCTGTGCTTTGATGCTGGGACCGTGCTGCGATGCTGTGGCCGTGCTGTGTGCTGTTGTGATGGGGCCGGCTTGTGTTGAGATGCTGCGGTCGTGCGATGATTTTGGAGCTGCGGCCGTGTGTGATGGGGACCGTGCTGTGTGCTGTGGCCGTGCCGTTGCTGCTGGTACGGCCGTGCTTGATGCTGCGATGTGCCTAGCTCAAGAGGAGGAGATGGCAGTGATGCTGCTGGTGGGGGGGATTTGGGGTGTGCCAGGAAAGGAGAATTCTATGAAGAGTTGCCACCCTGGGAGATGTGGAAGGAAGTCCCGGAAGATGGACCCCAGTGCTGGGACCCCGCTTTCAAGGGCGGTATGGAGGCGTATCCCCTTGCTGTCAAACGTATGCTGGTATCGGGGATGCCCTGCCACCCATGGGCAATTGAGGGTGTGGTGTCCCCGCCTACTTTGACTTTCCAAAGTGTTAGTGTTACCTGGTGAAATAAGGTGCCCTTAAAATTACGGTCCAGTGTTAGGGCCCCCCCTTGTTTTATGGGGCCCAGTGAAATAGTAAGGATAGGATAAGGGAGGTCTTAGCTGCGATCCTCCCCTGTCTAAATTTTTCAGATGTGTAGTTTGATTGAAGTGTGCCGAAAAAGGCCCTTGGTGGTGTGAAGTGCATTTACTTGAAAGATGCAACCCTTTGGGCGTTTTCCCCCCATAGAACCCTAGAGAGGTTTGGCCAATTGGTTAACGTGCAGGGTGACTAGCATTGGAGTGCATTTTTAGTAGAAGTGGGGAAGGATGGACCCCGATATTTGGGGTTTAAGGAAAAAGGGGACGGGTAAGGAGGCTTTGTCCCAGAGAGCAAATTATGTGGCCAACTCCCAGGTGTACTGATTATGCTCCCTTTGTGGTAGATGAGAAGGTTGAGGGGAAAAATTTTGTATTTTAAAATTTTGTTTAGTTTAATTTTGTCTTTGTATTGTAATAGATTTAATGGGTTAGGGTTAAAATAGCTAAAAACTAGGACAAATTGTCTATTTTCCCGATATTTTTAAAATTGGGGGAGAAAGGGGGATGTGATGTAGTCCGGGGTTTTTGGGTCTCTGGGGAGACCCAATTTTAAAACCCAAATTATGGTCCCCCTTGCCTTGGCAAACGTCTGTGCCACGCCCATTGAGGGTTTTTTTTCTTGACGGCTTCAGACCCAGGCGTCGGCGTACACTGGTTGTGGGGGTGCTTGGACCACCTCCACCTTTTTTTCTCAACCCCAACAACCAACCACCAAAATTAAAAATACAACCAAACAATTATTCAGACCCCCTGTAAGGAAAAGGTAGTTAAGGTCCTAGGATTATACTTCATTATAAACACACAAAAAACAAGGGAGCATAAGTAAACCCAGCGTCAAAAATAAGGCCATGGGGTGGTTCCTTCTATAAATAATAAGAACCCCCACCGCTTAGAACCTGTCATGTAGGGGGGGGAAATTGAACTATCGGATAAAGTGGGGGTTTTGGGGGTAAGGGATTTTTAGGGAGGGGAGAGGGAGGCGGGTGGAGGGTGAGAGATTAAAGGAGGGAGGTAGGTAATGAAGGAGTGGTGACCACCATGACACCTCATTAACTCTACACTACCAAACATTTGCCTCGCCCCTTCTCATCATATAAAATAATAAAATATAAGAAAAAAAGAAAAATAAAGGGGGGGCGTGAAAATTATATTCTACTCAAACAGTTTTTTTAAGTCTTTGTACAATAATAAATTTGGGAACAGAGCTTTTATTGTGGTTTAGTAAATGGGGTGGTACACATACAGTGAGACGGGTCAAAACCCTTGACGAAAATAAAATATAATTACAATATGCCAGGGGACAGTTCACTACAGGAACTAAGCCGGGGCCCCAAACCTATACAGCACGGTAATGCGCCAAACAGTACCTGCCCAATGCCTCCAACAGTCTCCTCCGAACTTAGCAGCCTTTTCCCCGGCCTGACCCAAGCAGCCCGCTCGAAGTCTCTGTCGGGGGCTCTGCACCCCAGCAGCAGCCCCCGCTGAAACACCCGATCATGCTTTCCTTGGGTTTTGGTGGGCCAAGCACCCTCCCCAAAAACGTGTACGACCTGACGCCTGGTCTGAAGCCGTCAAAAACAAAAGACCTCGGGACATGGGCGTGGCTACAGATGTTTGCCAGGAAAGGTGTGATATATAATTGGTTAAATTGGGTTCCCAAGACCTCACAAGCCAGTGGACTACACACAATTTTATTTATAATATATATTAAAAATTATATAAAATATATATATATAATATATATATATATATATATATATATAATATATATATATATATATATATATATTATTATATATATATATATATATATATATATATATATGCAATAAGATCACAGTAAACAGGTGATTTAAAAATATGCAAAAACAACCACTCTGAAAAATAGAGAAATTCCAAGCGCTTTCGTGACTACTCACATTATCAAGGAACTATGAAAGTAAAGCATAAAGGGAAAAGCTATATAAGGGGTCTGGCCAGCACCTCACTATCAGATCCCACAACGGTTAAACATGTGACATGCGGCGACCCACTTGGATAGGTTCTTTGCACAACTAAACCCACAAACTATTCTACCCAAGAAAATTTAAAAATTATTATTTGTCCAGTGTATTATTAAATTCTTCCCAATTCTATTAATTATAATGGATTAAATTTTTTAAAACAACCAAAGGAAATATTCATATTATTGTCAAAACTGGGTTTTTATGAAACAAGATTCAATTATATTCCTGTCGACCATGGACTTGCTTGATACTACTTTTCAACTTTTGAAAATCAATTGGATGGTTAAAATCTCTTACATGAATAAATAGAGCATTGGAATTTGTCCAGTTCTAATGCTATATTTATGTTGTTTTAATCTTAGTTCGAGATTTTTACCAGTTTTGACCGTAATAAGCTTTATCGCAAATTTTTACAAGGAATCTTATAGACACATCCATCAGCTTTTGGGGGGAATTTTTTTATCAAAAGTTTTTTTACTGCATCAAGATTTTTGAAAACAACTTTAATATTAAAAGTCTTAAGAAGAGAGGCATATCAACCAAGTTTTCATGTAAGGGAAACAACCATATTTTATTTAATATGGTTGGTTGTCCTTTTTGATTTTAAAAGTGTTTTCTAGCAACTTTAAAAGATTTATCAATTACATTTTTGGGAATTTTAAATCATTACCTATTTCATAATTTTGGTATTTCTATCTATGAACTCAGGACTAAATTCGTAAAGCTTCAAAACATTGATGAAAAAGACAGTTTGACTTATTTTGATGCGAGAATAATAGTGGACATTTGGAACAGTTATTTGTAGTTTTCTGTAAATTTTTTAATTTGAATTCATTATTACCCTTAAAAATTAAAACATCTAGAAAAGGCAATGAGTTATTTCTTCAAACTCAACAGTAAGTTTATAGAATGGCTAAGCTATTTAATTTCCAAGGAAAGGGGTGTATATCTACTTTTTTGGGGCATAAGACACAAAATATCATCAACATATCAAACCCTTTTAAGCTCTATAGGGAGGATTGTGTAAGCACCTTTGTTTCAAAAAATTCCATGTATAGGTTACTAAGAAAGGTGAAAGAGGTTTTTCCCATTGCCATACAAATTTTCTGAGTGTAAAACTTATCATTAAATACAAATTTTGGGCATCAACAATGCAAAGTTTAATAAGTTTAATGATAGTAGGAACTGGCAATGGTAAAATCATAGTTAACGAGTTCTTCAGATAAGAAACTTAATAAATCATCAACAGGAACTTTCGTAAACAAGGAAGTAACATCAAAACTAACCATGTTAAAATCTTTTAAGTCAGTCAAGGAGTTTAATTTATCAACCAAGTCTATGTTTTTTTTTTAACTTTAAAATTTAAAAATTTTTGCCAACTTTGGGGCTCAAAATATCAAAAGCCTTTTGGGAAAATTTTATATGAAACTGCCCCCCCATGGAGCTAATTTTTGGTCTGACGGATTCCTGGTTTGTGTGTTTTTTTTAGCCCTACATGAAAGGTAAAGATGGATTAGGGGAAAAGTAAATTGTTTGACTAATTCTTTTGCCTTTCATAGAAGTTTTATTGTTTTATTAAATTGCTGTTAACGGTTTCTAGGGGATTTTTCCAAAGTTTAGAAAGTTTCAGTATCATTAAGGATTATTCATTTTTTCTTGGTAATTTTTTTCTTTCATAATTACTATTGCATTTATTTTGTCTGCTTTAGAAAGGGCCAAAAATTTTTATTGTTATTAAGTGTTCATAAGCTTAAGAATCTTTGAGGGCAATTGGGAATGTTTGGTTTTAAATGAGCTATTCCATTCCTTACTAATTTAATTTCATAGAGGATAAATCAGAAATTTTTAAAAGTTACAAAAGGCTTTTGCAATTTAAACATTTTAAGTTTTTTTAAAGTTGAAAACTTAGGCCAAAACCAGAGCAGCAGTTGTTTTTTGGGTCAAAAATTTTCATCTGAAAATTTAATTACCAAATTGTTTTTTAGCATGTTTTTGCCCCAATCGATTTAAGAGAGGAAATTTCCCAAAAAAATTTTGAAATAGGTAATGTTTTAAAAAATCCCAAAAAATGAAAATTGAAAAAATTTTTTTTAAAGTTCTAAAAACATTTTTTATAACCCAAAAAAAGGGAAAAACCACCTTATTAAACAAAAATATGTTGGGTTCTCCCTTACCATAAAACTTGGTTGTTGCCTTCTCTTCTTAAGACTTTTATATTAAAAATTGTATTCAAAAATCTTGATACAGTAAAAAAACTTTTGATAAGAATTTCCCCCCAAAAAGTGAGGATGTGTCTATAAGATTCCTTGTAAATTTGCGAAAAAAAGTTTATTACGGCAAACGGGAAAAAAACTCGAATAAGATTAAAACAACATAAATAAGATTAGAACTGGACAAGATTCCAAGCTTATTTATTCATGTAAGGAAATTTTTAAACCCTCCCAAAGATTTTCAAAAGTTGAGGAAAATGTTCAAGCAAGTCCATGGGGACAGGGAAAATAATTGAATCTTGTTTCATAAAAAGCAGTTTTGACAAAATTATAATATTTCCTTTGTTTTTATAAATTAGACCCATTTAAAATTTAAATAAAATTTGGGAAGAATTTTAATAATGACGGAAAAATAATAATTTTTAAATTTTTTTGGGTAGAATAGTTTGTGGGGGGTTTGTGCAAAGGCCCTTCCAATTTGGGTCCCCGCGCGTCACTTTTTTTAAAACCGTTGGGGGTTTGATAGTATGCTGGGCCAACCTTATATAGCTTCCTTGGATCTTTATTTTCAAGTTTTAAAATTATTTTACAAAATTTAATTTTTATTTTTCGATTTTTTTGGCATATATAATATTTTATATATTTTATAAAATATATATATTATATAATATATATAAAATTTAAAATATATATATATTATATATTTTTTTTGCCGATTGCAGTAAAGGACATGGTTCAGACAAACAGAGAATCAAAAACCTAACAAATCCCGGGTCCTGATAAAATTTTGCAAGGGTGTTAAAGGAATGAAAAGAGAAATTATCATCCTTTTGGGTTTAAAATTTTTTTTTAAAACTTATCACTACAAACTGGCATAGTGCCTGATAAGTGGAAAATGGAAAATGTAATACCTATTTACAAGGCAGGTGACAGGTCCCTTTGGGTTCGAATGTGACTAATAAATTTTTCCCCATAGTGGGGGGAAAATTTGGAATCAATAATTGCCGAAACAATTTTTTAGCCTCTTGAAAGGACGATTGATTAATGAATCTCAACACGGTTTTAAAGGGGCGTTCCCGTCTTACGAATTTTTAATTTTTTTTCACTAGGTGTTTGAGGAGGGAGATCTGGTTTTAATTGGGGTATTGTGTATAGGATTCGGTAAGGCTTTCGTAGGTTCCCCCAAGGGTATTGAGGGAAACTTAAGGACAGGAATAGGGGAGAAATTTTTTCCTGAGTAGAGGCATGGCTGACAAAAAGGCGCAGGAGTTTGCTTTTTTTAGTCTTTTTCTAAGAAACACCCCTTCCCCGCCCTTCCAACTTGTCCCTTTTGTTCCCTTTAAATCCAACATAACATTGTCTACATCTTTGAAAAAGGGAATTCGGTGTTTTCCTTGATCGCGAGGATTACCCCGTAAAACTGATGTCTTGCTATCTACTCATACCTACATCCCCTATTTTCCAACCCTCTTTTCCATCAAGAGAACTTTCAACAAGCACTAAGGTCTACCGACCTCTGTCCTCGCTTTGACCCTTGTTCAACGGTTTGTGTCATCGTCCCCCTTTTTCCCTATTTCTATGGCCTTCCCAAAAAATCAAAAACCTGATTTCCCCCTTTGCCTTTATATCCTCTAGAGGTTCTGTCTTTATTCTTTCTTCTTGGGTTTGGGAAAACCCCCACTCCCTTTTTGGGACTTTTTCTTGCCACCCCCGCACTCTCAAGATTCATTGAACGGGTTCGCTCTCTCCCCAATGTAAAATGCTTAGTCTTGCGTTGAGTCCCCCCTTTACCAAAGTCCCTCTTATGATGTCCTTTATTTCCTTTGAGAGAAGGCCCCTGAAGGGTTTCTACATCTCCCTATACCTACTGATGTCTTTTTGATCTTACCGCCTCTGTGTGGACTCTAAAATTCCTTTTCCCTTTCCCAAGGGGAAATATTATTCTCAAACCTTCGGTGTCGCTATGGGCTTCCTCTCTCTCCTGTCCTTGCTAATCTTTACTGGAATACTTCGAGATGTTCTTCTTCCTACCCGATGTGCAGCCTTCACTCTGGCTCCGCTATGTGGATGACATCCCTTTTCTCTGTGGCCTCATGACTCCAGTCTCTTCCAACCTTTTCTGAAGCTCTTAATAATCTTGCCCTTCCATTAAGTTTAAAGCTGAATGGGAATCTGATTTCTTGCTTCCTTTCCTTGATGTCCATGTCCACCGCTCAGATACAGGTTTTTCCTTTTCCGTTTTCCGAAAACCTATGCACAGTGGCATGTACATTCACTACTTTTTCCTATCATGCTTCCCCTGTCAAGAAAAGTGTTTCTTATCTCCCTCTTTCTCCGTGCCCTCCGCATCTGTGATCCCAGTCCTTCCAGCAGAAATTTCCACTCTTCATAATCGTTTTCCCGTCTTGGCTACCCTTCCCATTTCATAGACTCTGCCCTCTCACGTGCTAAACGTAATTTCTTTTCTCCCAAACTCTCTACTCCTGGGAACTCTTCTATCCTCTGCCTTCCCTACATTTCCAGTCTTTCTAATCTCAACATTCTCTCCGTCCCTTAGACATCAAGCTTACCTTCCGCCAGACTAACACTCTTCGCACTAATCTCGTTCATACCTCTCCTCCCTCTACAGATGTTCCTGGTGTCTACTCTATTTCTTGCTCCTCCTATACTCTTCAATACTTCGGAGAAACTGGTCGATCTCTTTTGACAGACTTAGGGAGCACAAAATAGTGTTAGGCTTGCCGACACTAACAATGCTCTTTCTGTCACGTCAGAGATCATAGCCATCCTATTGACTGGTCTTCTGCTAAAACTGTCTCCCTACTTCAAACTCGAACAGTCGCCGTCTAGTTGAATCCCTCTAATACACAACTTTCCTTGTATGAACTTAGTCGTGGCTTCGTCTCTGTAGATGCCTTCCTCTCCCACTACATTGTAAAATGCTGCAAACTTCAGAACACCCGTGACTTAACCTGACTCCTCATTTTTTCATTTTTTCTTTTCTTTTTCTTTTTCTTCTTCTCCCTCTTCCCGTTTTCCTCTTTCCTTTTTCTCCTCTGGGTTGTCTTTCTCTCTTCTGTCTCGTGTTTCTGTTCCTTCTTTATTTATTTCACCACTTCCCCTTTCACCCACCTCTGTGCGCTTGCTCTCCCTCTGTGGGCACCTAGCTCCCTTGCAGTGCTCCCTTCCTTTGTATTTGACTGGTTCCTCCTCCTTATTCCCCACTTCTACCACTACCACTACTTACCTCTACCACTACTACTACTACTACTACTACTGCTACTACTACTACTACCACCACCACCACCTCTTCCTGCCTATATATAGCTGTAGTGCTCCGCTTCTGGTTAGTGTGACTTTGTAAATGGTCCAAGTCGGACCGAAACGTCGTCGTAAGCTTCTCTCTTTTATGTGCGGGTTATTTGTGTATCGTTCCAGTCACGGTATTGTGCCTTTTTTTGTTATTTATTAACTTCTGTTATGTTGTGATCTGAGTATATTGTTTTTGATATGATAATATTTTACATCAGATCATCATTGTTAGTGAAGATGAGGATTCATGAAAGATAAGAGAACATCATGTGACCTGAATGTTATACTTGGCATGAAGATCGCTATGAAGAGAGAGGAACGTTGTTGCGGCGCCCAGTGTACATGGAGTTTACCTGGAGAGAGTTCCGGGGGTCAACGCCCCCGCGGCCCGGTCTGTGACCAGGCCTCCTGGTGGATCAGAGCCTGATCAACCAGGCAGTTACTGCTGGCTGCACGCAATCCAACGTACGAGCCACAGCCCGGCTGGTCAGGTACCGACTTTAGGTGCTTGTCCAGTGCCAGCTTGAAGACTGCCAGGGGTCTATTGGTAATCCCCCTTATGTATGCTGGGAGGCAGTTGAACAGTCTCGGGCCCCTGACACTTATTGTATGGTCTCTTAACGTGCTAGTGACACCCCTGCTTTTCATTGGGGGGATGTTGCATCGTCTGCCAAGTCTTTTGCTTTCGTTGTGAGTGATTTTCGTGTGCAAGTTAGGTACTAGTCCCTTTAGGATTTTCCAGGTGTATATAATCATGTATCTCTCCCGCCTGCGTTCCAGGGAATACAGGTTCAGGAACTTTAAGCGCTCCTTATGCGTGCGGTGAAGGTTCTCTGTACATTTTCTAGGTCAGCAATTTCACCTGCCTTGAAAGATGCTGTTAGTGTGCAGCAATATTCCAGCCTTGATAGAACAAGTGACCTGAAGAGTGTCATCATGGGCTTGGCATCCCTATTTTGGGAAAATTCCATTATCCATCCGTCATTTTTCTAGCAGATGCCATTGAAAACAAGTTATGGTCCTTGAGGTGAATCCTCTGACATGATCACTCCCAGGTCTTTGACGTTTGTCTTTCGCTCTATTTTGTGGCCGGAATTTGTTTTTTACTCTGAGGAAGTTTTGATTTCCTCGTGTCTACCATATCGGAGTAATTTAAATTTCTCTCGTTGAACTTCAATTGTTTTCTGCAGCCCATTGAAAGATTTGGTGATGTCTGCCTGGAGCCTTGCAGTGTCTGCAATGGAAGACACTGTCATGCAGATTCGGGTGTCATCTGCAAAGGAAGACACGGTGCGTGGATGACATCCTTGTCTATGTCAGATATGAGGATGAGAAACAAGAGGGAGCGAGTACTGTGTCTTGTGGAACAGAGCTTTTCCCCCGTAGCCACCTCAACTTACTCGTTTACTACTACCTTTGTTTCTGTTTGTGAGGGAAATTATGACCCTCACCGCTTTTCCCGTTATTCCTTTTGTCGCTTTTGTGCGCTATTTCGCCTGGGCACACTTTTCGAAGGCTTTTGAAAGTCTGTATTAATATTA
>NC_069427.1:37895326-37916232 GCF_026875155.1 Cherax quadricarinatus | reverse complement strand
TTTTTATTTTGGTGTTAGTGGCAGTTCCCAAGCAGCTTTATAGCTAGTGTAGGTGATAGGTTTTAATCTCCAACCAACCAACCAATGCTGTTGCTTCAAGGGAATATATACACGAAACAGTGAATTTTTCTCAGTTTATATATGCTAAGAATATATTTCAAATAAAATCTCAGGAATTAAAGTATTTTTTGTGGGTAGGTTTTGAACCCCATTAACCAACCCATGTAATACGTATTTAAGAAAGGAGGGACTGATCACCTCCTACGAAGACTGACGGACTGATAACGTCAAAACTGCTTCTTCTACTGTTTATAGTGTTTTGAATTTGACCGTAGAAGACGGTAGGGGTAGTGGTATTAATGAAGTTATGTTACGAATTCTCTCAATCACACACACGCACACACACACGTAAAGACACAGACACATGCACACACACATGCGCGCACACACACACACACACACACACACACACACACACACACACACACACACACACACACACATACACCACACACAAGCACACTTACACAAAGAGGTTTATAACTCATGAGTGTTCCTCTGTAGAGACCTTTAACAATGATCTTGTGAGCAGTATTCAGAACTACTTAGAGCCGCCACTGCAACGTCTTGGTACTCTAAACCCAACAAACTTCCATAATAATCATACCTCCTTCAAAAACCATACTTATTACAATGATTCTAAACTTCGTACACTGAAACGTACTGCTCGCAGACTAGGCCTAGCCTATAGAAAACATCGCACCCCTGGAATGTTGAGGCTCTTCCAAACTGCCCTTGCTGCTGCCAGAGAGCGTATGACAGAGCTGCGGCAAACCGACTGGGAAAAATTTGTCAACGGTCTTAATGCTCACACCCCACTTAGCCGGGCATGGAGGGACATAAATAGAATTAAGGGTAACCGAACTGGGCAGATCGCGCACCCTCATCCCTTGCATAGGGCGAATGAGTTAGTCAGTGCTTGGGCTGCTACATCTAGCTATGACAATCTTCCCAGTACCACACAGGCAAAATTAAATGACAAATATGATGCAAGGGAGAGACTTGTTTGCTTTATGCTCAGTAAGGCAGATGATTGCAACATTCCTTTCACTAATTATGAACTTGATGCAGCGCTAAGGGTAACTCCACGTCGCCTGGTGAGGATGGTATTACTTACAACATACTCAGATTGCTGTGTCGAGTACCAGGTAATCCATTACTTGATTATATAACATGAGCTATGTAACTGGGGAGCTCCCTCAATCTTGGACCAACAGCCTCATCATTCCAATTCCTAAGCCCAATCAACAAATTGCATTTCGCCCAATATCTCTTACTAGCTGCTTGTGTAAAACATTTGAGAGAATGATTCTTAATCGTATCATGTACAGAATCAAACAATTTTTGTCTCCCCAGTTACATGGTTTCATGCATGGAAGGAGCGTGCATCATTGCATAGCCACCTTTCTCACTCTGCACACTGACAGCTCCTACACTACCTTCCTTGACCTTAAATCCGCTTTCGATGTAGCCAACCGACATGTAATAATTAGTGAACTTGCCAGAATGGATGTTGGAGGATGGCTTCTCCGCTGGATTAAAGGCTACCTGTCCAACAGAAAATCGTCTGTGTTGTTCCAGGGACATAGAAGTGTAACTAAAGACTTTGAATTAGGAACCCCACAGGGAGGTTGTGCTCAGTCCACACTTTTCAATATTCTAATTAATGCATTACTTAATGCTATGCCTAGTCAGCCCCATCATTATGTGATTAGTTTTGCTGATGATATAATGATTCACACCACCGGATTCTCCAATACCAAAACATTCTTAATCATGTACTAGCCTCGTGTCAGGACCTGGGGTTGATATCTCTACTGATAAAACAAAGATACTCAATAGGCGTCCTCCTCGACAGAGAGGCACAGTTCGTCAGATCCAGTTGCATGATGGGTCTCTTCTAGAATATGTAAGCAGATACAGGTATCTAGGCTTTGAGGTTCCACTACTTGGACCTGTTGTAACAAGACTTTGTCCGCCAATACAAAGAACGACTAAGAGCACTTAGAGTTGTGGCAGGGCTTCACCCCAGGTATGGTGCTAATGTTAAAATTGTGAAAATGATGTATCTTGCTTATATATTAGATCATTGGTTGATTATGCTGCGCCACTACTTGCTCTTGTGTCTGATGGAAGCTTGGAGGGCTGGAAAAACTGCAGAACGAAGCAATGAGGATATCCTAGGATGCCCTCGTACTGCCAAAATTTTAAATATGCAAAAAGAACTTGATATTCCAAGCATCAGAGATCGTGTTACTGAAAGAAATATCCTAATTGGGGTTAATATGCTCAGGCAAGCTCATTTCAAACCCCTGCACAGAAGCCCTCCAAACTTTCCTCAGCACTGGTGAACACTCCTCCAGATGGATCGAAAAGACTGGAAACCGACCTCCGCATGAATCAGATACATGATCTATGTCAAGTAAGGCAACAGCGGCACTTCTCCGCTCCATGGAATATTACCCCATTCCAAACTACCATTCCTCCATTTCCCCCCAAACTACTTCTTAAATCACAACCAAATTTCGCCTTGAAGCCAAACATGAGGCCTTAGGCTGTATTGATAACTTAGTCACACAGCACACACTCTCGCAAATTATTTACGTTGATGGTTCTGTTCACCACTCCACTGGTGCAGCTGGTAGTGCTGCTGTTGTCGTACAGAGTGATTGGCTTCTTAAAGAAATTGGAGCACGCATCAATAATTGGGCCTCTACCCTTCAGACAGAACTGTTTGCCATACTCCTTGCACTGAAATGCATCTATGTATCAAAGATTGACAGTTTAATTGTAACTGATTCTCTGTCATCCATAAATGCTCTCAACTCATTAAGCATAAATTGTGGCATGCTTGTGTCAGAAGCCAGACACAGGTATGGTAAGATTGTGGACAGTGGAGTCAGAGTGCACATGCTGTGGATTCCATCTCACATTGGTCTTCAGATGCATGATAGAACTGATAAATTGGCTAAGCTGTATGCTTTCAAAGAGGGAGTAGATTACAATCTTGGCTTGTCAGGTAGTAGTTTGAGAACAATAATACGAAAAGAACTTCAGCTGAATTTTATGGACTTAAGGCTCAGGGAGATTGACACCAGTGAGTCCATCTATCATCATTCTATCATGCAGGAGGAGCCACATGTCTATGGTGCATCCAACAAAATAAGCAGACTCTTGGATGTCACTACCGCCCGGCTCCGGCTGGGTTACAAGTATCTTTGGCAGGTTCAATCACCACCAGAAGATGTAGACCAAACGAAATGTAAACTTTGCCAGATGAATTATTGTCACACCCTGCGTCATTATGTACTGGAGTGCGATAAAATTAATGAATTTAGAAACAACTCACTCAGAAGTGTTCAAGAAATGGCTAAGTATTTTATCCACAGTGGTGTATTACAGACCATTCTGGAGAAATACCCTGACTTTGCTAGCTGTAAATAAAGCATTACCACATATGTGCATGTGTGTGTGTGTGTGTGTGTGTGTGTGTGTGTGTGTGTGTGTGTGTGTGTGTGCGTGTGTGTGTGTGTGTGTGTGTGTTTTGTGTATGTGTTGAGTGTGTGAGTGTGTGTGTGTGTGTGTGTGTGTGTGTGAGTATGAGTGTGTGTGTGTGTGTATGAGTGTGTGTGCGTGTGTGTGTATGAGTTTGTGTATGTGTGTGTGTGTGTGTGTGTGTGTGTGTGTGTGTGTGTGTGTGTGTGTGTGTGTGTGTGTGTGTGTGTTGTGTGTTTATGTGTGTGTGTGTGTATGAATTTGTATGTGTGTGTGTGTGTGAGAGAGAGGACTCAACAATCAACATTTGCACCAATAACTCACTACAGTTGTGACCGGGTGTGGAAGTGTGAATTGCTCATTACTCTAAAATTTGTTCATGATTGCAGCCATGTATAAACGTAAGTAACCATTCTTACAGTATTCATTACCTTTGTAACTTGTGAGTTCATTACCTTTGTAACTTGTGAGTTCATTACCTTGTACCTAGTTCAGCCATCAAAACTTTGGAGCCCGGTCCCTGGACCCATTGTGTACCTCTGTAATCTGTAAATACCTATGTAACTTGTCATGATTGTGACTAGACCTACCTGGAGTTCATTACCTTTGTAAATTGTGAGTTCATTACATTTGTAAATTGTGAATTCATTACCTCTGTAACTTGCTCAGCTATCAAAACTTCGAGGCCCCGTCCCTGGACCCATTATGTACCTCTGTAATCTTTTGACTACCGCCCACAGGATGGGTATGGGGTGCATAATAAACATTAAACTAACTAACAAGACTAGTCCCAGAGCTAAGGGGTATGTTCTTTGGGGAGAGGATAAGGAAACTCAACGTGACGACACTGGAAAACAAGATGACTGTAAGGTATATGATAACGAAGTGAAAAACGCTGAAGGGAAATTGACAATGTGAACAGGGACAAATGTTTCACAATGGGAATTAGGATTTTCAAAAAAAGGGCACAAACCACAAGTTTGAACCTCAGATGAGTCAAGGTATGTTGGAACATTTCTTCAGCCGTAGAGTTGTCAAGGAAGCGAACCCAAACTTTTAGAGTGATGTTAGTAGGCGGGATCCATACTTTAGCTTTACAAAATGTCCGGCAAAGCTATTGTTGCGAGAGAGGTGACTGATGGGTCCGTGGGGTGAAGACTTGCGGAACAAGGCTCCCGAGATCCTTAGCGTTGTATGGCTTTCAATAACAGTTGCAGAATCAGTGGTAGGGGAACGCAGTGAACAATACTACGAGTGATAATTAAATTAATAGTTAAAAAAGTGAGAGGAAACTAAAAATCATAATATTTAAAAGGCGCAAACCGTTGGGGGTTTTAGGCGCTTTTTGCCACATTGGTAGGGGTGGGCCCGAAGGAAGACTACGACAAGTTGTGTGCCATTATACATAAAAGTGAAGTGTAATAATGGAAGTGTATACTATCTTCAGTGAAGAGTGAAATCGCGTGGAAAGCGGATGTATGAGAATATATTTTATAATCTTTCACGGATGAAGGATCTCCAAAATAGGATTTAAGGCTACGACGACGATTTGGGTTTTCATCAGCAGCGGGCAACTGTCACCGCAAGTTATTCGCCTAATTGGTGGTTTGCAGGTTGACCGCCCCGGCTGGCTTGCTTTATGTTTTAAATACGGTCACTACTCCTGCAAGTTATTAACAGAATAGAAAGAAATAGCATGAAGAGAATATATTTGTTGACGAGTGTGAGAAGGGTAGGTGGGACAAGCTTTTTAAGGGCAACATTGTTAGGGGTGCTGGGTAGGTCCCAGGAGGGTTGTGTCAGGTCACAGAAGTTGCGGCCATTCATTAACACCGCACAAGATCTCTCTCACACACCCCACACACACACATAAACCCCACACACATGCACACACGCAAAAGGGGCAGTGTTTACGGTAGTTATTAGCAGAAAGAATACTAGGAAGTAGGAAGTCCTCTCTCAATGTGAACAGGAAAATATATAAACAGAAAACAATTTAATACAAAAATCCAGAAAGGGCAAGAATGGAAGATTTGAGAAAATTGGGGAAAAGATAAATGGACAAAATTTTTTGCTAAACGAGGATCTTTCAACCACACAACAAACCCCCTAACCCTCCCCCTCACCAAAGACGCAACAACACAAGGGTAACACACACACTCAACACACAACAAGGGTAGATACAACCACCACACACACACACCACAACCCCACACACACCACACACCACACACTACACACACACACACATCATACAACACATACATCATAACACATACACACACACAACACACACACACACACACACATCATAACACACAACAAAAACCCACACCCCACAACAACACACACCACACACACAACAAACACCACACACACACACACACACACACACACACGCACACACACCAAAACACCACACACACACCCACACACCACCACACAAACAAAAACACCACCACAAACACACACACCACCACACACACCACCACCAACACCACACACACCACCACACACACACACGCACAAAACACAGCACTACACAACACACACACACACACACACCCCCACACACCCCCAACTTGACACAAACACGTATCCCCCCCTCCCTAACCACCTCTCCCCTTCCTAACCACTCACCTTAGCCACCTCCCCCTCCCCCAAACCACCTAACCCCTCCCCAAACCGTCTAACCCCCCAACTACCTCCTCCCCCCAATAACCATCCTCCCCCTCCCCCATAACCACCCATCCCCTCTCTCCCTAAAACCATCTAACCCTCCCAAATATCTCTACCCCTCCAATAACCATTCTCCCCTCCCCCAAACCATCCATCCCTCTCCAAAACCCATCTATTCCCTCCCCCTAACAGGATGAGGACAAGGGGCCCCATGGACGAATCGGGGAGGGAGGAATGGGATGTAGAGCTCAAAAAAAGGGAGGAAGACTGGGGAAGGGGGAACTAGACGGGGTGGAAAGGAAGATGGAAAGAGAGGTTAGCAGCAGAATGCAGGAAGGTGGAAGCAACAGGCCACAGCAGCAGAAATCAAGATAGAGAGATTAGAAGAGGAGCTGAGACATCTGAAACAGCACAGGGGACAAAGATATCACAAAAGTAGCATCGGCAATGGCTACATCAAACACAGACAACAGGTCTGAAGGAAGCATGGAAACTAAACTGTATGCAGAGGTCCTGTAAAACCCACAGGGGGGCAAACAAAGAAAGGGAGCACATAGGCCCAGAATAGAAGGTGGAAGACATTGAAGGAACTAGGACATGTGCAAGGACCTTACCAGATACTGTGGGGGCCGGAGCAGGTGAGCAGGAAGGATAAACCAAGAAGCATAGGGGCAATAACTGGGGAAGGGACTGAAGGAAGGAACACTCCACGGGAAGGAACTAAAACACATCAGGGATGCAATGGGAGTCACAGTGGGGGTGGAAAGGGAAAGATCCGTGTTTGTTATGGGCTAGACGAAGCTAAAAGGGGGAAAAATTATGATGAAAGAAAGCAGGAGGAGAAAAAAGCGATTTGAAGATATCATGAAGGTGATAGGTGAGGGGGACATGACCCAGGTGGCAAATTTTCGGAGAATTGGGTGGTTCACAAAGAAAGGAATCGGCCTCTCAAAGTAATTTTCAAGGCAATCAACCCGAGCCATGATCCTGCAGGAGAAAGACGGTTGAGAGGCAAGCAGGAGTTCCGGAGTGTGTACCTCGATCGAGACAGAAACAGGACGAAAGGAAAACAATGAAAGAGAGAGTTCAAAAACGAAGGGAAATGGGAGGAAATGAAAAAGGAAGAGAATATCCAGGATCAAATGGAAGGAAAGTGCACCCCCCAGAAACACCTGCAGAAGGATTCCAGCCCGACACCCCCCAAAGGGAAACTGAAAATCCAAACCCAAACCACACACCGATCCTCTGTTTCCCCCCCCCCGCACCACAGTTACAGTATTAGAACAGAAGTTGAAGGTTTGGTACACAAATGCAGATGGATTAACGAATAAACATGAGGAATGGCAAGAAAGAATCAATGAGAAGTCCCAGACATCATAGCAGTTACAGAAACAAAACCATGGAGACAATAACAGATGCAATCTTCCACCAGGATACCGATCATGAGGAAAGATAGAAGGGGCAGGGGGGGGGGTGGGGTTGCTCTGCTCGTAAAAAACGATGGAAATTTGAGAAAAGGAAAGGGAAAAGATGAGACGGGAGAAAGAGACTACATAGCAGGTACACTTCAGTTGGGGAACACAAAGTGGTCATTGAAGTGATGTATAATCCACCACAGAACTGCAGGAGGCCAAGAGAGGAATATGAAGAGAGCAACAGAGCAATGGTGGACACATTGCTGAGGTGGCAAGAAGAGCTCACTCCCGCAGAGCAAAGTTGCTGGTTATGGGGGATTTAACACAGGAGATTGACTGGGAAAAACCCGGAGCACATGGGGGTCCCCAAACATGGGGAGCCAGGATGTTGGACGTGGTGCGGAAAACCTCATGCACCAACATGTTAAGGACACTACCCGAGTGAGGGGGGAGGATGAACCAGCAAGATTGGACCTTGTGTTCACCCTGGGCAGCTCCGATATTGAGGACATCAAGTATGAGAGTCCACTGGAGCTGCGGGACCACGTGGTTCTGTGCTTTGAATACATAGTAGAGCTGCAAGTGGGGAGAATAACAGGAGTTGAAGGGAAAAGCCTGGGCTATAAAAGAGGGATACATAGGGTTGAAGAACTTCCTGCGGGAGGTCCAGTGGGACAGAGAACTGGCAGGAAAGCAGTAAATGAAATGATGGAATATGTAAAAAACAAAATGCAAGGAGGCCGTTGGAAAGGTTTATTCCCAAGGGCAAAAGTAACAACGGAAGACCGAACGAGCCCTGGTTTACCGACGTTGTAAGGAGCAAAAACAAAATGCAATAGAGAATGGAAAAAGTACAGAAGGCAGAGAACACACAAAATAGGGGGATCAGTCCGCAGAGCCAGGAATGAGTACGCCAGGTAAGGAGGGAGGCCAGCGACAGTATGAAAATGACATAGCATCGAGAATCAAGATGACCCGAAAATGTTGTATAGCCACATCAGGAGGAAGACAACAGTCAAAGACCAGGTGATCAGATTAAGGACAGAAGGTGGAGAACTAAAAAGAAATGATAGGAGGTATGTGAGGAGTGAACAGGAGATTTAAGGAAGTTTTTTTCAGTAGAGACAGGAAGGGCTGTGGGAAGACAGCACAGAAGGGAACATCAAGAGGGAATATACCAACAAATGTTCGATGACATACGAACAACTGAGGAGGAGGGGAAGAAGCTCTTAGTGACCCTTTTACCCAAAAGGCGATGGGACGGACAAACATCTCCCCATGGGTCCTTAAAAGGAGCAGAGATGCTGTGCGTGCCTCTAACCACAATCTTCAACACATCCCTTGACATGGGCAACTACTGAGAAATGGAAGACAGCCCAATGTAGTCCCATATTTAAGAAAGGAAACAGAAAGAGGCACTCAACTACGACCTGTGTCTCTGCATGTATTGTGTGCAAAGTTTATGGAGAAGATTATCAGGAGGAGAGTGGTCGAACACTGGAAAGGAACAAGATTATAAATGAAAACCCGATGGGTTCGATGAAGGAAATTTGAATTCGCCAAACCCCCGGAAATTTGACAAGGTAAAAAGAAAGTAAAACGAGGGGACGAAAGGGTGGGAGAATTTGGTTTAGGGAAAATGCAGGGAAGGCCGACACAGGTTCTTACAAGAGGATTAAATGGGGGTTTAAGCGGTAGGGGATTTAGGCCAGGGAAAAAGGGACGCAAAGATAAGGGAATACCTTGAAGGGAGCAGAACGGAAATATGGAAGATAAATTACAGGTGGGCGGCCCGAGAGCTGGGTCAAGGGGATTTGGCCAGTCTTTTTTGAATTAAAAGTGAACAGAAATGGGGGGAAGAAAGACCCGAAGGTTGGAGGTGGGCGTAAGTTATGGGGGAAGAATTAATTGGGACGAGGATAGGCAGGACTCAAAAACCCTTACGGCCCGGCATTGGCGAATGGGTTCCGATTAAAAAGGAATTTTAAAGTCATGAAGATTGGGGAGGGGCAAAGAAGACCGCAGACAGAGTATAGGCTAGGTGGACAAAGACTACAGACCTCACTCAGGGAGAAAGACCTTGGGGTGACCATAACACCGAGCACATCACGGAGGCACACATAAACCCAAAAATAACACCGCTGCAGCATACGGGCGCCTGGCAAACCTGAGAATAGCGTTCCGATACCTTAATAAGGAATCGTTCAAGACACTGTACACTGTGTATGTTGGGCCCCATATGGAGTATCCCGCACCAGTCTGGAACCCACACCTGGTCAGCACGTCAAGAAGTTAGAGAAAGTACAAAAGGTTTGCAAAAAGGCTAGTCCAGAGCTCAAGGGAATGTCGTACGAGGAAAGGTTAAGGGAAATCGGACTGACGACATTGGAGGACAGAAGGGTCGGGGAGGACATGTTTAACGACTTACAAGATACTGCGGGGAATAGACAAGGTGGACAGAGATAGGATGTTCCAGAGAGGGGACACAGGGACAAGGGGTCACAACTGGAAGCTGAAGACTCAGACGAGTACAGGGAGTTCGGAAGTATTTCTTCAGTCATGAGTTGTCAGCAAGTGGAATAGCCTAGCAAGTGAAGTAGTGGAGGCAGGAACCATACATAGTTTTAAGAAGAGGTATGACAAAGCTCAGGAAGCAGAGAGAGAGAGGATCCAGTAGCGATCAGTGAAGAGGCGGGGCCAGGAGCTGAGTCTCGACCCCTGCAACCACAATTAGGTGAGTACAATTAGGTGAGTATACACACACACACACACACACACGCACACACGCACACACACACACACACACACACTATACGTCTGACAACATGAAACTAGATGAAAGGTTAACTAAAGAGTGATATGATAACGAACAAATTACTGAGTAGAAGTGATAAGGTGGAGAGGGACAGAATGTTTGAGAGACGGGAAATGGGAATGCGAGGACACAGCTGGAAGTTGAAAATGCACAAGTCACAGATGTATTATTATTAAGTTTTGTTTCACTCTTAGAGCAGTCAGAAGTGGAACGACCTGGGAAAGGAAGTGGTAACCTGGAGTTTACCTGGAGAGAGTTCCGGGGGTCAACGCCCCCGCGGCCAGGTCTGTGACCAGGCCACCTGGTGAATCAGAGCCTGATCAACCAGGCTGTTACTGCTGGCTGCACACAAACCAACGTACGAGCCACAGCCCGGCTGGTCAGGTACCGACTTTAGGTGCTTGTCCAGGGCCAGCTTGAAGACTGCCAGGGGTCTATTGGTAATCCCCCTTATGTATGCTGGGAGGCAGTTGAACAGTCTCTGGCCCCTGACACTTATTGTATGGTCTCTTAACGTGCCAGTGACACCCTGCTTTTCATTGGGGGATGTTGCTGTCTGCCAAGTCTTTTGCTTTCGTTTTTGAGTGATTTTCTTTGTGCAAGTTCGGTACTAGTCCTCTAGGATTTTCCAGTTGTATATAATCATGTATCTCCCCCGCCTGCGTTCCAGGGAATACAGGTTCAAAGGGAAACCCCAAGCGCTCCCAGTAATTGAGGTGTTTTATCTCCGTTATGCGCGCCGTGAAGGTTCTCTGTACATTTTCTAGGTCACCAATTTACCCTGCCTTGAAAGGTGCTGTTAGTGTGCAGCAATATTCCAGCCTTTGATAGAAAAAAGTGACCTGAAGATGTCATCATGGGCTTGGCATCCCTAGTTTTGAAGGTTCTCATTATCCATCCTGTCATTTTTCTAGCAGATGCGACTGATACAATGTTATGGTCCTTGAAGGTGAGATCCTCCGACATGATCACTCCCAGGTCTTTGACGTTGGTGTTTCGCTCTATTTTGTGGCCAGAATTTGTTTTGTACTCTGATGAAGATTTAATTTCCTCGTGTTTACCATATCTGAATAATTGAAATTTCTCATCGTTGAACTTCGTATTGTTTTCTGCAGCCCACTGAAAGATTTGGTTGATGTCCGCCTGGAGCCTTGCAGTATCTGCAATGGAAGACACTGTCATGCAGATTCAGGTGTCATCTGCAAAGGAAGACATGGTGCTGTGGCTGGCATCCTTGTCTATGTCAGATATGAGGATGAGAAACAAGATGGGAGAGAGTACTGTGCCTTTTGGAACAGAGCTTTTCACCGTAGCTGCCTCGGACTTTACTCTGTTGACTACTACTCTTTGTGTTCTGTTTGTGAGGAAATTATAGATCCATCTACCAACTTTTCCTGTCATTTCTTTAGCACGCATTTTGTGCGCTATTACGCCATGGTCACACTTGTCGAAGGCTTTTGTAAAGTCTGTATATATTACATCTGCATTCTTTTTGTCTTCTAGTGCATCTAGGACCTTGTCGTAGTGATCCAATCGTTGAGACAGACAGGAGCGACCTGTTCTAAACCCATGTTGCCCTGGGTTGTGTAATTGATGGGTTTCTAGATGGGTGGCGATCTTGCTTCTTAGGACCCTTTCAAAGATTTTTATGATATGGGATGTTAGTGCTATCGGTTTTGTAGTTCTTTGCTATTGCTTTACTGCCCCCTTTGTGGAGTGTGGCTATGTCTGTTGTTTTTAGTAACTGTGGGACGACCCCCGTGTCCATGCTCCCTCTCCATAGGATGGTAAAAGCTCGTGATAGGGGCTTCTTGCAGTTCTTGATGAACACGGAGTTCCATGAGTCTGGCCCTGGGGCAGAGTGCATGGGCATGTCATTTATCACCTGTTCGAAGTCATTTGGCGTCAGGATAACGTCAGATAGGCTTGTTTTAACAAAATTCTGTGGCTCTCTCATAAAAAAATTCATTTTGGTCTTCGACTCTCAGTCTGGTTAGCGGCTTGCTAAAAACTGAATCATATTGGGACTTGAGTAGCTCACTCATTTCCTTGCTGTCATCTGTGTAGGACCCATCTTGTTTAAGTAAGGGCCCAATACTGGACGTTGTTCTCGACTTTGATTTGGCATAGGAAAAGAAATACTTTGGGTTTCTTTCGATTTCATTTATGGCTTTTAGTTCTTCCCGCGATTCCTGACTCCTATAAGATTCCTTTAGCTTAAGTTCGATGTTTGCTATTTCTCTGACCAGTGACTCCCTACGCTTTTCAGATATATTGGCCTCTTTTAGTCGCTCTGTTATTCTTTTCCGTCACCTGTAAAGGGAGCGCCTGTCTCTTTCTATTTTACATCTACTCCTCCTTTTTCTTAGAAGAATAAGCCTTGATCATACATCGAGTGCCACCGAGTTAATCTGTTCTAGGCATAAGTTGGGGTCTGTGTTGCTTAGTCTATCTTCCCAGCTTATATCGGTTAGGAATTGGTTTACTTGGTCCCACTTTATGTTTTTGTTTTTGAAGTTGAATTTGGTGAATGCTCTCTCGTGACTAATCTTTATGTCGGTCTGGGGCTCCGCGCATACATGTCTGAACCTCGATTAAGTTGTGATCTGAGTATATTGTTTTTGATAGGGTGACATTTCGTATCAGATCATCATTGTTAGTGAAGATGAGGTCTAGTACATTCTCCAGTCTAGTAGGCTCTATTATTTGCTGGTTTAAATTGAATTTTGTGCAGAGATTTAAAAGCTCGTGTGTGTGTGAGTTCTCATCAGAGCTGCCTCCTGGTGTTATCACTGCAACAACATTATTTGCTATATTCCTCCATTTTAGGTGTCTCAAGTTGAAATCCCCCAGGAGCAAGATGTTGGGGGCAGGAGCTGGCAGATTTTCCAGACAGTGGTCAATTTTTAACAGCTGTTCCTGGAATTGCTGGGACGTAGCATCCGGAGGCTTGTAGACTACCACAATGACTAGGTTTTGGTTCTCGATCTTTACTGCTAAAACTTCCACTACATCATTTGAGGCATTAAGCAGTTCTGTGCAAACAAGTGACTCTGCGATGTACAGGCCAATCCCCCCCCCCTTTTGCCTGTTCACTCTGTCGCATCTGTATAGGTTGTAACCTGGGATCCATATTTCGTTGTCCAAGTGATCCTTTATGTGGGTCTCTGTGAAAGCCGCGAACATTGCATTTGCCTCTGCAAGCAGTCCACGGATGAAAGATATTTTGTTGTTCGTTGCTGGCTTTAGACCCTGTATATTTGCAAAGAAGAATGTCATCGGACTGGTGGTATTGTTGGTACTGGGGGAGGGACTTTTTTTCCGGCATTAGTATCTGTTTCTGTTGGTTTGGAGTGGAGGCCATCGACTGTGGTTCCACTCCAGGAATGACTGGATTTGGTGTACGATTTCCGCCATTTCCTGCCAGTTTTTTTTTCATTCCTGGCACTAAAAAACCTCTCTCTCTTGAGTGGCTGGGGCTACCCAGGTTTTCCCATGGCCTGGATGTTTTGTATCTTTTTGTCCCCTTTAGATGGTGTGCCTGGCAATTTAAGTTATAGCACAGTCTATCCTGTACTGAAGAGGGACACATGTCAGTGTGACAAAGCTTACAGGAAGGGAGTTTGCATTTTCCTGTTGTCATATGGGCACGGCATTTTCTAGGGTGGTCATAGTTGCACGTCCCATCTGTTTTTCCAGATTTCCCATGCCTGCAGATACCAAGTGCATAGTATGTGCACAGGCTTGGTTTCCGTTTGCCTTGGGTTTCTGTGACTGTATTCCCTGTTGGTGCATGTTTACCTGTCTTATTCCTATCCTCACTAGCACCAACAATGGAGCTCTCACCAGTTGTTTTTGGTAATATATCCTCACTATTGCTAGTGGAGTCCTCTTGTTTGCTATTTCCTGTGGTATTACTAGTTTGCAATATTGGTTTTATCTTGTCCTTGACTACACTTGTTTCCCCACTACAGCTCCTGTCTCCCATGAGGTCATTTATATGCATTCCCTTCTGCGTATATTTCCTGACTACCTGGACAAAATCTCCAGCTTCACCATTAATGTCTCCCAGGACAGCACCTCCAACTTCACCATTACTGTCTCCCAGGACAGCACTATCAGTCCCACATTTACTAACTACCAGGGCAGCACCTCCAGCCTTACAGTTTCTAACTACATGGCCAGCACAAGGGTGATACCATCCAGCCCAGACTTTTTATTTTCCCATCTGTTATAGAAAGCTTCCAGGTTTTCTATAAAAGCAGCTTTGATGTTATCCTCTTTTAATACCAATGTGATTTTAGTCCACAGATTTATCTCATTTGGGCATACCCAAAAACACTTCCCTGTTTTAATACTGCTTGTAGCTAGTTCTTGGATATCTGCACAAGGGGCGTGACACCAATTTCCACAAAAATGACAATTTATCCATGTGGAAGCCCGTTTGTTTGATTGACTGCAGACTACACTGAGCTTCATAATGTGATTTGAATGGTTGATTTACTGTAATTCTACTAGTAACCTCTTGAATATTCTACTAATAACCTCCTTAAAGTGAAGCTCTAGCTATTTGTATTTCTATTTCTAACTTTACTTGTATATTAATATAGCTTACCGGAGTACGTTTGTTTTATATTTATTGTTTGTGTTTGATAAGGGGGCCTAAAACCCAGTCTGTTTACAGTCTGCTTTATTGTCCAAGGAATCCGTTTGAAACCGGTCAAGGGTTTGGACCAGTCAAGGGTTCGGACCAGTCAAGGGTTCGGACCAGACAAGGGTTCGGAACCAGTCGGATCTGATCAGGGTCAATTATTTAAAACATACTGGTCGGTGATTTGGGCTAACACATGAAGGATCTACTGGAAATTATCTAGCCGAGTAATATGTGATTTGATACAAAAGTATAACTTGCGTGTTGAAGAACCGGTGATTGCTGGCAGCTCCTACAATAACGAACGGTCGAGCCTCAACCCTTGTTTATTGATCACTGTATCTAGCTTTACTAGTTTTTTTTCGTCTCCACCACAATAAATGCTATATTATCACTATAGTTGACTGGTGGAATTTTTGGAGGAAAGACGCTTTTTCTGTAGTAATAATTGCTTCTCGTTGTGTATATTGCGACCGCTGGTAACTACAGGTTATATGAAATTCACAGTATACGTCTGGTATTTCAAGAAAAAAGAAACTAATGAAAGTCACTCCACTCCATTAAGTACCATTATAATACTGGTTAGTTGCTACTACAACACTGAATTCTCCTATTCACTGGTATCACTAGATTATATGCGAGGTGCACTAGCAGGCCAGGAAGATTATATGCGAGGTACACTAGCAGGCCAGGAAGATTATATGCGAAGTACACTAGCAGGCCAGGAAGATTATATGCGAGGTACACTAGCAGGCCAGGAAGATTATATGCGAGTACACTAGCAGGCCAGGAAGATTATATGGAGGTACACTAGCAGGCCAGGAAGATTATATGCAAGTACACTAGCAGGCCAGGAAGATTATATGCGAGTACACTAGCAGGCCAGGAAGATTATATGGAAGTACACTAGCAGGCCAGGAAGATTATATGCGAGGTACACTAGCAGGCCAGGAAGATTATATGCGAAGTACACTAGCAGGCCAGGAAGATTATATGCGAGGTACACTAGCAGGCCAGGAAGATTATATGCGAGGTACACTAGCAGGCCAGGAACATTATATGCGAGGTACACTAGCAGGCCAGGAACATTATATGCGAGGTACACTAGCAGGCCAGGAACATTATATGCGAGGTACACTAGCAAGGCCAGGAAGATTATATGCGAGTACACTAGCAGGCCAGGAAGATTATATGCGAGGTACACTAGCAGGCCAGGAAGATTATATGCGAGGTACACTAGCAGGCCAGGAAGATTATATGCGAGGTCACTAGCAGGCCAGGAAGATTATATGCGAGTAACTAGCAGGCCAGGAAGATTATATGCGAGGTACACTAGCAGGCCAGGAAGATTATATGCGAGGTACACTAGCAGGCCAGGAAGATTATATGCGAGGTACACTAGCAGGCCAGGAAGATTATATGCGAGGTACACTAGCAGGCCAGGAAGATTATATGCGAGAGTACACTAGCAGGCCAGGAAGATTATATGCGAGGTACACTAGCAGGCCAGGAAGATTATATGCGAGGTACACTAGCAGGCCAGGAAGATTATATGCGAGGTACACTAGCAGGCCAGGAAGTTTATATGCGAGGTACACTAGCAGGCCAGGAAGATTATATGCGAGGTACACTAGCAGGCCAGGAAGATTATATGCGAGTACACTAGCAGGCCAGGAAGATTATATGCGAGGTACACTAGCAGGCCAGGAAGATTATATGCGAAGGTACACTAGCAGGCCAGGAAGATTATATGCGAGGTACACTAGCAGGCCAGGAAGTTATATGCGAAGGTACACTAGCAGGCCAGGAAGATTATATGCGAGGTACACTAGCAGGCCAGGAAGATTATATGCGAGGTACACATAGCAGGCCAGGAAGATTATATGCGAGGTACACTAGCAGGCAGGAAGATTATATGCGAGGTAC
The DNA here is from genome assembly GCF_026875155.1 of Cherax quadricarinatus. NCBI lineage: Eukaryota > Metazoa > Arthropoda > Malacostraca > Decapoda > Parastacidae > Cherax > Cherax quadricarinatus. The sequence continues at coordinate 37,899,191 of NC_069427.1, read as the reverse complement.
ACTAGCAGGCCAGGAAGATTATATGCGAGGTACACTAGCAGGCCAGAAGATTATATGCGAGGTACACTAGCAGGCCAGGAAGATTATATGCGAGGTACACTAGCAGGCCAGGAAGATTATATGCGAGGTACACTAGCAGGCCAGGAAGATTATATGCGAGGTTCACTAGCAGGCCAGGAAGATTATATGCGAGGTACACTAGCAGGCCAGGAAGATTATATGCGAGGTACACTAGCAGGCCAGGAAGATTATATGCGAGGTACACTAGCAGGCCAGGAAGATTATATGCGAGGTACACTAGCAGGCCAGGAAGATTATATTCGAGGTACACTAGCAGGCCAGGAAGATTATATGCGAAGTACACTAGCAGGCCAGGAAGATTATATGCGAGGTACACTAGCAGGCCAGGAAGATTATATGCGAGGTACACTAGCAGGCCAGGAAGTTTATATGCGAGGTACACTAGCAGGCCAGGAAGATTATATCGAGGTACACTAGCAGGCCAGGAAGATTATATGCGAGGTACACTAGCAGGCCAGGAAGATTATATGCGAGGTACACTAGCAGGCCAGGAAGATTATATGCGAGGTACACTAGCAGGCCAGGAAGATCATATGCGAGTACACTAGCAGGCCAGGAAGATTATATGCGAGTACACTAGTAGGCCAGGAAGATTATATGCGAAGTACACTAGCAGGCCAGGAAGATTATATGCGAGGTACACTAGCAGGCCAGGAAGATTATATGCGAGGTACACTAGCAGGCCAGGAAGATTATATGCGAGGTACACTAGCAGGCCAGGAAGATTATATGCGAGGTACACTAGCAGGCCAGGAAGATTATATGCGAGGTACACTAGCAGGCCAGGAAGATTATATGCGAGGTACACTAGCAGGCCAGGAAGATTATATGCGAGGTACACTAGCAGGCCAGGAAGATTATATGCGAGGTACACTAGCAGGCCAGGAAGATTATATGCGAGGTACACTAGCAGGCCAGGAAGATTATATGCGAGGTACACTAGCAGGCCAGGAAGATTGATGCGAGGTACACTAGCAGGCCAGGAAGATTATATGCGAGGTACACTAGCAGGCCAGGAAGATTATATGCGAGGTACACTAGCAGGCCAGGAAGATTATATGCGAGGTACACTAGCAGGCCAGGAAGATTATATGCGAGGTACACTAGCAGGCCAGGAAGATTATATGCGAGGTACACTAGCAGGCCAGGAAGATTATATGCGAGGTACACTAGCAGGCCAGGAAGATTATATGCGAGGTACACTAGTAGGCCAGGAAATTATATGCGAAGGTACACTAGCAGGCCAGGAAGATTATAAGCGAGTGTGTAACTAGCAGGGGCATGGAACTGCTATATGGAGGTACACTATCAGGCAGGAAAGATTATTAGTACACTGACAGAGTTAATGCGTAAGTTCTCGGATAGATTATATCGAGGTACACGTAGACCTATAACTATATATGGAGGGTCACTGAGTACACATTAATTGATACACTAGCAGGGCACTAGGAAGACTTATATCAATGTACACTAGGGCCTTTAGTAACATATACTATGATAGGTGTCACTGAGTATACCTAGACATTAATGATACTAGCGGGCCACTGTATAACATATAACATTGTATTACTAGCGGTGCCAGTAGAACTATATCACATGTATACTAGAGGCCACTGTAGTATACACTATCAACACTATGTATTATACGTGCACTGTAGTATACACTATACATATGTATATGCGGGTGCCACTGACGTAACATTATAACACTAGGTAATACGGGCCACTGAAGTATACACTATACATGTATCACTACGGGCCATGTAGATATACACTATAACACTATGTATTATACGGTGCCACTGTAGCAAAACTATACTATGTATACACTATCAGGCCAGGATTTTCTAGGTACACTAGAAAGCATATTGATTATTTATGACGAAGGCTACTACTAGCTAGGAGGCACATAATTATTGCTATGACTCAGTAGCCAGAATATTTTGCGAGTACTACAGGCCTAGGATGTATTATAGCGATGTGACACTGTAGGCATAGCATTATATGAGGTACACTGAAAGCAGGAAGATATATCGAGGACACTAGCACGCGGACAGGCAAGTTTATATAGGCTTACATAGCTTATAAGAATTATTGCAAGGTACACTAACAGGAGAATGATTACTGGAGTACACTAGCAGGCAGGAAGTGCAGGACACTACAGGCCTGCAAACATTTACGGTGAGTAACATACAGTCCAGGATTAATGCGAGGTCATGCGCCAGAGATTGATATGCGGCGACATGCAACAGCCTGGAAGATAATGCGGGTGATGTGACCGCAAAATTATAGCGGGTACACTAGCAGCAGTAACATAAGCGACGTAACAACTACACCAGAATTATAAAACACTACACTGTAAGTCCTGGGACAGGAACTGTTCTTTAGGATCACTTAGTTGAATTAACGTAAAATGAAATTAGATTAGTTTTGATATACAGAGGTGACGTATATTTCCTATGTCAAAGTATCTGGGTGCCATGTAGATAAGTCATACACTATGTAACAAAGTAGTATACGCTATAATCACAGATACTAGGTGCCACTGTGATACCAAACACATGTATACTAGGATGTCGTACATACACTCAAAAACACCCCCAAAAGGGCATCAACCGCGGCATGTAAACACAACACTAAGGTAGACACACCACTAACAAGCACAACAACACATGACAACGAGTGCACAACAATACAGCAACACAAACACACTTCCAGGCAGAATGTCATTCTCGAAAAAAGCAGGAAGAACAATATTTTGCACACGGCACAGGCCAATATCCCCAGGCAGCAAACCCCGAGGATAGTGCACACTAATCTACTTTTGCTCAGGTTGTCAAGGAATTTCCCCAAATCTGGCAGGCGTACAGGATCGTATCAGTAGGATCTAACACAATTAAGGTCTAGCACAAGACGACGTGAAAACACGAGAAAACCCGGAGCACAACGAAGCACGCTGGACCGGCACCACTGTTATTTAGGATCCTTACATACTTTAAGAAAATTAAGATAAAGCCTCGAACCCAGGAGAATGACCAAGCGACCGCGAAGCAAGGGGCAGGAGAATAGACTACGCTCTGCAACACTTAGTGAGTACACATACGTGCCTGGCAGCCGGGAAGGGCTCGTACGTTGGATTGGTGCGACAATGCAACAGCCTGGTCGATCAAACGGGGGATGTGACCCCGGGAAAACTAACGGGAGCACACACCACCCCACACCACACACACAACACACACACCACACAACACACACACACAAAGCACACAAACCCCACACTCACAGCAGAAGGTTCAAGTTGGGAAAAAGAAAGGAAGCAAAGTTGGAAATTTTAAGAAAAGTTGAATAACAGGATGTTGGAAGTTTACTTTAGCCTCAGGTTTTCAGGAAGTGGAGCAATCTGGGGATGAATGGTAGAGGTGGGAGTCTAACATTAAAAAGGGACGACAAGGTGTAGAATAAGGAATAGGTGGCCGGAGTGTGACTCGACCCTACAACCCCTATACGGAGATAACATACACTCAAAGGGCACACCCACGCAGGAAAGGAAACACACACTCCCCCGCAGGCAAAATACAACCACACTCCCCGCAGGCAAGGGACAACACACACAAACGAGGCAAGGCACAACACACACACCCCGAGGCAAGGGAAAACACACACCCCACGAGGGAAGGCCCAAAACACACTCCCAGAGGCAAGGGACAAACCAACCCAACGCAGGGAAGGGACAACCACACTCCCCCGCAGGGAAGGCACAACACACACACCCAAAGCAGGCAAG
>NC_069427.1:37873535-37894826 GCF_026875155.1 Cherax quadricarinatus | reverse complement strand
AATTTTCAAAAAATTTGCCGTCTTTCCTGTGTAAATTATACAAATTTATTCTCCTAATCCAGATTATATTAGGGAAGCTATACTTCCCTCATCACCGCACACGCACACATGTAGGGAATACAGTACAACCACACATATACACAGTCACTTTCGTGGGCACGTACACGCACACCACAACACACACACACACTTTCCCACCCCCACGTTGCCACCTTCCAGGGGCAAGAACTTAATTATTGGTCTGTTAGCTATTAACTGTAAAGGAGCTGCTTACTAGCTCCCTGAAAATTGGGGTGTTTGTGTATGCGTCACCTTATAAAGAATACTGAGACAAGGAGGAGGGAGAAAAAAAGAAAGAGAGAGAGAGAAGAGAGAGAGAGAGAGAGAGAGAGAGAGAGAGAGAGAGAGAGAGAGAGAGAGAAGGAAAAGAGAGAGAGAGGAGGATAGGGGGAGGTTGAGAGCAAGGGAGTGGTTTAACTTAATATTTACCCAGGGTAACTTACCTCCTGGTTTTGAAGAATCGATCTACAGTATAATGACCAATATCATTTAATTTAAATTAGATAAACTGAGGGAGAGTAGAGAAGGAGAGGAGGGGGAGATGAGTGAGATGTTGTGGGGATGGGGGAAAGTGAACAAGGGGTAAGATGATGGTAATGGAAGAAGGAAGAGGAGAAAGTGTATCTAGATTTACAAACAGTGGGCAGGAAGGAGCTAGTGCTTTAATAATATAAAGTTGAATCAATATACATACAACAATATCTTCACTGCCTGAGGAGGACAAGCAGGAATGCGATGAAGAGTGGTAGCAGTAGGTGAGAAAGGGAAGGAAGGCCATGCTGATACACTGAATGTGTTTGAATAATGGAACACAGACAACACATAAAATGTATTCCGAGAGATGGTGATACATGAGGTGGACTTACTGTATCCCAACACAGGTATGTGGTCACGGGAGACTTAGTAAAGAAGGTGGCAGCACACGGAAAATGGAGTTACCTTGAAAATGATATAACAAACAGACATGTTGATTAAAATAGATGTGAAAACAGTTGCATTCTTAATTTTTTGGAACGTATTCGCCACACAGTAGGCTGCTTCATTTCACTACTACACCTGTTGCCTCCAACGGTAATGCAAATAAATTTCTCTCATGGATCGAGGCATGACTTACTAATAGTCAGTAAAAAGGTTGCATGAATGAAGTCAGAATGGTGACCAGTCACTAGTGGCATTCCGCAAGGATCAATATTTGGTCCCCTTGTTGTTCTTAATCTTCATTACTAACCGCAATAAAAGAATTAAAAGTGACAGGAGTAACTTCGCTAATGACACAAAATAGAGGTGAATAATGAATTCGGAGGAGGATACATTAAAATTTCAGAACACATGAAAATTAATGTAATAGTCGAAAAAAAATGACAGATGAAGTTCATTGCACGAAAATGCTAAGCTCCTAATGCTTAGGAATGAGAATAATAGTTACCTGTAAAGTGAAATTATGTTGAACTTATTTATTTATACCGGATGTGAAACCAGGATAACAGTTCCTAAATATCCGTAATAAGGCCAATAGTTTTCCTGGATATATCTCAAAATCTGTAAATAACAAAAGTCTCAAGGTTATTTTAACGTTATGTGCATTGTTAGTTGGGTTTCATTCGATTATGCAGCGCAGTTCTGGTCTCCATACTAAAGAATGGATATTTAAAGTATTGTAGAATATACAGAGAAAGGTGACAACGTTAAATTACTGTATAAGAAAGATTTCATGTGAAGATAGAGATCATTAGATCAAAGTTATACAATATCAACAAGTTTTCGAATAAGGCATATGTAACATCTGGGTATTTCCATTAGAGAGATGTTGCGCCTGAATAGCAGACTTTTTCTGGTTTATATAGGGACATAATGGCGAAAACAATTGTAGTGGAGAAGAAGCAGCGAGTCGTAGCAGTTGCAGACATTATGACAGGAGGGTGGGGCCCACTACTTGAGGAAGTAGGCTATACACCTAAAGAGAAAGAGTTAGCAATAGAGCTCTAGAAGATATCCACAGTGCGGATTTGTCAAACAAGAATCCTTAGATCAAAGGTATACGGTACTGACAAGCTGATGAACAGGATAAGTGCAACACCCGGTACTGATACCAGCAAGAACCAGCAGCAGCCCGCCTGACCAGGTCATTAACCAGGAGGCCGCTTCTGAGACCGGCCACGGCCAAGAATCTCTCCTGAACTATCAAAAGATAAACAAGGAAAAGTATATAGAGATCACGTCAGTGGGATCTGATATACAAATCATATTCTGTATGTTTTGTTCCAAAACACTAAAACATATCAGTAAAAAAAAAGGTCTAGATACGTGTATCATGGTTTATCGAGTTCACAAGATGAGGTAAAGAAAATGTGCTTCCAATAAGTCAGTCAACGTGGTCAAGAATAAGAGTGACCATATATTTCTAACAAAAGTATATGGAAAAATGATTACTTAATATATATATATATATATATATATATATATATATATATATATATATATATATATATATATATATATATATATATATATATATATATAATACAGTCGCAATCAAGCGATCTAAACAATGAAAGACACGCCACAAGGGATGCAAATCTTCAGCACAAGTACTAACAGACGTCTTCGTGCGTTATCAGGAGCTATGCAATATTGCAGTATAGCAAGACATCGAATAACAAATATGCCAACTTAGGCAAACAAACCTAAATACAAACAGACTGATAAAAGCAAATGCGAAAACGAACAACTGAACGTTTAGATAAACAAAGACATAGGGAAAACCCACAGAACCCCGAACATACTCTTAGACACTTGCAGACATATAACCACACAAACATATATGTAGCTTTATGAAGAAGTACGATAAGGCTCTCGAAGCCAGGAGAGAGTGGACCTAACAGCGACTAATGTAGAGGCGGGGCCAGGAGCTGAAACTCGACCCCTGCAACCACATATAGGTGAGCATGTGATCGGAAACTCAAAAGCAGGAAAACAGACAGAGAAGGAAAGGAATATAAATCCTTTCATCCATACATTTATAGGGAATTGACGATGAGATGTGGTGAGGAAAATTGATAATAGATATCAGGATAATGGTCTGTGGTGCCCCCTTCATGCGATTGGTAATGGGGATAAGAGTGAGAGTCATGAATCCGTAGATGAGAAATTCTCTGAAGTTACGATCTATTGGCAGAGTTCTGGGATGGAGGGGAGAGGAGAGAGAGAGAGAGAGAGAGAGAGAGAGAGAGAGAGAGAGAGAGAGAGAGAGAGAGAGAGAGAGAGAGAGAGAGAGAGAGAGAGAGAGAGAGAGAGAATATGAGCGGAGGACAAACCCGTTGGTATTTATGAGAAAAGGAAGACAGAATACTATTCTTCATTATATTCAAGAATAAATGAAAGGGGAACAAAGTATGAAGGAGGGTAGCGAGTGTGAGTGTGTGTACTCACCTATTTGTGGTTGCAGGGGTCGATACATAGTTCCTGGCCCCGCCTCTTCACTGATCGCTACTAGGTCCTCTCTCTCCCTGCTCCATGAGCTTAATCAAACTTCGTCTTAAAACTATGTATGGTTCCTACCTCCACTACATCAGTTTCTAGGCTATTCCACTGCTTGACAACTCTATGACTGAGGAAATACTTCCTAACATCCCTTTGAATCATCAAAGTCTTCAACTTCCAACTGTGACCCCTTGTTTTTGTGTCTCATCTCTGGAACGTTCTGTCTTTGTCCACTTGCCAATTCCTCACAGTATTTTATATGTCGTTATCATGTCTCCCCTGACCCTCCTGTCCTCCAGTGTCGTCAGGCCAATTTCCCTTAACCTTTCTTCGTAGGACAATCCCCTTAGCTCTGGGACTAGTCTTGTTGCAAACCTAATTTCTTGAAGTGCTTGACCAGCTGTGGATTCCAAACTGGTGATGCATGCTACAAAATGGGCCTGACGTCTATGGTGTACATTGTTTTGAACGATTCCTTACTGAGGTATCGGAACGCCGTTCTTAAGTGTGTGTGTGTGTGTGTGTGTGTGTGTGTGTGTGTGTGTGTGTGTGTGTGTGTGTGTGTGTGTGTGTTTGTGTGTGTATTATGTGTGTGTGTGTGTGTGTGTGTGTGTGTGTGTGTGTGTGTGTGTGTGTGCGTGCGTGTGTGTGTGTGTGTGTATGTGTGTGTGTGTGTGTATGTGTGTGTGTGTGTGTGTATGTGTGTGTGTGTGTGTATGTGTGTGTGTGTGTACTCACCTATTTGTACTCACCTATTTGTGGTTGCAGGGGTCGAGTCATAGCTCCTGGCCCCGCCTCTTCACTGATTGCTACTAGGTCCTCTCTCTCCCTGCTACATGAGCTTTATCATACCTCGCCTTAAAACTATGTATGGTTCCCGCCTCCACTTACTTCACTTTCTAGACTATTCCACGACTTGACTACTCTATGACTGAAGAAATACTTCCTAACATCCCTTCGATTCATCTGAGTCTTCAACTTCCAATTGTGACCTCTTGTGTCTGTGTCCCATCTCTGGAACATCCTGTCTTTGTCCACCTTGTCTATTCCGTGCAGTATTTTATATGTCGTTATCATGTCTCCCCTGACCCTCCTGGCCTCCAGTGTCGTCAGGCCGATTTCCCTCAACCTTTCTTCGTAGGACAATCCCCGTAGCTCTGGGACTAGTCTTGTTGCAAACCTTTGCACTTTCTCTAATTTCTTGACGTGCTTGACTAGGTGTGGATTCCAAACTGGTGCTGCATACTCCAGTATGGGCCTGACGTAAATGGTATACAGTGTCTTAAACGACTCCTTACTGAGGTATCGGAACGCTATCCGTATTTCCCTGCAGAAAGTTATCGGGTTTATGGCGCCCCCGGGAGATATGCTCGGTGTTAACTCACCCCCAGATCTTTTTCCTTGATTGTTTTTTTGCAGTCTTTGGCCATCAAAACAATATTGTTCTGCGGTTTTTCTTCCCCTTCCCCCCCCAATCTTCAAAAATTTTTGAAATTTGGCAGGGTTAAACCAAGGACCCTTTTTTGCTGGACCAGGCTTGCAGCCTGTCCAGGCTTTTTGTAGCCCCTGCCGGGATCCTGTGTGTGTGTGGGGTTGTGTGTTGTGGGGGGTGGTTGTGTTTTGTGTGGGGTTTTGTTTTGTGGTGTGTACCCCACCTAGTTTTACTCCCCCAAATTGAGGTTGGGGGGTTCAGTCCGACTCCGGGCCCCGCCCCCTTCACTAAACGCTACAAAGGTAAACTCCCCCTGAGCCGTGACCCTTTATCGTACCTCTGTTTAAAAAGCTTTTAAATGGATCCGGGCCCCCCCAAAAACCCTTTCCCCAAACTTTTTCCACTTACTGCATCCTGGGGCCCTGAAGAAATATTTCCCCTAACATCCCTTGATTCATCTGGTTTTTTGGGTTTCCCCAACTTTTTCCCCCCTTTTTTTACGGGGCCAAATCCGGGAACATCCTTTTTTTTTTTCCACCTTGTAAAATTCCCCTCATTATTTTGTATGTCGTTACCCAATGCCCCCCCTATTTTCTCCTGTCCCCCAAAGGCCCGTCGGGTTGTTTTCCCCTTTAAAACCTCTCCTCGTGGCCCTACCTTTTAGCTCTGGGACTTTTTTTGAAAACCCTTTTGGCACTTTCTCTAGTTTCTTTACGGTTTGGCTGGGTTGGGGGTTTCCAAACTGGTGCCGCATACTCCAAAAAGGGCCTAACAAACGGTGTACGGGGCCCCGAACGTTTCCCAAATTAAGATGTGGGAATGCTTCTGAGGTTTGCTAGGCGCCCATATGCTCCCAAACCCAATTTTTTGGGTTGATGTGCGCTTCAGGGGGAATGTGCCTGGTGTTTAAACCCCACCCCCAAGATTTTTTTCCCTTGAGTGGGGTTTTGTAGTCTTTTGCCCCCCCTAGACTGTACCCCGTCTCCCCCCCTTCTTTCCCCTTCCCCAATCTTCATGTTTTTGGCATTTGGGTGGGATTAAAACTCCGGGACCAAATTTGCTGGACCATTCTGCAGCCGCCCCAGTCCCTTTGTATTTCCCCCGGGTCTTCGATCGAGGTATTTTTCTCATCAATTTCACACCCATCGCAAACAGGGAACCCAGAGTCTTTTCCCTTCCGTCATGTCGTTCAAAAAATACCAAAACAGCACGGGCCCAGGCCTAAACCCCCGGGGGCCCCCCGCGGTCACAGGTGCCCCTCTGACACCTCGCCACGTCCCAAAGACTTCGCTGCTTCTTCCTGACAATTTTCCCCCCTGATCCATTGTAGTCCCTTTCCCCTTGTTATCCCTCCCTTGGTCCTCCATTTTTTTGCACCAATCTCTTGTGGGGAACTGTGTCAAACGCCTTCTTGCGGGCCCAAAAAAAAAACCACCCCCCCCCCTCTCTCTTGTCTTACTGCTGTCCCCATGCCCCATAAAACCCTCCTTATTTTGTGACAAAAAGGATTTCCCCCCAAAAAACCCCCAGCGGCTGCGTTTAATGAATCATTCCTTTCAAGGTTTCCACCACCTTCTCCTGAAAAACTTCTCCATGTTTTTTTGGCATACAAAACATGCCCATTAAACACGGTCTGTAGTTTTAATGCTCAGTCTGCCCTCCTTTTTAAAGAGGGGACAAATTTTTTTCCCTTTTTTCCCAAAGCCCAGGCAATCCCCCCTTTTTTTCAAATAGTTTAATTTTGAATTTTGTTTTTTGGGGGTACACAAAAGCGCCTCTGCTCCCTCTTTTCAAAAACCCATGGGGAATGTTATCGGGCCCCCCATTCCCTTTTTGGGTATCAAACTCACTCAGAAGCCTCTTCACTTTTTTCCTGGGTTTTTGTGCCCTGTGTCCAGCACTGGGGGTGTCCCCCACCTCTCCGCCTTTCGGGAAAGCCCCCCCCCTTTCTGTCCCCCTGTGAACACTTTTTTTGAATCTCTTTTTTGATTTCTTCACAAAATTTCCCGGGGTCATTTCCTGTTGCTCTCCCCCTTTCCTTCCTTAGCCTGATTTCCCTGGCCCCTTGACTTTTTTTTTCCTCCTGATGTGGCTGTACAACATTTTTTCCGGGTAAAGTTTTGGCTTTCGCTGCTATTTTCATTTTTCAAATTGTCTTTGGGCCTCCCTTTCTTATCTGTGCATATTCATTTCTGGCCCAAAGGGACTGTTCCCCCTTTATTCTCCGGGCCCTTTGCCTTCTATTTTCCCTTCCATTCCCTACACACAAAATTTTTTTTTGCCCCCCTGAAATTTTGGGGGAAAACCATGGGCCTCATCCTGGTTTTTTTTCATTACTCCCTTTTCCCCCTTGGTACAACCCTCTCCTCACCCTCCTTGCATTTTTTTGCTACAATTCCACACTCTTTAAACCCGGGTTTTCCCCTTCCCCGTTTCTCTGTCCCACTGAACCCCGTTCGGGTTAGTTCCCTTTCCCTGGTACCCCCCTTTCTTGTATTTGGCTTCATTCGTCCTGGCCTTCCGCTTCCTCCCCCCTCCATTTTACTCTACTGTGTTTTCCGAAGCTTAAAACCCAAACAGGCACGGGCCCCAAGGGGTTTTTCCCATATTTGATTCCTCGATATCTGCACTACTAAAGGGTGAATATTTAAAGTCCACCCTTTGCGGGTTCTTTCCTTTCCCCTCTCCCCCTTGTAGTGTCCCTTACGTTTTTGGTACATGAAGTTTCTCCAGTACCACCTCCATAAATTTTAGCCCCCAAGTATTTTGGGCCCCCCCATGGGGGCCCCAAGGTTCCCCAAATCTTCTCCTTGGGTTAAAAAGTCACCCATGATCAGGAGTTTTGCCCTGAAATGCAGAGCCTTCGGCCCAAAACCCCACCCCAAATTTGCCAACCATCGCCCCTATTGCTCTCGTCTACTCTTCCCCTTGGCCCCCCCTGCTTTTCTGGGGGGTGGGTTAAACATAAAACTGCTAAAAAAACCACCTTTGGGGCCCCTCCAGAGGGGAAGTTTCCCACTTTTGAAAATCACTTTCTTCTCCGTTTATCTTCTCTCTCCGGGCTAAATAAAAATTTCCCCGGGCGATTTTTGATCGAAACCGCCATTTTATTCCCCCCAAACCCCCCCTTTCCCCTGCTTTCCCCCCAGGTTTTGGGTTTATCCCGTTGGGGATGGCATCTTTTTATCAAAAACCTGTAAGCGGGGTTTTTCTGGAGACTATGAGGGCCCGGGTGATGTTTTCTTTTACTCTTTTTTGAAACCCCTTTCCCACTTATTTGTTTTTCCCAAACAGCGTTTGTGTCCCATCCCTTTCATTTTTCCTTTCCAACACGGGTGGTTTGGGGGGGCCTTTGGGGGTGGGAAAGACCTGGTGGCATATTTGGGGTTTTTCTATAGTTTTGGTGGGGGTGGGGGGCTGGGGTAGGAAATTGAGGGTGTGTTGGGATGGTGGGATGGGTTGTGGGGTTCTGAGAGAATTTTGTGTGTGTGTTTTCCCCTTGCTTTTTCTGTCCTGCTCTGACTACCTCTGCTGGTTTCCCCCCTTGCTCTTTTCCTATTTTCCTTTTTGGGCTTTTTGGGTCCCCCTTCCCCAGCTGCGGGTTCCTTTTTATTTTTTTTTCTGCCCTCTGTTTTAAAGGAACCCCCCTCTTGATCCCGAGTTTTTCCAACGTGGATTCTCTTGGAGGAATTCCTGTTCCGAAACTTTTTCCCCGCCCCTGAAAAATCAGCTTGATTTTTGGGTTTTTTCCTTTTTTCCACCTTCGATTTCCCCCCCTTTTTTTCTCTAAAAATTTTAAAACAATCTCGTCCCCCTCTTCACCATTTCTGTTATGATTTTCCCCCAACCCCTTTCCTTTTCCTTTTTTTTTTTCCTGTTTCCCTTTTCAGTGTGTGCCTTTTCCCTCTCTCTCCTGAACCCCAAATGGAAAAAACCCTGTTTTTTGCCCTTTTTTCCCTCGCATTGCCTCCCCCTCTGGGCCCCTGGATCCTGCCCCGTTGTGGTCATTTTTTTCCCTTGATTTTTTTTCCCGTGGGTCTTGAAGCCTTGTTTTTGCCTCAGCATTCGACCTATCACCCCCCATCGCAACCATTTATCTTCCCTTTCACTTCCCCTTTTTTTCCCCCTTGGCAATTGATGTCCTTTTGCCCTAATTCCAAAATTTTTCCTTCCTTCCCTTTTTAGCCTTTGCAGCTTCATATGCTTTTTTCTCTGGTCCCTGCCCCTGAAACTCGCTTTCCCGCCTTTTTTATCTCAACTTCCCAGACCCCCTTTCTTGGGGCCCACTGCATTTCGACTTGGCCTCCCAATTCTTTGTCCCCCTTTCCAAAACCCCCTTTTCCCAAATTTTCCCCAAAAGAGCTCTTTCTTTTTCCTTTTTTTTAAAAGCTCTCCCCAATTTTCTCTCCCACTTTTTTTGTTCCATCCTTTTTCCCCTGCCCTCCCCTCCACTCCCCCCTACCCCGAACCATTTCATCCGATCCCTTGGGTTTTCCCGCGATTCCCCCCCCTTTTTTTTTTTTTTTTTTTTTTTTTTTTTTTTTTTAAGAGTAGGAGGGGGGGAGATTTTTTTGAAAAAGGGGAAAAAAAGGGGACGGGAAAAGAGCAAGAGAGAGAGAGAGCAAGAGAGAGGAGAAAAGCAAAAAAAAAGAGAGAAACAGGGAGAGAGAAAGCAAGAGAGAGAGCAAAAGAGGAGAGAGAGCAAAAAGAAAAGAACAAAAGAAGAGAAAAGAGAGCAAGAGAGAGAGCAAGAGAAAAAAGAGGCCCAAAAAAGAGAGCAAGAGAGAGAGAAAAGCCCAAAAGGGAGAGATAGCAAGAGAGAGAAAAGAGCAAGAGAGCAGCAAGAGAGAGGGGAGACAAGGAGAGAGAGCCCAAAAGAGAAGCAAGAGAGAGAGGAAACAAGAGGAGAGAGAGCAAGAGAGAAGAGAGAGCCAAAAAGAGCGAGAGAGAGCAAGAAAGAAAAGAGCAAGAGAGAGAGAGAGCAAGAGAGGGAGAGAGCAAGAGAGAGAAAAGGGGCAAAAGAGAGAGAGAGCAAGAGAGAGAGCAAAAAGAGAGAAGAGAGCAAAAAGAGAGAGAGAGCAAGAGAGAGAGAGAGCAAGAGAGAGAAGAGAGCAAAAGGGGAAAAAGAGAGCAAGAGGAGAGAGGAAGAGGAGAGCAAGAGAGAGAGCAAAAAGAGAGAGAGAGCAAGAGAGAAGAGAGAGCAAGAGAGAGAGCAGAGAGAGAGAAGCAGGAGAGGAGAGAGAGGAGAGAGAAAAGAGCAAAAGAGAGAGAAAAAGGGGCAAGAGAGAGAGCAAGAGAGAGAGACAAGAAAAGAGAGCAAGAGAGAGAGAGAGAGCAAGGGGAGAGAGCAAGAGAGAGAGAGAGAGCAAGAGGGGGAGAGAGAGCAAGAAAAGAAGCAAAAGGGAAAAGGAGCAAAGAGAGAAGAGAGCAAGAGAGAGAGCAAGAAAAGAGAGAGAGCAAGAAGAAGCAAGAGAGAGAGAGAGAAACAAGAGAGGAGCAAGAGAGAGAAAAGCAAAGAAAAAGAAGAGAAGGCAAAAAGAAAAGGGGAAGCAAAGATAGAAGAGACAAGAGAGAGAGAGACAAAAAGAGAAGAGAAACAAGGGAGGAGAGCAAAGAGAAGAGCAAGAAAAAGAGAGCAAAGAGAGAAAAAAGGGGAAGAGAAAGAGACCCGCAAGAGAGAGAGAAAAAGCAAGAGAAAAGGAGGCAAAGGAGAAGAGAGAGCCAAAAAAGAGAGAAAAGCAAAAGAAAAGAGCAAAAAGAGAGAGAGAAACAAGAGAGGGGAGAGAGCAAGAGGGGAGAGAGAGCAAAAGAAGAAGGAAGGGCAAGAAGAGAAGCAAAGGGGGAAGGGGAGAGAGGGAAGAGAGAGCGGGGAGAGAGAGAGAGCAAGAAAAGAGAGAGAGAGAGAGAGAAGAGAGAGAGAGAGAGAGAAGAGAGGAGGGGAAGGGGAGGGGAGGGGAAAAGGGGGGGAGGGGAAAAAGGGGAAACCCAAAAAGGGGGGGAAGGGGAAAGAGGGGGGGGATGGAAGGGGCGGAGGGGGGAGAGAGGCTAGGGGGGGGGGAAGGGGAGGATGGGGAAAAAAAGGAAGGGGGGAGATAAAGGGGGGGGGGACAGATGTTAGAGGGGGGGAGATGTTTGAGGGGGGGAGGTGGTTTGAAAGGGAAGAATGTTAGAGGGGAAAGATGGAGAGGGGAAAAGAAAAAGAGGGGATAGTTTGAAAAAGAGATAAAGGGTAATGAGTGAGGAGGTAGAGATAATCCCCCTTTGTGCAAAAGAGGGGGGGGGGGGGAGAAAGGTTCAGAAAGGGCCAGTTCCCCAGGGCGGGGGGAAATCGGTGTGTTTTGTGTGTGTGGGTGTGTTGTGTGTGTGTGTTTTGTGTGTGGGTGGGGTGTGGGTTTTCATGTGATGTTTCTTGGGGAGGGATTTGTATATTTACGTATGTTTATATTTACTTGTGTATTTTTTGTTTTCGTGCATGCGTATTTTTTAAAACTTTGTGGGATGGGAATTTTTTGAACCATTGCCTGTGTATTTGTGTTTCTAGTAAAATGTTTTAAATTTTTATATGTAAATTCGCTTGTAAGTGTATTTTTGTTTTTCATTTCTTGGGAAGTTTATGGGGGAAGACAAGGAAGCGGCCGAGGAGATACGGGATAATTCTCAGATAATGGAAAGGAGGAGGTTTGTTTTCTTTGTTTTATAAAAACAAATGAATAATATGGGGGTCAAAAGCAACATTTTTTGGGTACCGAAAGGTTTGCGCCGAGTTCTAGAAAACCCCTTTCTAAAACAAGGGCATTCCCCCAAAGTTTTCCATATTTTACGGGGCCTTTTGTTTTTTAAAACTAAATTCCCGGAAAATCTGTTTTCTTTTAAGGCTTTTTTTAGGGTCTTTTTTGGTTTTTTTTACAATCACCAGGGGCTACGTGATAAAAATTGAAGGGGGGCTCTTTAAAACCAATAGCTGAGCCTTTTAGTCCCCTTTTCAAATTGTTCCCAAAATAATTTTTTGTATTTTTCCCTTCCCGAACTTTTTAAATTTTTCCCGCCTTATGGGGTGAGGTTTTGGTGTTTTCTCTTTTGTTTAAAATGTTCCAGCGAAAAAGCTCGATACGTTAAAAGTACCTCTTAAAAAATTTTTTTTTTTGGGAGTGGTCAATCTTTTTCTTAAACCTTTTTTTCCCCCGCAATCAGGGGTCACCTGACTTAATCACTTTCCCTTTCCACCGGGGAAATTCACAGGTTTTTGACCTCAAAAACAGACTCGATCCCCCATGATCACTGTTTCCAGCAAGTAGCCCAAAATGAGGCCTCATGAAAAGCAGGGTTCAATTTTATTCGGGACACCTAAACCCTTTATTTTATGTTTTAAAAATTTTTAAAAGGGTTTTTTGTTTGGGAATACGGTTTTAGATAATTTTTTACTAAATTTTTTAGTTAAAAGGTTTCGCAAAATTTTTTTTCAATTAGCCCTCCCCGCCCTGGTAAATTGGGAACTTTAAATTTTTTTTAGGGACTGATGATGGGGTTTTTAAAAGGGATAATGGGGCACTATAGAAACATTTTTTTGCATCTTTGCTCCTGACCATTTTTGGGTCCCAAAATTTAAAAAATCCCTTTTTTGGGAAAACCGTGTAGCATTCACCCTTTAAAACTGCTTTGCCCCACTGGGTGCTCACGTTTTAGATGAAACCCAAATCGAGTTTTTTTAAAAATTAAAAGTGAAAATCCCCTGAACTGGGGCCCGGAATTTTCCCAAAACCCCTTTTTTGTTTTTTTTTTATTTTTTTCCCCTTTTTGTAAAATTAAAATGCCCAAAAAATTTCCCCTCTCGAAAATTTTATTTCCCTCCAGCAACTTTTGAATACCGCAAAATTATACGATATCTGGGGGGAAATGGGTTAATAAGAACAGATATAGTTTTAAGGAAAAACAATTAAATTTTTTAAAAAGGATGTGGTTGGGGCAAGCCTTGGAAAACAAATTACAGGTGGGGTCAGGTGTTTCCTCTGTACAAAACCACGACATGACAGTCCAAAAGGGGGTCACAAGCCCTTGTTTAAAAAACTCTGCTTTAGTTATGGGTTTTCCCCGTTTTTTATGTACCCCCCTTTCCCCTTCCCCCCCCAAACTTTTCTTTCCCCCCCCGACGGTGGTGCTGGGGGGGATTCTGGGGTGCTGAAGGTGGAGGGCTTGGGGTTTTAAATGTAATGGTGGCCCTTGTGATGGTAGGGGAGGGTAGCGGGCAGTTATGGGTGGGGTGATAGATCTTTTTTCCTTTTAAATTTTTTACCCTACGTGTATTTTTATATATACATATATACAATTTTGTTATGAATTTTTTTAAAAATAAGCTTCACCACACACACAACACACACACAAAACACACACACACACACGGGCCCGGGGCTTAGACTCGACCCCCTGCAAACCCCAAAAATAGGTTTAGAATACAAACATAACATATTTCCCCACTAAAAAAAAAAAAAAACCCGACCCAAAATTCCATTATTTAAGTAAAGGGGCCCACCCAAACAACAAAGGACTATTTCTGCATCATTTACAAGCAAATTAAACGGTCCGCCTTACAACTAAAGATGAAAGACGGAAAACCCAAAGAAAACTGAATTATTACAAAAAAAAACGAACACGAGTGGATTTTCCCTGCTCTGGAGAAATAAAAGAAAAACCCTTTGGTACAAAACAAAAAGAAAACTAATCCCACAAATTACATACGCTGTTAACGGAGGAAAAAACCCCCAAGAAAGAGAAAAATAACAAAGAGGGGTGATGATAACTATGAAAAGTCTGGGTAAAGATTACTGAAATTCCCACCCTGTCAAGTTTTAAAAAAATGAAATTTTTGGGGGGCAGAGAAAGAAACCCCGAGACGAAGTTACCCAAAAGAGGGAAGGGGAGAAACGTAACCTCTTTAATTAAAATGAATAAGGAAGAAGTATAAAACAACCCTCTGAAGATTCGCTTCCTTACCCAAGGAAATAGTGAAATATATTTTTTGCAAATACTTAGATACATTAGGGAAATTAAATTACTTTAATTAGTTTAAATTTTTTAGGGAGGGTTAAGTTAGGGTTTCCATGTTAGGTTCCCGCAAAAAAAAAAACAAAATAGCCCTGCAGATTTTTGCAAAATTACATTTCATTTTTTCCCCTTCGAATTTAAAAAAGGGGGGAGTCCCTTTTAAATGTTGCAAAATGCAAAAGAGCCAAGCATGTTGGGAAAAGTTCTTCCAACAATTTTCCCGCGTAAGAAAAGATTGCCCAAATAAATGGATTGGATTTTACTGGGATGTCCGGAAAAATTTCTTACGTCAAAAAAAATTAAAATGAGAAATGGAATAATCTTTATAGAAAATGTAGTTGAAGCTTTTTAAACATATATTTTCCGAGTTTGGGTTTCCCCCAAAAAGGTTTATACCTTCGGAATTTATCGTACTTCAGCATAAGTGAACACTGTGACTGGAGCCCCCCAAAATCCCCCCTAACCCCGAAACCCCAACTAATAATTTCAAACCCCTCTTTTAAATGCCACTAAAAACCGGAAGAACCCCTAAAATATACTTAAAATTCATATCCACAAAATAACTTGGCTTTTTACCCCCAACTTCAATATAAAATCCGGTTAAAAATAACCCCAAGTTGGTAGTATTCTTGGATGTGCTTAAAAAACTTCAAATGCTTTGGGTTAACCCAAAAGCTTTCCTCGATATATTCCTAAAAATTTTTACTACACGCTTTTACGCTTCTTTCAAATTAAAACCGGGTCCCCTAATCCCTCCCACAAACCCGTCATACCAAAAATGGCTGTAAAACCGGAGAAACCCCAGGGGATTTTCCGAAATTTTCCCCTTTTTTTGTCTCCCCTCTTTCGAGGGCTGGCCGGTATAACGATGTAACTTTCTTTTGCGGAAATAACCCCTTTAAAAAAGATACTTATATTGGGATTTTCCCCGGCAAAAAATTATAAAATTTGCGTGAAATTTTTTACATTTTTTTTAAGTGAATTTTAGGAGTGGTTTAAGCTGGCTCTTTGATTTTCTGGGGTTTCACCCCGGCTACTTTTTATGCTTGGGCCGGGCTATAAATGGGGTGGAAAAAATAGAAAGAGAAGAAAAAAAGAAAAAGAAGAAAGAAGAAGAAGAAAAAAGAAGAAGAAGGAAGAAGAAAAAAGAAGATACGAAAAAAGAAAAGAAAATGAAAAGAAGAATGAAAAATTTGAAAATGAAAAAAAATATTATCCCCCTCACTTAAAAAATGCAAAATCTGTATTTGTGTTTTGGGGCCCACACACACACACACACACACACACACACCACACACCCCCCACACACAGAGTTTACATATAACCCATGAATAAAACCAAAGGGGCAAAACCATTATCCCGAACTTTAAAAGGCATCAACACATTATTCTAAGTCCGCTTAGAGTGGGTAGCAAAGTAGAGTTTCTGAACGTAACGTACAAAATCCACAGGTTTACGACCAACGCAAGAGTGATTTTCAATTTCCTTCCTACGTTTGTCATGGGACGTCGCAGCCTCTCCCTCATATCCTTCCACTGGCGGGTCAGGAAAGATGGATCAGGGACCAGTCTTTTCCTACTGCTCTTCTACCGTCTTCAACCTTCTTTTTCTCTCTCTCTCTCTCTTTTCTTCCCTCCGTCCCTATCTCTCCTTGTATCCAATTTTCTCTAAATGCACTTTTATCAGGTTCACAACTGCGTTGTTTAGATTTCCTCAGGTTTCTTTCTTTTATTCTTCTGTTCTTAGTCTCATCCTCTTCTATCTGAGGATCTCCGTTTCGTTAGTGTTATTATTCATGATTGTTTTTCTCACTCTTCTGTTCTTCCTGTTCTATCATTTGTTTTCTCTTTCTCTAAACAACTTTTGTTGATTTCTTCACTTTCTCTGAAAACATTTCATTGTATCTCTCCTTCTCCTTCAGTTGCTCCTTCCCTTTTGTCACCACCTTTCCGTTCCATCACCCATTTCCTTCCATCTCTTTCCATTATTTTATTCTTGCTTGTTATTCACAGTTCCTCTCGACATTTCCAATAATATACTTCTTATCTACTATCTCCTCTTCCATACACAAACTCCTCTTCCATCTACCACCTCCCCATCCATCCACCACCTCCCCTTCCATCGATCACCTGGCTATTTTCCAATTACATTTTGCATCTCCCTTTTCCACCTTTCCTGCCATTTTTTTCCCTAATATTTCTAGCATTTACCTTCCCATCTCTCTTCTTCCATTTTACCTCCTCTCTCTCTCCACCCACCCTTTCTTTTTCCCAACCACCATCTTTTTTCCCTTTCATCATCGTTTCTGCTTCTCCTTCCTACGTTCCATCCTCTCTTTCACTTTATTCTTCTCTTCTACCACCTTCACTTCCCATCCTCCGTTCTCTCTCTCCCTCTCTCCTTTTCTCATTCTGCTGAATACCTTTCTCCCTCCCTAACCTAATTCCTCCCTTCTCTTTACCCTGAATTCTTTTTACTTTCTGACTCCTTTCCCGTTCCGTTTATTTTTACCAACCACCGTGTCCATACAGAACTTTAAGAATAGGCATGACAGGAGAGAGTGAACCCAGGACCTGAGACTCGAGTCTTGCAAACGCAATTAGGTGACAACAATTAGATGAGGACCTATTTACTTCCTTTCTACCATTTCTTCCCTTTTTCCCTGTTTTCTTTTTTTTCACTGTGTGCATAGGCCGGGGGGAAGGGGTGAGGGAAAAGGAAGCAGGAAGAGAGGCAGGGGTCAGGAAAGAGGTAGGGGATAGAAGAAGGGAAGTTGTGACCAGGAGAGAGACGGGGAATGGCAGGAGAGGATTAGGGGAGGCAGAAGAGGGGTAGGGAGTAAGAGAGAGGTCAGAGGATGGGGCTAGATAAAATAGGGAGTAGTGAGGGTAGGGGAGAACAGGGGAGGGGGTAAGGTTTGAGTTTGCAGGAGGCAATTAGTCCCTCGTTGGGTATAATTTCCCGTGTTTAATCGTGGGTAATTAAAATGAAATTAAGCAAGATCCGCTCTGATTTACCTGGCGATGTCGATTTTCGTAGCGCTAAATAATCGTAAAACAGCAGAATTGCTTAATTAAAACAAGACCACAGTCGGTTCATCGAAATGTTTACTGACAGTCTGTCAACCTGCGTACAGGTAACCATAGACGCTCCTCCATGTTGATACGTAATACATACACAAATAGCCCGCACATACGAGATAGATGAATATGACGACGTTTCGGTCCTGCTGTGACTATTGACTAGTCACACTAACACACGAAGGCAAGGAACACAATATATCTATCTATCTATGTATCTATCTATCTATCTATAATATATAATATATATATATATATATATATATTATATATATATATATATATATTTATATACACAACGCACACACGAAAGGAGAACAAGGACGGGTCAAAGAGAAAGTGTACATGTAGAGCGGAAAAATGATGTGAAGGATCTGGGAGTAGTAATGTCTGGGGATCTCACTTTCAAGGATCACAACAGTGCCACGAGAGGATGGATAATGAGAACGTTCGAAACAGGAAATGCCAAGCCAGTGATGATCCTTTTCAAATCGCTTGTTCTCTCTAGGCTGGAATACTGCTGTACATTAACATCTCTTTTCAAGGCAGGTGAAAATGCAGATCTAGAGTGTACAGGGAAACTTTACTGCACATATAAGTCCATCAAACACCTCAACTACTGGAAACGCTTAGAAGCACTTGACTTGTACTCGCTGGAACGCAGACGAGAGATATCATAATCTACTCGTGGAAAATCCTAGAATGAATGGTACCGAATCTTCACGCAGAAATCACTCCCTGCGAAAGTAAAAGACTGGGCAGGCGATGCAAAATGCTCCCAGCGAAAAGTAGGGGCGCCATTGGTACACTAAGAGAAAACACCGTAAGTGTCCGGGGCCCACGACCTCAATTGTCTCCCACCTCCAACCAGGCCGTGGGGGGCGTTGATCCCCGAAATACCCTCCAGGTAGACTCCAGGTATCATCTATAGTCTGCCACTGCATGTGTACACGTATGAGTACCTCAGGAAAGACACAATGCCATTTCCCGGTAAATATGGGATTTTGGGAAAACACTAGGTGAATTTAGTCCTAATTATTCCCAGAATCTCATATTTTCAGTTTTATGACTTTTAAATGCTTAGATTTTTTTTTATTATACATTGTGGTAATCTTTTATTCATATCTGTATTAAATCTTCGAAAAATACGTTAAAACTTGATTGTATTCGCTGGAACGCAGACGAGAGATATCAACTCTCTGGGTAAATCGAGAATGGTATCAGATCTTCAAAGCAGAGTATGCAATTCCTGGAAAGGGCTTAAATAAGACCTGGGAAAGGGATGCAAAAATCGAACTAAAATAATTTAACGTAAGAGAAAACACAACTTTTAGTTCGGGGGGCCGCCCAAACCTTCAAGGTGGATCACGCCACTCAACAGGCACAGGTGTTGATCCCCAATCCCTCGGTAGAAGTAACTGTGTCTGCAGAAATTGTGTAACAAGTATGGTGTTGGAGAAGCACGGTTTGGAATTACGGTTTTCAATAGGTGTGGAAAGCGTTTTAAAGAAGCACTGGTGTTTGAGCAATTACTGGTGTTGCAAATTCAGTTTATACTTTTGAAAGCTTAGATGTTTTATTAACAAGTACTGTTTTGATATGTAATGTATGATTTGAAGAAGTACGGGTGTTAATTAATGTACTTGTTGTCAACCCGGTTTAAGCAAGTAAGGGGATACAATACTGGGGGATATGATGTGAAGATGGTGAAAAAGATCTAATTTAAAGGGTGGACCGTAAGCCAGCAATTTCCTGGATCAATGAGAAAACTCAACCGGGGCATCATTGATAAACCCACCTTTCAAAAATTGTAAATGATTGAACTAAAATTTTTAAATAACGTAAGTAGGAAAGAAAAACTTTTAAGCATTGTTTAAGATTATTTTGACGTGGGTTGAGCAGTAACTTGGGTCGAGAAGACGCGTTGAAGCAAGTACTGGTGTTGAAGCATGTACTGGTGTTGGAGCAAGTACTGGTGTTGAAGCATTACTGGTGTTGAAGCAAGTACTGTGTTTGAAGCAAGTACTGGTGTTGAAGCAAGTACTGGTGTTGAAGCAAGTACTGGTGTTGAAGCATGTACTGGTGTTGAAGCAAGTACTGGTGTTGAAGCAAGTACTGGTGTTGAAGCACTGGTGTTGAAGCAAGTACTGGTGTTGAAGCAAGTACTGATGTTGGAGCAAGTACTGGTGTTGAAGCAAGTACTGGTGTTGAAGCAAGTACTGGTGTTGAAGCAAGTACTGATGTTTTGGGAAGAAAAGTACTGGGTTGAAGCAAGTACTGGTGCTGAAGCAAGTACTGGTGTTGAAGCAAGCACTGGTGTTGGAGCAAGTACTGGTGTTGGAGCAAGTACTGGTGTTGAAGCATGTGCTGGTTTTGGAGCAAGTACTGGTATTGAAGTAAGTACTAGTGCTGAAGAATGTACTGGCGCTGAAGCAAGCACTGGTGTCTACGCCGAGAAACAATCAATGACGTCTACGCCAAGAAATAATCACGGATGTCTAATCACTGGTGTGTACGGTAGTGGCAGTGCACTAAACACCAGTGTCTCTATCATCCGCATGTTTATTTTCTTTTTATTAGCACACTGGCCGATTCCCACCGAGGCAGGGTGGCCCGAAAAAGAAAAACTTTCACCATCATTCACTCCATCACTGTCTTGCCAGAAGGGTGCTTTACACTACAGTTTTTAAACTGCAACATTAACACCCCTCCTTCAGAGAGCAGGCACTGTACTTCCCATCTCCAGGACTCAAGTCCGGCCTGCCGGCTTCCCTGAATCCCTTCATAAATGTTACTTTGCTCACACTCCAACAGCACGTCAAGTATTAAAAACAATTCGTCTCCATTCACTCCTATCAAACACGCTCACGCATACCCGCTGGAAGTCCAAGCCCCTCGCACACAAAACCTCCTTTACCCCCTCCCTCCAACCTTTCCTAGGCCGACCCCTACCCCGCCTTCCTTCCACTACAGACTGATACACTCTTGAAGTCATTCTGTTTCGTTCCATTCTCTCTACATGTCCGAACCACATCAACAACCCTTCCTCAGCCCTCTGGACAACAGTTTTGGCAATCTCGCACCTCCTCCTAACTTCCAAACTACGAATTCTCTGCATTATATTCACACCACACATTGCCCTCAGACATCACATCTCCACTGCCTCCAGCCTTCTCCTCGCTGCAACATTAATCACCCATGTTTCACACCCATATAAGAGCGTTAGTAAAACTATACTCTCATACATTCCCCTCTTTGCCTCCAAGGACAAAGTTATTTGTCTCCACAGACTCCTAAGTGCACCACTCACCCTTTTCCCCTCATCAATTCTATGATTCACCTCATCTTTCATAGACCCATCCGCTGACACGTCCACTCCCAAATATCTGAATACATTCACCTCCTCCATACTCTCTCCCTCCAATCTGATATCCAGTCTTTCATCACCTAATCTTTTTTATCCTCATAACCTTACTCTTTCCTGTATTCACTTTTAATTTTCATCTTTTACATACCCTACCAAATTCATCCACCAACCTCTGCAACTTCTCTTCAGTATCTCCCAAGAGCACAGTGTCATCAGCAAAGACCAACTGTGACAACTCCCACTTTATGTGTGATTCTTTATCTTTTAACATCCGCATGTGTGGTAGTCAAATATGTGTCCTCTATAAAGTGTATTTACATCGACATCTTTTCTAGTCAACGATAACTTCTTTTCAAAACTTGAAAATGGTATACATCTAACACAAAAATAGTTCTGAAAGGTTATATGTGGAGAATCTTTGTCTTTACTTCACTCAGCATATAGTCTGTGTCTCTCACTTGCGCTTAGCGGATGGAAGGAAGATCAAGCCTCAACGCCATCTTTTGCTGAAAACTTGTGGACAATTACGTACATTTCTCCGCCTTAGCCCTCTCGTCTTATTATGTTTCTTCTTTTTTTCTTTCTATCTCTAGTTCTCTTTTTATTCCTTTAATAATTTATCCTTTTTTATTTTGTTTTTGTTGAATATTATTTCCTTTCGTTTCTTGCTATACATCTTCGTCTCATCTCGTCTAGATTTCTTTTCCTTCTCTTCTTCCTAATCTGTCCATCTACTTTAAGTCTCGTACAGCCTTGTCCTCCAGCAGAACCATTATAATTAATTCAGCTTCTCAGTAGAAAACCTTTGCGTGTAGTGTGACGGCCTGAATTTT
>NC_069427.1:37856252-37873035 GCF_026875155.1 Cherax quadricarinatus | reverse complement strand
GCACACAAAATCACTCCCTACGAAAGTAAAAGACTGGGCAGGCGATGCAAAATACCCCCAATTAAAAGTAGGGCGCCATTGGTACACTAAGAGAAAACACCATAAGTGTCCGGGGCCCATGACTGTTCAACAGCCTCCATCAAGCATTAGGGGAATTACCAATAAACCCCTGGCTGCCTTCAAGAGAGAGCTGGACAGATACCTAAAGTCAATGCCGGATCAGCCGGGTTGTGGCTCGTACGTTGGACTGCGTGCGGCCCGCAGTAACAGCCTGGTTGATCAGGCCCTGCTCCACCGGGAGGTCTGGTCATGGACCGGGCCGCGGAGGCGTTGATCCCCGGAATAACCTCCCGGTAACCTCCAGATAACCCTCCCTCATCTTCACAGCCCAAATCGTCTCCCCTCACCCTAGCACCCCCAGTCCTCCCACATCCTCCCCGCAGACCTTATCCTGTCTCAGTCTTAAAGAATGCAGGCATACTTACACAGCATAAAGGAAACAGTAGAGCGCTAATCAAAAACGGCAGACCAGGAGCCCTAACATTGTACATCATAAAATTTTTCGAGGGAATGATGAGAGGCCAAGTTACAAATTTTATTGAACACCAAAACCTGCACGACCATAGATTTAGCAGGGGTGCGGTGGCCACAGTATTGTGCCCCAAAACTCCATAAATGTATGCCAGATTTCCGACATTACCCTAACTCCGATAGATTTCGAAAAAGCCATTGACAACATGCCTATGCACTCAGCCCCGGGCCCAGACTCGTGGAACTCTGTTTTCATTAAGAACTGCAAGAAACCCCTCTCGCGTGCCCTAAGTACACTATGGAGGAGGAGCTTGGACATGGGTGAAATTCCACAGTCACTTAAAACAACGGATATAGCACCGCTCCATAAAGGTGGCAGCAAAGCATTAGCTAAGAACTATAGACCAATAGCTCTGACGCCCCACATCATAAAAATCTTGAAAGAGTGCTAAGAAGCAGGATTGCAAATCACCTGGATTCCCAAATCTGCACAATCCAGGGCAACATAGGTTCAGGGCAGGTCGCTCCTGCCTCTCACAACTACTGGATCACTATGACATGGCCTTGGATGCACTGGAAGAAAATCAGAATGCAGATGTAATATACACAGACTTTGCAAAAGCATTTGACAAATGCGATCATGGCGTAATAGCCCATAAAATACGTGCTAAAGGAATAACTGGGAAAGTGGGGAGATGGATCTTCAACTTCCTAACAAATCGAACACAAAGAGTAGTGGTCAACAGAGTTAAATCGGAGGCTGCCATAGTGAAGAGCTCTGTTCCACAAGGCACAGTACTCGCCCCATCTTATTCTTATCCTCATATCAGACATAAACAGAGATATACACCACAGCACCGTATCATCCTTTGCGGATGATACTAGGATCTGCATGAGGCTGTCATCTGCTGAGGACGCGGTTAACCTCCAAGAAGATATAAACAAAGTTTTCCAGTGGGCAACGGTAAACAATATGATGTTCAATGAGGACAAATTCCAACTACTCCGTTATGGAAAACTGGAGGAGATAATAACTAGAACAGAGTATACTACTGACTCCGGCCATACAATAGAGCGGAAAAATAATGTAAGGGACCTGGGAGTAGTAATGTCTGAGGATCTCACTTTCAAGGATCACAACAGTGCCACGATCGCACGTGCAAAGAAAATGATAGGATGGATAATGAGAACTTTCAAAACGAGAGATGCCA
The DNA here is from genome assembly GCF_026875155.1 of Cherax quadricarinatus. Lineage (NCBI taxonomy): Eukaryota > Metazoa > Arthropoda > Malacostraca > Decapoda > Parastacidae > Cherax > Cherax quadricarinatus. Next base: position 37,871,293 of record NC_069427.1, on the reverse strand, counting down.
AGCCCATGATGATCCTTTTCAAATCACTTGTTCTCTCTAGGCTGGAATGCTGCTGTACATTAACATCTCCATACAAAGCAGGTGAAATCGCAGATCTAGAGAGTGTACAGAGATCCTTTACTGCACGTATAAGTTCTGTCAAGCACCTTAACTACTGGGAACGCTTGAAAGCACTTGACTTGTACTCGTTGGAACGCAGGAGGGAGAGATAAATCATAATCTACACTTGAAATCTTGGAAGGAATGGTCCCAAATCTGCACACAGAAATCACTCCCTACGAAAGTAAAAGACTGGGCAGGCGATGCAAAATGCCGCCAATAAAAAGTAGGGGCGCCATTGGTACACTAAGAGAAAACACCATAAGTGTCCGGGGCCCAAAACTGTTCAACAGCCTCCCATCAAGCATTAGGGGAATTGCCAATAAACCCCTGGCTGCCTTCAAGAGAGAGCTGGACAGATACCTAAAGTCAGTGCCGGATCAGCCGGGCTGTGGCTCGTACGTTGGACTGCGTGCGGCCAGCAGTAACAGCCTAGTTGATCAGGCCCTGATCCATCGGGAGGCCTGGTCGTGGACCGGGCCGCGGGGGCGTTGATCCCCGGAATAACCTCCAGGAATAACCTCCAGGTAGAGGTATATCCTCCCCGCAGGCCCCAGCCTCCCTTCCTGTCAGTAGTAGTAGTTGTACTATGGAAACCATGTATACCCAATAACCGCTAGACGGTATGACCATTTTTTAAATATTTAAACAGTGATCGGGATGCAAGGCCACCTCCCCCAGGAAGTCTTATATGTATGTATGCATGTATATATATATAATATATATATATAATATATATATATATATATATATATATATATATATATATATATATATATATATATATATATATAAGTAGTCATAATTTCTACAGAGCGAGGTATCCGGTTTAGGCCTTCCACTGAGTGAGGTATCCGGTCTAGGGCCAGCAGCTGGAGGGTCCCCTTTTCACACCTAGGTGTTACTTCCGGTTTGACCTCGCCCCTCGAGACTACCTCACCCTTGACCCCCCGCCCACGACCCCCCTTCGCGACCCCCTGTCGCGCCGCGCGCCCGCCCCCGCGCGCCCGCCCCGCGCGCCCGCCCCGCGCGCCCGCCCGCGCCCTTCGCGACCCCTGCCCGCGCCTTCTGCTGCGCTTTCTGCAGCGTCGTCCGGATCGCCCCCGCGCCTCGAATTTTTTTCCGATTTTTTTCGAATTTTTTTTGAATTTCTTGTGCTCTCCTCGGATCAAGTTTTTAAGGTTCCCCCTCCCACTTTCACCCCCATCCCAAAAATTTCTCGATAATACAAGTTTTTGGATTCCCTCCTATGGGATTTCGAAATTCTTATGATCTCCTCGAATCAAGTTTTTTTTTTTGGATTGCCCCTCCCACTTTCACCCCCATCCCAAAAATTTCTCGAAATCAAAGTCTCCAATTCCTCGGATCAAATTTTTCTCGAAATCAAAGTCTCCACTCCTTGGATCCCCCTCCACTTTCACCCCCCAACCCCAAAAATTTCTCGATAATACAAGTTTTTGGATTCCCCCCTATGGGGGTTTCGAAATTCTTATGATCTCCTTGGATCAAGTTTTCTCGATATCAATATTACAAAGATTTCCCCCACCATCCACTTCTACCCTCTATGTCCAAGTATTTCTCCTCCATCTCCTTGGATCAAGGTTTTTTGGATTCCCCCCTCTGAGGGTAAGCATTCAAAATAGACTCCTCCTATGGGGGCATGCTTACTACAGGTCTAAACAAGTCAAATTAACTAAGAAGGGTGTTTACTCGGCGGTCAGTGACGTCACACATACAAGCTGAATCTTGTCGACCCTTTTAGTTCATTAAAGTTAATAAGGGGACACTTACCTTCTGTCAGTGACGTCACGTGATGACCGCGCACACAAGCTGAAACTTGTCGACCCTTTTAGTTCATTAAAGTTAATAAGGGGACACTTACCTTCTGTCAGTGACGTCACGTGATGACCGCACGCACAAGCTGAAACTTGTCGACCCTTTTAGTTCATTAAAGTTAATAAGGGGATATAGTACCTACATCATAGGGAAAACATTTTCATCATCAGAAAGACACATTTCAGGATAACACTAATACACAATATTTTTTTCATTATTTATTATACAGCCATTACATTTCTGGTAATACATCACTCTATTCTCCTATGTTTAGATGGTGGAATATCAGGGTGTCCATAAGCCAAGGATTCATTAGTATTCAAATGATATCTTTTATCATCAAAGGCTGACAAACCTCTCTTATTAATTCTTACCGTACATATTTCACCTTTTACATTACTTATAGACTTACACGTGAATAATTCTCTATCTACATTTGATAAAACATTCTTATATCTTGCATGTGTTAATAATGGCATAAATTGCGAAGGAATACCCTTGGCTCTGCTGACAGTAGTTGATCTTCCAGCAATCTTGACAGAATACATTTTAGCTTTCAGGGCTATCAACTCGCTAATATGGTTATCACACACTTCAGATTTCAATAACCCCAGCTCACCTTTTCTACTATCATCATATAAGGGATGCTCAGGACTGAATTTGAAAAATCCATATAACCTAACAATGGTTCACTTTTTAACTCGGTGTACAAATCTTTACATTTCAAGCTAAAAATATACGAGTCAGTATCGGTATAAAGAAGTCTTACATCATCACCATAATGCTGTTTTAAAACTTTATACCAAAATGATGCAATTTCTTTTTAGCTATCTCAAGAATTTGAAAACCGAGTTTAAAGTGGTTGTTTAACTTCTAATATATCTTTATTGAATGTGCAAATCACTCTATCTTGATTTAAATACCTGGAGGTTACCTGGAGGTTATTCCGGGGATCAACGCCCCCGCGGCCCGGTCCACGACCAGGCCTCCCGATGGATCAGGGCCTGATCAACTAGGCTGTTACTGCTGGCCGCACGCAGTCCGACGTACGAGCCACAGCCCGGCTGATCCGGCACCGACTTTAGGTATCTGTCCAGCTCTCTCTTGAAGGCAGCCAGGGGTTTATTGGCAATTCCCCTAATGCTTGATGGGAGGCTGTTGAACAGTTTTGGGCCCCGGACACTTATGGTGTTTTTCTCTTAGTGTACCAATGGCGCCCCTACTTTTTATTGGCGGCATTTTGCATCGCCTGCCCAGTCTTTTACTTTCGTAGGGAGTGATTTCTGTGTGCAGATTTGGGACCATTCCTTCCAAGATTTTCCAAGTGTAGAGTATGATATATCTCTCCCTCCTGCGTTCCAACGAGTACAAGTCAAGTGCTTCCAAGCGTTCCCAGTAGTTAAGGTGCTTGACAGAACTTATACGTGCAGTAAAGGATCTCTGTACACTCTCTAGATCTGCGATTTCACCTGCTTTGTATGGAGATGTTAATGTACAGCAGTATTCCAGCCTAGAGAGAACAAGTGATTTGAAAAGGATCATCATGGGCTTGGCATCTCTCGTTTTGAAAGTTCTCATTATCCATCCTATCATTTTCTTTGCACGTGCGATCGTGGCACTGTTGTGATCCTTGAAAGTGAGATCCTCAGACATTACTACTCCCAGGTCCCCTTACATTATTTTTCCGTTCTATTGTATGGCCGGAGTCAGTAGTATACTCTGTTCTAGTTGATTATCTCCTCCAGTTTTCCATAACGGAGTAGTTGGAATTTGTCCTCATTGAACATCATATTGTTTACCGTTGCCCACTGGAAAACTTTGTTTATATCTTTTTGGGAGGTTAACCGCGTCCTCAGCAGATGACAGCCTCATGCAGATCCTAGTATCATCCGCAAAGGATGATACGGTGCTGTGGTGTATATCTCTGTTTATGTCTGATATGAGGATAAGGAATAATATGGGGGCGAGTACTGTGCCTTGTGGAACAGAGCTCTTCACTGTGGCAGCCTCCGATTTAACTCTGTTGACCACAACTCTTTGTGTTCGATTTGTTTGGAAGTTGAAGATCCATCTCCCCACTTTCCAGTTATTCCTTTAGCACGTATTTTATGGGCTATTACGCCATGATCGCATTTGTCAAATGCTTTTGCAAAGTCTGTGTATATTACATCTGCATTCTGATTTTCTTCCAGTGCATCCAAGGCCATGTCATAGTGATCCAGTAGTTGTGAGAGGCAGGAGCGACCTGTCCTGAACCCATGTTGCCCTGGATTGTGCAGATTTTGGGAATCCAGGTGATTTGCAATCCTGCTTCTTAGCACTCTTTCAAAGATTTTTATGATGTGGGATGTCAGAGCTATTGGTCTATAGTTCTTAGCTAATGCTTTGCTGCCACCTTTATGGTGCTTTCTCATTATTGATATATCTATATTTCTCAGCATACTTTGTAATATTCAACAATGATTTCCCATATATGGCGTTATTAGTTAATTTGAAGGCTTTTGACTTGATAGGACATCTTGTAGCTGTTCTCTGTGCAATATTAGTTGATATGAAAGGTTCTAAAAATTTTGTCTGTGTATATTCATATATGGTATGAACCTTTTCCACCTCTAACCCAAGTTCCAGTAATAACTGTAACAATTCTAGACTGATCAAATAATTTTTCTGAGATAAATGACTGCCCACTAATTTCCCATTAGATTTGGGGATCTTTCTACATTCATTTTTCAATATAGATTCACAATAAGGAGATAACATCTCTGTTGATATATTCATGTGTGATAACATTAAAGGAAGTTCATCAGTGCGTCTAGCTACCTCGGGGGATATGTGCTTGGTATCACATTCTATCCAATATCCCTTTTGACCTTCACAGGAAACATTACTTAATCCCACATCGAGGAAAGCATTCTTCTCGTCATTCGATAATTTTCTCATACCATTCTGTGGAAGAGCTTCAACCATCGCACTAGCATACAAAGAATTAAAATCTAGATATAAAATATGAGTGCCCATTCCACTCTCAACATCAAAATTAGGGTTAATTAGGGGATTATCTGCTTTAGATAATGTCGCACAACTTGGTGGTGAGAGTGCTAGTGTTGGTACCCCCACAAAGCGGAGGTGCGGGTACTTCTGCCCCCATTAATGATGATGAGAGAGCAACTCCCTCGCATGACGTGTCTGACACGCATAATTGTGAAGATGAGACCCCAGAAGTTATTACATATATCCAGAATTTTAGAGGTAGACATACAGTGAGGAAATATAGTGTTCCTTCAACTTATAACAGAGAGTTAAGAATGTATTTACATGTTTATAGGGAATATTTTATAGAACAGATGCGAGATATGTATGATAGATCGCCTCTAGCAATGTCGCTCAGAATCCACCCAATTATAGTTATAAGGACATTACGTCAAAACATATCGGGTGATGATCAAAATGGACAATTTGTGATAAATTCAGCGTTTGAGTTAGTAAGTGAAGAGGAAATCTCTGAAGTATTTGATCGATGGGTGGGAACAATATTAGAAAGATACGAGAGAGAGTTGCAAGATCAGGAAGGATCTGGCTGGATCATAGATCAAATCAAATCTTTCAGTATCGAATATGTTAAAGTAGAATTCAGAGTGGGAGTGGGATCATATGTGGCATATCCCGAGAAACTGCGAGGGAAGCAATATGTATTTAATCCAGAGATTAATGATGGGTTATGTGTACTGCGTGCTTTTGCTGCCTATCAATGTCATAAAAATAACATGTCATGGCGTGATATTCGCAGAGCAGTTAATACTAAGAGAGGTTGTCTTAATCATGCAAAATCTTCTATAGATGATTTCCCCATTACGCGTGATAAGTTAGGTATATTAGAGAAGGAAAATAAAGTGTCATTATATGTTTATCAATTAAGAAAGGATCAAGATAGGACATTTATGGCTATGTGTCGTAAGGGGAATAAGAAATATAAGGACATTATGTGCGCGTTATTGTTGAATGAAAGTCATTTGGTTTTAATTAAAGATTTTGACGGGTATGTTAGAACGATAATGTCAGAAAACGGTGAAAAGAAACGCTGTCATAGTTGTTTGATGAAGTTGAATACACAGGAAGAGTTAGATATCCACGAAGATGGATGTAAAATCAATCAGGTTCTCGTATTCCTCCCGGAAGGAACAACAGTACACTTTGAAAATTTTAGTCATACACATTCCAGCGAATATATCGGTGTATTTGATTTCGAATGTGCATTAGACACCACTCTCCTGGCAGGTAAAATTGAGTCTCGTCATAAAGCCATTGTCTATTGTTATATTATATTTGATCGCAAAGGAGAAATAGTGTGTATAAAGAGTTATAAGGGGGAGGATGCTGTTAATCATTTAATTTTAAATGTTAGTGGTGAATGGAATAAAATAAAGTATAGAAGACAGTATCATGAAATCCATATGTCAGAGGAGGATAAGATGAGACATGATTCTCAGATCACTTGTGAATTATGTGGTAACACCTTCAAAAAACCCAAGGACAAACATAAACACCATGACCATACTTTAAATTTCAATAATTATATTGGAGCCTATTGTGCACGTTGTAATATGCAGTGTAAAGAAAAGAGAGAGAAATTATTGCTTTTTTGTCATAACATGGCGTATGATTTAGGAATAATTTGAAAGGAATTGAATGTTGATAAATATAACGTTGAAATTCATTCGAAACAAGGTTTCAAATTCTTGAAAGTAGAGATAGGTCAGGTTAGGTTTCAGGATTCACTGTCTTTATTGAATGGATCTCTTTCCACGTTAGCAGACAACATATCAAGGCAGGTAAATCCTGAAATATACAGAGACTATTCTGAAAGATGTGCCTCGAGATGTCTTACCTTTATTATGTAAAGGAAAACAAATTTTGTGTTATGATTATATTGATAGTTTAAAGAAGCTCGATGAAACAAAATTACCGAGTAAAGATCATTTTTTTAATTCTTTGAGAAATAGCGCTATCAGCCAAGAAGATTATGAACATGCATTGAAAGTGTTTGAGTTGGGTAAATGTAAGACTTTAGGAGATTACTTGATGTTATATCTCAAGATAGATGTTGGTTTGTTAGCCGATGTCTTCATGGAGTGGCGTAAAACACTCAAGGATATTTATAAGTTAGACGTTAGCAATTATATAAGTTTACCTTTCATTCAGTTGGGAGCATTCTATTGAAAACTAATGTAAAATTAGATATGTTATATTCCCATGAATTATATGATTTGATTAAAAGGAATCTCAGAGGAGGGTTTACGTGCGCAATTAATCAGTATTCTAAAGCAGATAATCCCCTAATTAACCCTAATTTTGATGTTGAGAGTGGAATGGGCACTCATATTTTATATCTAGATTTTAATTCTTTGTATGCTAGTGCGATGGTTGAAGCTTTTCCCACAGAATGGTATCAAAAAAATTATCGAATGAGGAGAAGAATGCTTTCCTCGATGTGGGATTAAGTAATGTTTCCTGTGAAGGTCAAAAGGGATATTGGATAGAATGTGATACCAAGCACATATCCCCCGAGGTAGCTAGGCGCACTGATGAACTTCCTTTAATGTTATCACACATGAATATATCAACAGAGATGTTATCTCCTTATTGTGAATTTATATTGAAAAATGAAGGTAGAAAGATTCCTCAAATCTAATGGGAAATTAGTGGGCAGTCATTTATCTCAGAAAAATTATTTGATTCATCTAGAATTGTTACAGTATTACTGGAACTTGGGTTAGAGGTGAAAAGGTTCATACCATATATGAATATACACAGACAAAATTTTTAGAACTCTTCATATCAACTAATATTGCACAGAGAACAGCTACAAGATGTCCTATCAAGTCAAAAGCCTTCAAATTAACTAATAACGCCATATATGGGAAATCATTGTTGAATATTACAAAGTATGCTGAGAAATATAGATATATCAATAATGAGAAAGCATTTATTAGAGCAAGTAAAGATCCTTTGTTAAAAAATATCACACATTTAAATCAAGATAGAGTGATTTACACATTCAATAAAGATATACTAGAAGTTAAACAACCACTTTATCTCGGTTTTCAATTTCTTGAGATAGCTAAAAAGAAATTGTACCATTTTTGGTATAAAGTTTTAAAACAGCATTATGGTGATGATGTAAGACTTCTTTATACCGATACCGACTCGTATATTTTTAGCTTGAAATGTAAACATTTGTACACCGAGTTAAAAAGTGAACCATTGTTAGGTTATATGGATTTTTCAAATTTCAGTCCTGAGCATCCCTTATATGATGATAGTAGAAAAGGTGAGGTGGGGTTATTGAAATCTGAAGTGTGTGATAACCATATTAGCGAGTTGATAGCCCTGAAAGCTAAAATGTATTCTGTCAAGATTGCTGGAAGATCAACTACTGTCAGCAGAGCCAAGGGTATCCCTTCGCAATTTATGCCATTATTAACACATGCAAGATATAAGAATGTTTTATCAAATGTAGATAGAGAATTATTCACGTGTAAGTCTATAAGTAATGTAAAAGGTGAAATATGTACGGTAAGAATTAATAAGAGAGGTTTGTCAGCCTTTGATGATAAAAGATATCATTTGAATACTAATGAATCCTTGGCTTATGGACACCCTGATATTCCACCATCTAAACGTAGGAGAATAGAGTGATGTATTACCAGAAATGGCTGTATAATAAATAATGAAAAAAAAAATATTGTGTATTAGTGTTATCCTGAAATGTGTCTTTCCGATGATGAAAATGTTTTCCCTATATCCCCTTATTAACTTTAATGAACTAAAAGGGTCGACAAGTTTCAGCTTGTGTGCGCGGTCATCATGTGACGTCACTGACAGAAGGTAAGTGTCCCCTTATTAACTTTAATGAACTAAAAGGGTCGACAAGATTCAGCTTGTATGCGTGACATCACTGACCACCAAGTAAACACCCTTCTTAGTTCATTTGACTTGTTTAGACCTGTAGTAAGCATGCCCCCATAGGTTACCTGGATACCTGGAGGTTATTCCGGGGATCAACGCCCCCGCGGCCCGGTCCACGACCAGGCCTCCCGATGGATCAGGGCCTGATCAACTAGGCTGTTACTGCTGGCCGCACGCACTCCGACGTACGAGCCACAGCCCGGCTGATCCGGCACTGACTTTAGGTATCTGTCCAGCTCTCTCTTGAAGGCAGCCAGGGGTTTATTGGCAATTCCCCTAATGCTTGATGGGAGGCTGTTGAACAGTTTTGGGCCCCGGACACTTATGGTGTTTTCTCTTAGTGTACCAATGGCGCCCCTACTTTTTATTGGCGGCATTTTGCATCGCCTGCATAGTCTTTTACTTTCGTAGGGAGTGATTTCTGTGTGCAGATTTGGGACCATTCCTTCCAAGATTTTCCAAGTGTAGATTATGATGTATCTCTCCCTCCTGCGTTCCAACGAGTACAAGTCAAGTGCTTTCAAGCATTCCCAGTAGTTAAGGTGCTTGACAGAACTTATACGTGCAGTAAAGGATCTCTATACACTCTCTAGATCTGCGATTTCACCTGCTTTGTATGGAGATGTTAATGTACAGCAGTATTCCAGCCTAGAGAGAACAAGTGATTTGAAAAGGATCATCATGGGCTTGGCATCTCTCGTTTTGAAAGTTCTCATTATCCATCCTATCATTTTCTTTGCACGTGCGATCGTGGCACTGTTGTGATCCTTGAAAGTGAGATCCTCAGACATTACTACTCCCAGGTCCCTTACATTATTTTTCCGCTCTATTGTATGGCCGGAAGTCAGTAGTATACTCTGTTCTAGTTATTATCTCCTCCAGTTTTCCATAACGGAGTAGTTGGAATTTGTCCTCATTGAACATCATATTGTTTACCGTTGCCCACTGGAAAACTTTGTTTATATCTTCTTGGAGGTTAACCGCATCCTCAGCAGATGACAGCCTCATGCAGATCCTAGTATCATCCGCAAAGGATGATACGGTGCTGTGGTGTATATCTCTGTTTATGTCTGATATGAGGATAAGGAATAAGATGGGGCGAGTACTGTGCCTTGTGGAACAGAGCTCTTCACTATGGCAGCCTCCGATTTAACTCTGTTGACCACTACTCTTTGTGTTCGATTTGTTAGGAAGTTGAAGATCCATCTCCCCCACTTTCCAGTTATTCCTTTAGCACGTATTTTATGGGCTATTACGCCATGATCGCATTTGTCAAATGCTTTTGCAAAGTCTGTGTATATTACATCTGCATTCTGATTTTCTTCCAGTGCATCCAAGGCCATGTCATAGTGATCCAGTAGTTGTGAGAGGCAGGAGCGACCTGCCCTGAACCCATGTTGCCCTGGATTGTGCAGATTTTGGGAATCCAGGTGATTTGCAATCCTGCTTCTTAGCACTCTTTCAAGGATTTTTATGATGTGGGACGTCAGAGCTATTGGTCTATAGTTCTTAGCTAATGCTTTGCTGCCACCTTTATGGAGCGGGGCTATATCCGTTGTTTTAAGTGACTGTGGAATTTCACCCATGTCCAAGCTCCTCCTCCATAGTGTACTTAGGGCACGCGAGAGGGGTTTCTTGCAGTTCTTAATGAAAACAGAGTTCCACGAGTCTGGGCCCGGGCTGAGTGCATAGGCATGTTGTCAATGGCTTTTTCGAAATCTATCGGAGTTAGGGTGATGTCGGAAATCTGGCATACATTTATGGAGTTTTGAGGCTCATTCATGAAGAAATCATTTGGGTCGTCGATCCTCAGACCGATTAGTGGTTCACTAAACACAGAGTCGTACTGGGATTTCAATATTTCACTCATTTCCTTGTTGTCGTCTGTGTAAGTCCCATCCTGTCTGAGTAAGGGCCCGATACTAGATGTGGTATTTGCCTTGTTTTTGGCATATGAAAAGAAATATTTGGAATTTCTTTCAATTTCACTAATAGCTTTAAGCTCCTCCTGGCTCTCCTGGTTCCTGTAGGAGGAGTCTATTTTGAATGCTTACCCCCAGAGGGGGGAATCCAAAAAACCTTGATCCAAGGAGATGGAGGAGAAATACTTGGACATAGAGGGTAGAAGTGGATGGTGGGGGAAATCTTTGTAATATTGATATCGAGAAAACTTGATCCAAGGAGATCATAAGAATTTCGAAACCCCCATAGGGGGGAATCCAAAAACTTGTATTATTGTAGACAGCCTGTACTGTCTGCACAGACAGCCCATGCTGTCTGCCAGCTTAGTTCATATTTCGCGCCACTCAGGTGCTGCCATCTATAGGCCTTGCCACTTCAGTATGCCCAGACTTGCCTCGCTCTCACTCACACAGCGGCCTGGCATCAAGACACAAGTACTCCCAGCTCCCTCTCGTGGGCATGGCCCTGCCCGGGCCATGGGCACAAGCACACATCGCCCAGTCGTCTCTGCCACGACTCGCTCCACAACTCGCTCCACGCTCGCCGGCAGTGACAGCCCAGCAGTGACAGTACCAGTCGAGAAGTGTCCTGAGTCGCTTGCCAGAAGTCCTGCCCAGTTGCCGAGTTTTGTCGACGCCTCACTCGAGGGCACCAGCATGTCGTGCCCCAGGTTGAGTGAAAACCTGCAGCGACTCCTACGATGTCTGCTTCACCGTTCCAGAGGAGACCGTACCCTGTTACGTCACAGCTCAGCCGCAGCGATGTCTCCCGTGTTGCAGTATCTGTCCAGACGCAGGAAGGCGTGCAGTGATGCCCTTCGACGCTCATTGCCTTTGACCACGATGTTTAGCACACCCCACATGTTTTTTTCTTCCCTCCCTGTAGGAAGTTTTTTTTTCCATGTCCATATGTATATATATGTTTTTATTTTGTGTTCTGTGCCCTGTTCCTACGAGAGAGAGACCGAGTTTCTTTTACTACCAGTATTGTCGCGTCGGGACGACGCGCGGTAGGTGGCCGAGCGTATGTAGACAGCCTGTACTGTCTGCACAGACAGCCCATGCTGTCTGCCAGCTTAGTTCATATTTCGCGCCACTCAGGTGCTGCCATCTATAGGCCTTGCCACTTCAGTATGCCCAGACTTGCCTCGCTCTCACTCACACAGCGGCCTGGCATCAAGACACAAGTACTCCCAGCTCTCTCTCGTGAGCATGGCCCTGCCCAGGCCATGGGCACAAACACACAAGCCTGTGTAACCCAGCACTAGTTATCAATAAAGTAAGAAGCCTCCGAAGAAGTTTATCATTCACACCGCTTACAGCCTCACCAAACAAGCGTCGTTATATTATCGAGAAATTTTTGAGGTTGGGGGTGAAAGTGGGAGGGGGATCCAAGGAGATGGAGACTTTGATTTCGAGAAAAATTTGATCCGAGGAATTTGAGACTTTGATTTCGAGAAATTTTTGGGATGGGGGTGAAAGTGGGAGGGGCAATCCAAAAAAAAACTTGAATCGAGGAGATCATAAGAATTTTGAAACCCCATAGGGGGGAATCCAAAAACTTGTATTATCGAGAAATTTTTGGGATGGGGGTGAAAATGGGAGGGGCAATCCAAAAAAACTTGATCCGAGGAGATCATAAGAATTTCGAAAACCCCATAGGGGGGAATCCAAAAACTTGTATTATAGAGAAATTTTTGGGGTTGGGAGGGTGAAAGTCGGAGGGGGAACCTTAAAAACTTGATCCGAGGAGAGCACAAGAAATTCAAAAAAAAAATCGAAAAAAATCTGAAAAAAATTCGAGGCGCGGGGGCGATCCGGACGACGCTGCAGAAGGCGCAGCAGAAGGCGCGGGCGGGGGTCCCGAAGGGCGCGGGCGGGCGCGCGGGGCGGGCGCGCGGCGCGACGGGGGGTCGCGAAGGGGGGTCGTGGGCGGGGGGTCAAGGGTGAGGTAGTCTCGAGGGGCGAGGTCAAACCGGAAGTAACACCTAGGTGTGAAAAGGGGACCCTCCAGCTGCTGGCCCTAGACCGGATACCTCGCTCAGTGGAAGGCCTAAACCGGATACCTCGCTCTGTAGAACTTATGACTACTTTATATATATATATATATATATATATATATATATATATATATATATATATATATATATATATATATATATATATATATATATATATATATATATATATATATATATATATATATATTTTTTTTTTTTTTTTTTTTTTTCAACAAACCGGCCGTATCCCACCAAGGCAGGGTGGCCCAAAAAGAAAAACGAAAGTTTCTCTTTTTATATTTAGTAATTTATACGGGAGAAGGGGTTACTAGCCCCTTGCTCCTGGCATTTTAGTCGCCTCTTACAACACGCATGGCTTACGGAGGAAGAATTCTGTTCCACTTCCCCATGGAGATAAGAGGAAATAAACAACAACAAGAACTAGAAAGAAAATAGAAGAAAACCCAGAGGGATGTGTATATATACATATATATGCTTGTACATGCATGTGTAGTGTGACCTAAGTGTAAGTAGAAGTAGCAAGACGTACCTGAAATCTTGCATGTTTATGAGACAGAAAAAAAGGACACCAGCAATCCTACCATCATGTAAAACAATTACAGGCTTTCGTTTTACACTCACTTGGCAGGACGGTAGTACCTCCCTGGGCGGTTGCTGTCTACCAACCTACTACCTAGAAAATGGGGCTTATGAAGTAATAATAGATGGGCAGACCCTCAGACACAGCAAGGGCAGCCATGGTTATATATATATATATATACATATATTAAAGGTTTAAGACATACATTGTTGATATAAAGGTGGCATATACAGTACATGATATATAGATATATATATATGTCGTGCCGAATAGGCAGAACTTGGGATCTTGGCTTAAATAGCGACGTTCATCTTGCCATATAAGACAAGCGAAAATTATTGTAAACAAATCTAAAATATATTTAGTTGGATTAGGCTAAAATAAATTGCGCTTGTTATAATAAGGTTAGGTAAGTTTTCTAAGATTCTTTTAGTGCAAAATTAAAATTTTTTTACATTAACATTAATGAAAAAAATATATCTTTAAACGTATAAGAGAAAATTTTAGAAAGGATTTAATTTTAAATGAGTTCTTGCTAATTGACCAGTTTTACATATTCGGCACGACATTATATATATAATATATATATATATATATATATATATATAATATATATATATATATATATATATTTATATATATATAATATATATATTAATATTACCAGGTAACTCTCTCTCTCTTTCTCAGAATGTGTACGAATGGTATACAATACCGACAAGATGAGATTAAGACACATGTGCAACTCTGGGTATCTTTATTGTAGACGTTTCGCCATCCAGTGGCTTTATCAATACAAATTCTAGGACATAACTTGAAGACAGTAGAACTATGTACAGAAGATGAGGTAATCAGTCCCTCAACCTAGGAGTAGGTGCGAAGAGCACCTATCTCTACGACTATGGTGCTCTTCGCACCTACTCCTAGGTTGAGGGACTGATTACCTCATCTTCTGTACATAGTTCTACGTCTTCAAGTTATGTCCTAGAATTTGTATTGATAAAGCCACTGGATGGCGAAACGTCTACAATAAAGATACCCAGATGTTGCACATGTGTCTTAATCTCATCTTTTCTCAGAATGTACATTCTTCTGAGAATGTATATATATATATATATATATATATATATATATATATTATATATATATATATATATATATATATATATATATATATATATATATTACCAGGTAACTCTCTCTCTTTTCTCAGAATGTACATTCTTCTCAGAATGTATATTATATATATATATATATATATATATATATATATTTATATATATATATATATATATAATTATATATATATATTACCAGGTAACTCTCTCCCTTTTCTCAGAATGTACATTCTTCTGAGAATGTAGAATATATCATTGGTATATATATATGTCTAGCATTAGGAAAAATATTATTTAAGACACTTGTACAACATCTGGTTATCTTTATTATAGACGTTTCGCCATCCAGTGGCTTTATCAGTACAGATTCTAGGACATAATTAGAAGACAGTAGAACTGTTATGATTATTTTCTGTAATTCATAAATAAATCAACATGAGGTCAAGGATTTAATTTAATA
>NC_069427.1:37839201-37855752 GCF_026875155.1 Cherax quadricarinatus | reverse complement strand
GATGACACCAAAAAACTTACGTTTAACACTGAAAAAACCTACTATATTATTTTTGGGGTAGCAAGCAGGAGATGCACAAATTAACATTAAGATCGACAACACTCTAATTACCAGACATAATGAGGGCAAATTCCTAGGCCCTATACCTTGACAACAACCTGAATTTCAACACCCATATCCAACACATAACCAAAAAAGTATCCAAAACAGTTGGGATCCTCTCCAAGATACGATACTACATGCCGCAAAATGCCCTTCTCAAAACTATACCACTCATTTATCCATACCTCACCTATGCTATTTGTGCTTGGGATCAACTGCAGCAACACACCTAAAGCCAATAATAACCCAACAAAAAGCTGCAGTAAGAATAATCACTAAATCCCATCCCTGGCAACACACCCCCCCACTCTTCATAGATCTAAACTTACTCCCTGTTCAGTACTCCACACTTACTACGGGTGCAATCTATCTACAGGACCTTAAACCCCAAATCAACCTTGACCTAAAACGCTTTCTTGATAGTTGTGACAGAACCCACAGGCATAACACCAGACACAAACATCTCTACAACATTCCCCATGTCCGACAAAACCTTTAAAAAAATTAAATGTATGTCAAAGGCCCAAAATCGGGAACACCCTACCTGAAAACTCTAGAACTGCAGACACATTCATCACCTTCAAAACACCATTAGAAAACATCTTATACTCCCTGATAAACCCCATCAACTAACAACA
This sequence comes from Cherax quadricarinatus, assembly GCF_026875155.1. NCBI lineage: Eukaryota > Metazoa > Arthropoda > Malacostraca > Decapoda > Parastacidae > Cherax > Cherax quadricarinatus. Next base: position 37,855,012 of record NC_069427.1, on the reverse strand, counting down.
CGAATACCACCTGGTGTTCACACTTACACTCACTCACCCATTTAACCATAAACAGAAATTTTAAAATCTCAATCTTAAAATAATGAATCCTATGATACTCCAATACTGAAACTATGTACTGTGCCAAAACAAAAGCATTCACATTGCTAAACTCACAAACAGTATTTAGTCACTTAGCCATAAAAACCAACTTACCTCATAATTTTGTAAAATCTTAAAATAAAGAATTAAACTAAGTCTGCCCGAAATGCCTAGCCATGCTAGGCGTTCTAGTGGTACACTCTGTAATCATTATTTAACTACATGTAAACCACAAAAACAACCAAATTCTGAAAATTTCAACATTGTAATCTTTATAGAGAATAAACTTTGAATTTGAATCTTTCATAGACCCATCCGCTGACACGTCCACTCCCAAATATCTGAATACATTCACCTCCTCCATACTCTCTCCCTCCAATCTGATATCCAATCTTTCATCACCTAATCTTTTTGTTATCCTCATAACCTTTCATTTCCTGTATTCACCTTTAATTTTCTTCTTTTGCACACCCTACCAAATTCATCCACCAATCTCTGGAACTTCTCTTCAGAATCTCCCAAGAGCACAGTGTCATCAGCAAAGAGCAACGTGACAACTCCCACTTTATGTGTGTTTCTTTATCTTTTAACTCCCACGCCTTTTGCCAAGACCCTCGCATTTACTTCTCTTACAACCCCATCTATAAATATTTTAAAACAATCACGGTGACATCACACACCCTTTGTCCAAGGCCTACTTTTACTGGAAAAAATTTTTCCCCTTTCCTACATACTCTAACTTGAGCCTCACTATCCTCGAAAAACTCTTCACTGCTTTCAGTAACCTACCTCCTAAAACCATACACCTGCAACATCTGCCACATTGCCCCCCCTATCCACCCTTTTCATATGCCTTTTCCAAATCCATAAATGCCACAAAAACCTCTTTACCCTTTATCTAAATACTGTTCACTTATATGTTTCACTGTAAACACCTGGTTCCGCACACCCCCTACCTTTCCTAAAGCCCCTTGTTCATCTGCTATCCTATTCTCTGTCTTACTCTTAATTCTTTCAATAATAACTGTACCATACACTTTACCAGGTATACTCAACAGACTCATCCCCCTATAAGTTTTGCACTCTCTTTTGTCCCCTTTGCCTTTATACAAAGGAACTATGCATGCTCTCTGCCAATCCCTAGGTACCTTACCCTCTTCCATACATTTATTAAATAATTGCACCAACCACTTTCCAAAAATAATCCCCACCTGCTTTTAACATTTCTATCTTTATCCCATCAATCCCGGCTGCCTTAACCCCTTTCATTTTACCTACTGCCTCACCTACTCCACACCTTCTCCTAATTTCCACACTCCGAATTTTCTGCATAATATTTACACCACACATTGCCCTTAGACAGGACATCTCCACTGCCTCCAACCGTCTCCTCGCTGCTGCATTTACCACCCAAGCTTCACATCCATATAAGAGTGTTGGTACTACTATACTTTCATACATTCCCTTCTTTGCCTCCCCTAGATAACGTTTTTGACTCCACATATACCTCAATGCACCACCCACCTTTTTTTCCCTCATCAATTCTATGATTAACCTCTTCCTTCATAAATCCATCCGCCGACACGTCAACTCCCAATATCTGAAAACATTCCCTTCTTCCATACCCTCCTCCCCAATTTGATATCCAATTTTTCTTTATCGAATTCATTTGATACCCTCATCACCTTACTCTTTTCTATGTTCACTTTCAACTTTCTACCTTTACACACATTCTCAACTCATCCACTAACCTTTGCAATTTTTCTTTAGAATCTCCCATAAGCAGAGTATCATCAGCAAAAAGTAACTGTGTCAATTCCCATTTTGAATTTGTTTCCCCATAATTTAATCCCACCCCTCTCCCGAACACCCTAGCATTTACTTTACAACCCCATCTATAAATATATAAACAACCATGGTGACATTACAAAACCCCTGTCTAAGACCTCCCTTTACTGGGAAGTATTCTCCCTCCTTCTACACACCCAACCTGAGCCTCACTATCCTCATAAAAGCTCTTTACAGCATTAGTAACTTACCACCTATTCCATATACTGCAACATCTGCCACATTGCTCCTCAAATCCACTCTAATCATATGCCTTTCAAAAATCCATAAATGCAATAAAAACTCCCTACCTTTATCTAAATACTGTTCACATATATGCTTCAATGTAAACACTGATCTACACTTCCCTACCCACTCTGAAGCCTCCCTGCTCATCCTCAACCCCTACATTCTGCTTACCTCTAATTCTTTCAATTATAACCCTACCGTAACTTTTCCCCCGGATACTCATAAACTTATTCCCCCTATAATTTTTACCCAAACTCTTTTGTCCCCTTTCCCTTATAAAAAAGGTACTATGCCCCTCCACTAATTCCTAGGGAAACCTTCCCCTCTTTCATACATTTATTAAACAAAAGTACCAACCACTCCCCAAAACTAATCCCCCCCTGCTTTTAACATTTCTGTCATGATCCCATCAGTTCCAGCTGCTTTAACCCCCTTTCATTCTACGTAATGCCTCGCGTACCTCCACCACACTTACATTCTGCTCTTCTTCACTCCTAAAAAAATGGTATACCTTCCCTGGCCAGTGCATGAAAAATTTCCGCCTCCATTTTTTCCTCAACATTAGAAGTTCCTCAAAATATTCTCGCCATCTACCTAATACCTCCCTCTCCCCATCTACTAACTCCCCTACTCTGTTTTTAAATGACAAATCCATACTTTCCATAGGGTTTCTTAAATTGTTTTAACTCACTCCAAATTTTTTTCTATATTTCATTAAAATTTCTTGACAGTGCCTCTCCCACTCTATCATCTGCTCTACTTTTGCACTCTCTCACCACTCTCTTCACCTTTCTTTTATTCTCCATATACTCTGCTCTTCTTATAACACTTCTGCTTTGTAAAAACCTCTCATAAGCTAACCTTTTCTCTTTTATCACACCCTTTACTTCATCATTCCACCAATCACTCCTCTTTCCTCCTGCCCCCACCCTCCTATAACCACAAACTTCTGCCCCACATTCTAATACTGCATTTTTAAAACTATTCCAACCCTCTTCAACCCCCCCACTACTCATCTTTGCACTAGCCCACCTTTCTGCCAATAGTCGCTTGTATCTCACCCGAACTTCCTCCTCCCTTAGTTTATACACTTTCACCTCCCTCTTACTTGTTGTTGCCATCTTCCTCTTTTCCCATCTACCTCTTACTCTAACTGTAGCTACAATTAAATAATGATCTGATATATCAGTTGCCCCTCTATAAACATGCACATCCTGGAGCCTACCCATCAACCTTTTATCCACCAATACATAATCTAACAAACTACTTTCATTACTTGCTACATCATACCTTGTATATTTATTTATCCTCCTTTTCATAAAATATGTATTACTTATTACCAAATTTCTTTCTACACATAGCTCAATTAAAGGCTCCCCATTACATTTACCCCTGGCACCCCAAATTTACCTACTACTCCCTCCATAACATTTTTACCCACTTTAGCATTGAAATCCCCAACCACCATTACTCTCACACTTGATTCAAAACTCCCCATGCATTCACTCAACATTCCCCATTATTATTATAATCAAAAAGAAGCGCTAAGCCACAAGGACTATACAGTCAACATTCCCCAGAATCTCTCTCTCTCCTCTACACTTCTCTCTTCTCCAGGTGCATACACGCTTACTATAACCCACTTTTCACATCCAATCTTTATTTTACTCCACATAATCCTTGAATTTATACATTTTGTAGTCCCTCTTTTCCTGCCATAGCTTATCCTTCAACATTATTGCTACTCCTCCTTAGCTCTAACTCTATTTTGAAACCCCTGACCTAATCCCATTTATTCCTCTCCATTGAAACTCTCCCACCCCCTTCAGCTTTGTTTCACTTAAAGCCAGGACATCCAGTTTCTTCTCATTCATAACATCCACAATCATCTCTTTCTTATCATTTGCACAACATCCACGCACATTCAGACTTCCCACTTTGACAATTTTCTTCTTCTTATTCTTTTTAGTAATCTTTACAGGAAAAGGGTTACTAGCCCATTGTTCCCTGGCATTTTAGTTGACTTTTACAACACGCATGGCTTACGGAGGAAAGATTCTTATTCCACTTCCCCATGGATATAAAAGGAAAAGTAACAAGACCAAGAACTACTAAGATAAAATCAAAGAAAACTCAGATGAGTGTGTATAAATAAACGTGTACATGTATGTGTAGTGTGACCTAAGTGTAAGTAGAAGTAGCAAGACATGCCTGTAATCTTGCATATTTATGAGACAGACAAAAGACACCAGCAATCCTACCATCATGTAAAACAATTACAGGCTTTCGTTTTACACTCACTTGGCAGGACGGAAGTACCTCCCTGGGTGGTTGCTGTCTACCAACCTACTACATAACTCATGCTACAAGAGCAAGGTGGGTTATAGATTTCTTGTAGTATGGGGGACTGCGCATTTCTTGAGTCGCAAGGAGTTTGTAATCAACCTATAGTCGGCAGTGAGGTGCGGACTTTTGAGTCCACACAAGTACGTAAGTCAGCCATCAGTGAATGAAATATGCTAACATAACACCCCCTAGGGGTAATTTTTTGTTTACATAATATAATCTTTTTCAGCCCGTTAAGAAGTGGAAGACAACAATTCAAGACCTCGTCTGCAGGGACGGCTGTGTAGATGATTTGCTGTCTTTTATCAGCTAATTATTCACTATATTTAAACTATAAACTTAGCTGTTAAACTATTTCTCAACATTTTGGTTTTGATCTTCGACAGCTTCTCAAGACCAAAATGTTGAGAAATGGTTTAACAGCTAAGTTTATAGTTTAAATACGTATAGTGAATACTTAGCTGATAAAAGACAGCAAATCATCTACACAGGCGTCCCTGCAGACGAGGTCTTGAATTGTTGTCTTCCACTTCTTAACGGGCTGAAAAAGATTATATTATGTAAACAAAAAATTACCCCTAGGGGGTGTTATGTTAGCCTATTTCATTCACTGATGGCTGACTTACGTACTTGTGTGGACTCAAAAGTCCGCACCTCACTGCCGACTATAGGTTGATTACAAACTCCTTGCGACTCAAGAACTGCGCAGTCCCCCATACTACAAGAAATCTATAACCCACCTTGCTCTTGTAGCATGAGTTATGGTGTTCTTCACACCTTTGACAGGTATCGGCGACTTGATAGAAGCTGAAGCGTCCTTGGATGTCCACGTCTTCCATAGTCTAGGAATACGCACACTGGTACACTAGAGTAATAAAGGCAGTTACTTTCCAGTAGGTTTTGATTGGGTGTTAGATTATGGAGGTTTAGATCAAGGTCGACATGATCATTCATCTATGTTTAAATTGTGGTTATTTATATCCTGAATTGTGTATCGAGTTCTAGTACTGATATCTGTAGTAGTGGGAAGTTTGGACAAGTATATAGCTAAAGCACTTTGGTCATATAGAGTATAGTCACTAATAAACATAATGAAGTTGAAGTTGTCTGTGTTGTGCTAGAATGAGCTTAAGTACAACTAGGTATAAACTAAATATAAAAATAGTACCAGACTCTCACTTGTAATTCCACTAAGGTCTAATATAATGAATTTGGTGTCGTCTATGTATTGAGCTAGAATGAGCTGAAGTACAACTAGGTTTAATCTAATAATATAAAAAATACTAGTTTAAAATAGGACAAGACTCTCACTTGTAATTGCACTAAGATCTAATATAAGTTGTTAACAAGAACTAGAGTATAACTAAATTTGAACTGACAAGATAAAATACACAAGTAAAGGTAGCAAAAGAAAAAAAAAAAAAAATGGCGATGACTTGGTTATAATATGATAGTAAGATGGTACACAGGATAATATAAAAGTTGGAGTTGAATATACAAGCTTAAAAATCTGGTAACAAAAGGTTAAGAAAAGTAAAATAAAGTTGGGTGATAAAGTCTAAAATAGAATAAAGCAATTATAAAAAGTATATAATAAAATTGGGTAATAAACTTTACAAATAAAAAAAGGGCAATAATAAAAAGTTTAAAATAGATTGCTCAATAAAGTACAGTGGACCCTCGACCAACGATATTAATCCATTCCTGAGAGCTCATCGTTAATCGAAATTATCGTTAGTCGAGTTAATTTTCCCCATAAGAAATAATGGAAATCAAATTAATCCATGCAAGACACCGAAAAGTACTGAAAAAAATTTTACATGAAATATTAATTTTAATACACACAAACTGAAGAAGACATGTACAATTACATGACACTTACCTTTATTGAAGATCTGGTGATGACTGATGGGATGGGAGGAGAGGAGACTGTGGATGGTGTTAGTGTTTAGAAGGGGAATCCCCTTCCATTAGGACTTGAGGTGTCAAGCCTTTTTCCGGGGTTACTTCCCTTCTTCTTTTAATGCCACTAGGACCAGCTTGAGAGTCACTGGACCTCTGTCACACAACATATCTGTCCATAGAGGCCTGTACCTCCCGTTCCTTTATGACATTCCTAAAGTGTTTCACAACATTGTCAGTGTCACAATTAAACACTTATTCAGGTTTCAATTCTTCACTGTCTATGTACTCCTTGAATTCCTGCACATATTTTTCAGCTGTTTTTTGGTCCAAACTGGCAGCCTCACCATGCCTTATCGCACTATGTATGCCACTACGATTCTTAAATCTCTCAAACCAACCTTTGCTGGCCTTAAATTCACTCACATCACCACTAGTTGCAGGCATTTTTCTAATTAAATCGTCATGCAACTTACTAGCCTTTTCACATATGATCGCTTGAGAGATGTTATCTCCTATCTGTTTTTCGTTTATCCACACCAATAACAGTCTCTCAACATCTTCTATCACTTGCGATCTCAGTTTCGAAAACATAGTTGCACCTTTGGCAAGAACAGCTTCCTTGATTGCCGTTTTCTTGGCCACAATAGTAGCGATGGTTGATCGGGTTTTGTGTGCAACCTGGCCAGCTCGGAGACACACACTCCACTTTCATACTCAGCAATGATCTCTTTCTTCATATCCATAGTAATTCTCACCCTTTTTGCTGTAGGGTTGGCACCAGAAGCTTTCTTGGGGCCCATGGTGACTTATTCTGCAGGTGCAATCACTAAAAACGCTGTGATAATATGAAATGTTCCAATTGTATGTTTGGATGGGACCGCGGTGGCCGGCTGGCTTGTAAACACTGGCCACAAGTGGACGCATCTCAGACGGAACGAATCGTGTTGGTCGAGTTTTTTAACGCTAGTCGAGGCAAAATTTTTGCGTCAAAATGTATCACCAGTCGGATTTAACGTTAGATGATGCCATCGTTGGTTGAGGGTCCACTGCATTGGTAAAATTGGGCAAGTATAAGATTGGGTAATTAACTCAAGACTAGAATAGTGCAATAATAAGATGAAAAGTTTACAATAAAGTTGGGCACCAAAGAATAAAATAAAAATGGGCAATAATAGAAAGTTTACAATAAGGTTGGTCAATATAGTTTCAAGTAAAACTGGGCAATAATAGAGATTTTAAAATAAAATTGGGTGACTGGCAGCCTCCAGACACACACTCATTAACACCCAAGACACCCAAAGCCACTCCCCGGGAGACCAGAGAGGGATCAGGACACCTTCAAGTGATGACAAACTACACCACTACCAAGGACCTCAATGGAATGGGATGGACCCAGGTACCCTTCCCCCTACCACAGAACTAGAGTGCCTGTGGGAAAAATCCCAAAGGATGAAAATAGGAAGGGAATAGGGGAAGGATGGGGAGGAAGAGTAGGAAAGGGAACAAGGGGGGATGGGGAGGATGGGATAGGGAAGGGGGGATTGGGGGGTAATTAGGTTCAGTCTGAGGAAGGATACCGAAAGGTCTAATTCCTCAGACAAAGAGCCTCATCACCGTGCCAAGGGGCCCCCCGTGAAGAGAACTACAGTGGAACCCCAAAAATCGAACTGCTCCCAACACAACCAATTATGTAAGTGTATTTCTGTAAGTGCTTTTATAAGTGTATTTTTGAGGGTCTGAAATGGACTAATCTAATTTACATTATTCCTGATGGGAATAAATTCATTCGGTAAAGGCACTCGAACAGCCTTCTGGACCGAAGAAAGTTCGATATTTGAGGTTCCACTGTATATACAGCGGAGCCTCGGCTTACGAACGCCTCACCATGCGAATTTTTCAGGAAACGAAGTCGTTCGGTCGGTATTTTGCTTCAGGATACGAACGAAATTTCAGGATGTGAACTTCCCCCTCAAGGGAGGTTCCTTATATAAATAAATTAAATATGTACAGTATTTCTTTGCAAAGGTTACAATGTGTGTTTACATATCATAATATGATTGGAGCAAAGAAAGCCACTATCATGCCGAAGCATTTCAGGCAGAAATGCCTACTTAAGACTAAAGTCTAGACAGGTGAAAAGTGTACTAGTAGTGGTTTCCAATGTTTTGCTGATGGTGGCGCCAACTACTGGCAGCCTTTTGAAGTTTCTCCTTACTGTTATTATTATTACTATTGTATATTATTGTTATTGTTATAATAATTATTATTATTAGTACAGTGGAACCCCGCCTTACAAACGCATCACGTTATGTTAAATCCACCATACGAAGCATTTCAATGCAAAAATTTTGCCTCGCCTCATGATAAAAAACTCGCCTCATGTGATTCGTTTGGGACGCATCCCGCGTGGCCTCAGCTGCCCCGTGCGTGCCAGCCAGTGCGGTCGCATCTAAGCATACATTCGGTACATTTCATAATATCACAGTGATTTTAGTGCTTGTAGCTGCAAAGTAAGTCACCATGGGCCCCAAGAAAGCTTCTAGTGCCAACCCTACAGCAAAAAGAGTGAGAATTACTATGGAGATGAAGAAAGAGATAATAGCGAAGTACAAAAGTGGAGTGCGTGTCTCGGAGCTGGCCAGGTTGTATACCAAACCCCAATCAACCATCGCTACTATCTTGGCCAACAAATGGCAATCAAGGAAGCTGTTCTTGCAAAAGGTGCAACTACGTTTTCGAAACTGAGATCGCAAGTGATAGAAGATGTTGAGAGACTGTTATTGATGTGGATAAACGAAAAACAGATCGCAGGAGAGAGCATCTCACAAGCAATCTTATGTGAAAAGGCTAGGAAGTTGCATGACGATTTAATTGAAAAAATCCCTGCAACTAGTGGTGATGTGAGTGAATTTAAGGCCAGCAAAGGTTGGTTTGAGAGATTTAAGATTTGTAGTGGCATACATAGAGTGATAAGGCATAGTGAGGATGCCAGTTTGGACCAAAAAGCAGCTGAAAAATATGTGCAGGAATTCAAGGAGTACATAGACAGTGAAGAATTGCAACCTGAACAAGTGTTTAATTACAACAAAACAGGTCTGTTTTGGAAGAAAATGCCAAGCAGGACCTACATTACTCAGGTGGAAAAGGCACTCCCAGGACATAAGCCTATGAAAGACAGGCTTACTCTTCTGATGTGAGCTAATTCTAGTGGTGACTGCAAAATGAAGCCTTTATTGGTGTATCACTCTGAAACTCTCAGAGCGTTCAGGCAATAGAATATCCTCAAGGCTAATTTGTGTGTGCTGTGGAGGGCAAACAGTAAGGCATGGGTCACTAGGGACTTTTTCTATGACTGGTTACACCATACATTTGCCCCCACTGTGCAAAATTACCTAACTGAAAAGAAATTAGACCTTAAGTGCCTCCTGGTGTTAGACAATGCCCCTGGTCATCCTACAGACTTGGCAGAGCGACTTTGTGGGGACATGAGCTTCATTAAGGTCAAGTTTTTGCCTCCAAATACCACTCCTCTCCTGCAGCCCATGGACCAGCAGGCCATTTCCAACTTCAAGAAACTGTACACAAAAGCTATGTTTGAAAGGTGCTTTGAAGTGACCACAGAAACTCTATTGACTCTAAAGGAGTTTTGGAAGGATCACTTTAATATCCTCAATTGTGTAAACCTTATAGGTAAGGCTTGGGAGGGAGTGACTAAGAGGACCTTCACTCTGCTTGGAAGAAACTGTGGCCATAATGTATAGACAAAAGGAATCTTGAAGGGTTTGAGGCTAACCCTGAGAATCCTATGCCAGTTGAGGAATCCATTGTGGCATTGGTAAAGTCCTTGGGGTTGGAGGTTAGTGGGGAGGATGTGGAAGAGTTGGTGGAGGAGGACAATGATGAACTAACCACTGATGAGCTGCAGGATCATCTTCAACAGCAAGAGGCCAGACCTGCGGAAACTGCTTCGGAGGAGGGGATGGAGAAAGTGAGGAAATTGCCTACTTCAAAGATTAAGGAAATGTGTGCAAAGTGGCTTGAAAGTGCAAACCTTTTTTGATGAAAATCACCCTGACAGCTACTGCAAGCCGTGTTGGCAACCTGCACACTGACATGTTGTGAACCACTTTAGGAAAGTCATAAAGGAACGAGAGGTGCAGGTCTCTATGGACAGATATGTTGTGCGACAGAAGTCCAGTGACTCTCAAGCTGGTCCTAGTGGCATTAAAAGAAGAAGGGAAGTAACCCCAGAAAAGGACTTGCTACCTCAAGTCCTAATGGAGGGGGAGTCCCCTTTTGAAAATTAAAAACTTCGACACTCTCCCCTCCTCCCATCCCGTCAATCATCACCAGATCTTCATTAAAGGTAAGTGTCAATTATTCAATTGTATTTATTCTATTTTTATTATTGCTATTGTAATTATTCTATTGCATTAAACTTAATATTTCATGAGGTAAAAGTTTTTTTTTTCATACTTTTGGGTGTCTTGCACAGATTAATTTGATTTCCATTATTTCTTATGGGGAAAATTGATTCGCTTTCCGATAATTTTGCTTTACGATGAGCTCTCAGGAACGGATTAATGACGTGAACCGGGGGTCCACTGTATATATATGAAGGAGGGGTGTTAATGTTGCAGTTTAAAAACTGTAGTGTAAAGCACCCTTCTGGCAAGACAGTGATGGAGCGAATGATGGTGAAAGTTTTTCTTTTTCGGGCCACCCTGCCTTGGTGAGAATCGGCCAGTGTGATAAAATAAAAAAAATAAATATAAATATACATACATACAAAATATATATATATATATATATATATATATATATATATATATATATATAATATATATATATATATATAATATATAATATATATATAATACATATATAATACAGGAGGGCCCCACTTATACGGCAGGTTAGGTTCCAGGCTACCGCCGTAAAGCGGAAACCGCCGTAAAGTGGAACACCCTTTTTTTCTACTTATAAATGCATACAAACACTAGATAACAAGTTTACACTAACATATATTAAGTTAGCAATAGAACCAGGCATCAAAAAACAATAAAAAGTACAATACACACATAGTGCACTCATTACTTACCTTAAAATATTTAGTCTTAATCTAGGGTGAGACAAGTAGTATTTATTGTAAGAAATCAAGTGTGGTATGTATGGTAATAGCCAGGCTACCTTACCAGGCCACCCCACCCACACATACTATTCTGTGATATTTAAGCATCCCAGAGCGATAAAATGTATATACAGTTCACTCATTACTTACCTTAAAATATTTGTAGTCTTAATGTAGGGTCAGGAGTAAGTAAATGAGATAAAAACAAAATAAATGAGAGAGAGAAAGAATGAGTACATGAGAGGGGACAGGCGCAGAGTTATGTAAACAAACCAGGCTAATGTAAGTTTTGTAAACAAACGAAGTGTACACGTCTGGTTTGTGTACAAGTTACATTGTGTACAGGTTGCCCTCTACATTGATACGGTAGAATTAATAAAGAAAACACTCCCATTCTCATGTAACATCATTTTGAGAAGAAATGAAAGCTCTGAGTGAAGGCAATGGAAATAAGTCACACTGACTTTTTTTGGGTTATCTAGGTTCTCTGCACGTATGTTGTTATGTATGATAATCTATGTAACTGTATTTGTGTATACCTGAATAAACTTACTTACATACGAAAGGAAAAATTTTCTACAGTTACCCCCAGTAACACATTTTCTCTTATGTTAGATTAGAGAAAATGTTATTTTTTGCCGTCACTTGTACAAGTTATGTGGCTCCCACATCTTATATTTATGTTTATTTATTCAATTGTGGGGTGTATTTATCATCTTTTTATGTTATGTATCGTGTTTATATAATTTTGAAAAAAAATATGGATGGATTAATGAAAATGTGTATATTAACGTAATATACGACATTTAATGAGACTCGGTGAGTATTGTTATTATTATCATTTCTAATATGGCGTCACTTGTGCAAGTCGTCTGCTACCACATCTCACATTTATGTTTATTTATTCTACTGTGGGGTGTATTTATCTTATTTATATGTTATGCATCGTGTTTATTATATAATTTTGAAAAAAATATCATGGATGGATTAATGAAAATGTGTATATTACCGTAATATACGACATTTAATGAGACTCGGTGAGTATTGTTATTATTATTATTATCATTTCTAATATGGCGTCACTTGTGCAAGTCGTCTGCTACCACATCTCACATTTATGTTTATTTATTCTACTGTGGGGTGTATTTATCTTATTTATATGTTAAAGCATCGTGTTTATTATATAATTTTGAAAAAAATATCATGGATGGATTAATGAAAATGTGTATATTAACGTAATATACGACATTTAACCCTTTGAGGGTTTTCGTCGTACTAGTACGTCTTACGCGTAGGGGTTTTGACGTACTAGTACTCATAAATTCTAGCGGCCTCAAAACTAGTGGGAGAAAGCTGGTAGGCCTTCATATGAAAGAATGGGTCTATGTGGTCAGTGTGCACAGTCTAAAAAAAATCCTGCAGCACACAGTGCATAATGAGAAAAAAAAAACTTTGACCATTTTTTTTTAATAAATCAGCGACTTTGCAGTGTATTTTCGGTATGGTAATTTATTGTTGTATTCTAGTTTTCTTGGTCCCCATTTTATAGAATGGAAGACATATACTGAAATTGAGATGATTTTGACTGGTTTTACAATGAAAGGTGCCTTGAAATTGAGCTCAAAGTAGCAGAAATGTTCGATTTTTACCAAACTTCAAAAGTAAACAAATCGTGCCAAGCGTGCAATACACGTGAACTGGTGAGTCTAATATTCTTTCAACAAGTGCACCAATAATATTTATAAACCCTTTTTTTACACTAATGCAGTAGTCTGCATAACAGTAAATCTTATATTTTTTGTGAGGATAAAAATTCAAAGTGGAAAGCAAAAGAATATAAGAGGGGCCTTGAACGTGACTAATGACTAGAGGAAATGTCATTTTAGTGCCAGGAATGTCTTTCTTGTTTATTCTGGACCCTATTCGGAAATTGGCATCTTTTGAAATTTGTGTGAAATTGGCAAAATTGCTAAATTCTGACCACTGTAAATGGATAGTTGAATTTATAAATGGATGGTTTCTTGCACCCATTCGATAGAAAAAATGGAGTTCTAGCGAAATATTCATGTTTTTTGTCGACTAGTACAGTGAAATTGGCCGAAAATGGGGCTCAAAGTGGGCAAAATCGCCGATGCATAAAATCGCCGAGACCGCTAACTTTGCGAGAGCATAATTCCGTAAGTTTTCTATCAAATTTCAAACTTTTGGTGTCGTTATGATCGGGAAAAGATTCTCTATCTTTTCATAAGAGAAAATAATTTTTTTTTTTTAAATTTGGCCGACCCTGAGAACGAGTTTCGGAGAGGGCCTGTCAACCCTCAAAGGGTTAAATTTACTCGATGATTATTATTATCATTACTAATATGACGTCTGGAGACATAAGACACTTACCAATTTTAATGTGTACCTGCTTGCCAGCACAGTATGTAAGTTTATTAAGGTACAGGTATACATAAGTATAATTATCAGAGTATATATAAAATATGAAATAAAATTTTAAAAACATTTGAAATTTTGGAGTTTCCAGACAAAATGGAGAGACTTAGTGCTTACTGAGCTCATGGAGAATGTAAACAAACAGGGTGGGGCACGGTGACCGTATTAGAAAGTCAGGTGGGGGGAGCCGTATAGCGAGTTTTGGTCATAATTTGAAATGTCCGTATTAGCGGAACGCCGTAAAGTGAAACGCCGTAAAGCGGGGCTTCCTGTATATATATATATAATATATATATATAATATATATATATATAATATATATATATATATATAATATATATATATAATATATATAATATATATATATATATATATAATATATATATATATATATATAATATATATATATTTATAATATATATATTATTTTTTTTTTTTATTATCACACTGGCCGATTCCCACCAAGGCAGGGTGGCCCGAAAAAGAAAAACTTTCACCATCATTCACTCCATCACTGTCTTGCCAGAAGGGTGCTTTACACTACAGTTTTTAAACTGCAACATTAACACCCCTCCTTCAGAGTGCAGGCACTGTACTTCCCATCTCCAGGACTCAAGTCCAGCTGCCGGTTTCCCTGAATCCCTTCATAAATGTTACTTTGCTCACACTCCAACAGCACGTCAAGTATTAAAAACCATTTGTCTCCATTCACTCCTATCAAACACGCTCACGCATGCCTGCTGGAAGTCCAAGCCCCTCGCACACAAAACCTCCTTTACCCCCTCCCTCCAACCCTTCCTAGGCCGACCCCTACCCCGCCTTCCTTCCACTACAGACTGATACACTCGAAGTCATTCTGTTTCGCTCCATTCTCTCTACATGTCCGAACCACCTCAACAACCCTTCCTCAGCCCTCTGGATAACAGTTTTGGTAATCCCGCACCTCCTCCTAACTTCCAAACTACGAATTCTCTGCATTATGGTAGCCTGGCTGACCACACTTGATATCTTACAATAAATAATACTTGTCTCACCCTATATTTTAAGGTAAGTAATGAGTGAACTGTATATACATTTTATCGCTCTGGGATGCTTAAATATCATAGAATAGTATGTGTGGGTGGGGTGGCCTGGTATGGTAGCCTGGCTGACACCATACATACCACACTTGATTTCTTACAATAAATACTACTTGTCTCACCCTAGATTAAGACTATAAATATTTTAAGGTAAGTAATGAGTGCACTATGTGTGTATTGTACTTTTTTTTATTGTTTTTTGATGCCTGGTTCTATTGCTAACATAATATATGTTAGTGTAAACTTGTTATCTAGTGTTTGTATGCATTTGTAAGTGGAAAAAAAGGGTGTTCCACTTTACGGCGGTTTCCGCTTTACGGCGGTAGCCTGGAACCTAACCCGCCGTATAAGTGGGGCCCTCCTGTATATATAATTATATATATATATATATATTATATATATATATATATATATATATATATATATAATATATATATATATATATATATATTATATATATATATATATATATATTATTTATTATTATTATCACACTGGCCGATTCCCACCAAGGCAGGGTGGCCCGAAAAAGAAAAACTTTCACCATCATTCGCTCCATCACTGTCTTGCCAGAAGGGTGCTTTACACTACAGTTTTTAAACTGCAACATTAACACCCCTCCTTCAGAGTGCAGGCACTGTACTTCCCATCACCAGGACTCAAGTCCGGCCTGCCGGTTTCCCTGAATCCCTTCATAAATGTTACTTTGCTCACACTCCAACAGCACGTCAAGTATTAAAACCATTTGTCTCCATTC
>NC_069427.1:37819913-37838701 GCF_026875155.1 Cherax quadricarinatus | reverse complement strand
CTGCTCCACATCTCACATTTATGTTTATTTATTCAAATGGGGGGTGTATTTTATCTTATTTATATGTTATGCATCGTGTTTATTATATAATTTTGAAAAAATATCATGGATGGATTAATGAAAATGTGTATATTACCGTAATATACGACATTTAATGAGACTCGGTGAGTATTGTTGTTATTATTATTATCATTTCTAATATGGCGTCACTTGTGCAAGTCGTCTGCTACCACATCTCACATTTATGTTTATTTATTCTACTGTGGGGTGTATTTATCTTATTTATATGTTATGCATCGTGTTTATTATATAATTTTGAAAAAAATATCATGGATGGATTAATGAAAATGTGTATATTAACGTAATATACGACATTTAACCCTTTGAGGGTTTTGGTCGTACTAGTACGTCTTACGCGTAGGGGTTTTTGTCGTACTAGTACGCATAAATTCTAGCGGCCTCAAATCTCACAGGAAAAGACTGATAAGCCTAGATGTGAGAGAATGGGTCTGTGTGGTGGGTGTGCGCAGTAGGAAAAAAATCTGGGACCCAGTGGTGCATTGTGGGAATGCCATCATAGTACACAATTTCCACCGTGCCCTGTGGTAAGAAGTTCCTCACTCCTCGGCGAATTGGGACACTTTTGTTCCCCAGTGACAGTTCTAATACAGATGGAAGTGACAGTGAAGATGAGTTTCAAGGTTCTGGTGAGGTTTTGACCGAAACTAATGACCATAATATGGGTAATAGTGAGGAAAACCCAGACAACCCACAGCCTTCCACCTCTGGTGCTGGGCCATCTTGTTCACGTTCAGTTGTACCAGAATCAAAGAGGAAACTCCTATTATCCAAAATCCCAGACTCAGATGTGAGCATTGGTGATGATAGTGATAGTGATTATGAACTACAAGCTCTTCAAACTTGTTCCAAGAATGGAGGAGGAGGAGGAGGCAGAGGAGGAGGAGGCAGAGGAGGAGGAGGCAAGAGGAGGAGGAGGCAAGAGGAGGAGGAGGCAAGAGGAGGAGGAGGCAGAGGAGGAGGAGGAGGAGGAGGAGGAGGAAGAAGAAGAGGAGGAGGAGGAGGAGGAAGAAGAGGAGGAGGAGGAGGAGGAGGAGGGAAGAAGAAGAGGAGGAGGAGGAGGAAGAAGAAGAATACGTAATGATAACAATAATACATAATAATAATAATACATAATAATAATAATACATAATAATAATAATAGGTAATAATAATAATAATAATAATATGTAATAATAAATGTTCACCCATGACAGTAACAAGATAAGGGGAGATAACATCTGATAAGTGCTGACGTTTGATGAGGGTAAATGAGGGTAGAGCTGATGCCAAAAGATGAGATAAACATCTCCCTCCCTTTGTTTTTGCTGGTATACTAACATTTCTGTCTGTCTATTTGCCTGTCTGTCAAGCTCTCTGTCTATCCGTCTAGCTCTCAGAGAGCCACAAGACTGTGTCATCACTTTTACTCACATCTTCAAGCAGAGTATAGCACTTTGTCTGGGTTTCTTGGGTTATCCTAGGTAATTTATACTATGTATACTTGTATTTATGTGTACCTGTGAGACAGAGATAAAAAGACAGATAGAATGAGGGAGAAAGATAATTAGACAGAATGGAGGAAGGGAAGCAGCATCCGACCCCATTGTTTTGACAGGCGGGAGGGGGGAGTGAGTAATGAGACAATATGTCATTTTGACAGCTGCTGACTCCTGGTAATTTACACTATGGAGGAGGAGGAGAAGGAGAAGGAGGAAGAGTAGGGGGAAGAGGAAAGAAGAGGAGGGAGGAGAGAGAGGAGGAAGAGGAAGAGTAGGAGGAAGAGGAATAAGAGGAAGAGGAGGAGGAAGAGGAATAGTAGGAGGAAGATTAGGGGGAAGAGGAGGAAGAGGAAGAAGAGGAGGAGGAGGAGGAGGAGGAGGAAGAGTAGGAGGAAGAGGAAGAGTAGGAGGAAGAGGAAGAAGAGGAGGAGGAGGAAGGAGGAGGAGGAGGAAGAGGAAGAGTAGGAGGAAGAGGAAGAGTATGAGGAAGAGTAGGGGGAAGAGGAGGAAGAGTAGGGGGAAGAGGAGGAAGAGGAAGAAGAGGAGGAAGAGGAAGAAGAGGAGGAGGAGGGTGGAACACTAGTACACTGGTACTGGTACACTAACATTTCTGTCTGTCTATTTGTCTGTCTGTCAAGCTCCCTGTCTATCTGTCTATCCGTCTAGCTCTCTGTCTCAGAGAGCCACAAGACTGTGTCATCACTTTTACTCACATCTTCAAGCAGAGTATAGCACTTTGTCTGGATTTCTTGGGTTATCCTAGGTAATTTATACTATGTATACTTGTATTTATGTGTACCTGTGAGACAGAGATAGACAGACAGATAGAAAGAGAGAGACAGATTGAAAGAGATAGAATGAGGGAGAAAGATAAAACACCATTGTGTATGACACCATTTTCAGAGTTCCACAAGCTGCAGAACTATAGGAATATGTTTCAGTGACTGTATATTGGTATATATATTATAGAACAATAATAATAAACAATGTTTTGTATTGTTTGTTTTTGTAAACAAGTTTTGTAAACAATATATTGATAATTATGTTTGTGTGCTTATTGTGTTGTATACAACGAGTGTATATATGTACATTGCACCTTACTTTGGTCTCATAGGCCACATAAGTTATGTGAAAAAATAAAATAGTGAAAAAAACAACAAACCTTCAAATACAAGTAAACTAAAGTTTACCGGGTGAGCGGCAGTCGCCGCTGTTGCCATACGCGGCTCATTTTCTGCAAACTTCATGCATCCATATCTCCGTAAGTATTGATGGTAAATTTTTTTTGTTTATCCTATAATGTTTAGAAAAAAAACTCTATTTTTTCATAAGAAAAAATAATTTTTTTTTTTTTTAAATTTGGCCGACCCTGAGAACGAGTTTCAGAGAGGGCCTGTCGACCCTCAAAGGGTTAAATGACTCGATGATTATTATTATCATTACTAATATGACGTCTGGCGACATAAGACACTTACCAATTTTAATGTGTACCTGCATGCCAGCACAGTATGTAAGTTTATTTAGGTACAGGTATACATAAGTATAATTATCAGAGTATATATAAAATATGAAATAACTTTTAAAAACATTTGAAATTTTGGAGTTTCCAGACAAAATGGAGAGACTTAGTGCTTACTGAGCTCATGGAGAATGTAAACAAACAGGGTGGGGCACGGTGACCGTATTAGAAAGTCAGGTGGGGGAGCTGTATAGCGAGTTTTGGTCATAATTTGAAATGTCCGTATTAGCGGAACGCCGTAAAGTGAAACGCCATAAAGCGGGGCCTTCCTGTAATATATATATATATATATATATATATATATATATATATATTATATATATATATATTATATATATATATATATATATATATATATATTATATATTATTATATATATATAACATAACTATATATAATATATATAATATAATATAAAATGAATGGGAGCCCTTTGATTGAACTTTGTATAGAAAGGGGTTTAGTTATAGGTAATACATATTTTAAGAAAAAGAGGATAAATAAGTATACAAGATATGATGTAGGGCGAAATGACAGTAGTTTGTTGGATTATGTATTGGTAGATAAAAGACTGCTGAGTAGACTTCAGGATAGAAAGGGGTTTAGTTATAGGTAATACATATTTTAAGAAAAAGTGGATAAATAAGTATACAAGATATGATGTAGGGCAAAATGACAGTAGTTTGTTGGATTTGTATTGGTAGATAAAAGACTGTTGAGTAAATTCAGGATGTACATGTTTATAGAGGGGCCACAGATAATTGGGATCACTTTTTTAGTTTAGTCCCACTGGAGAAAAGGGGTTGGGGGATACAAGGAAAATAGAAGCATGGGGGAAAGGGGAAAGGTAAAGGGTTTTTATAAACTAAAAGAGGAGGCAGTTAGGGTAAGATATAAACAGCTATTGGAGGGAATAGATGGGCTAATAAAGGCATGGCAATGGGGTCGATGGGGTAGGGGATGGGTTTTAAAAAATTGTAGTGTTAGAGTGTTCGGGCAAAAAGTATGGGGGTTAAAAGGAAAGTGGGTGCGGGGGGGAAGAGGAGCGATTGGTGGAATGTGATGTAAAGAGAGTGTAAGGGAAAAAAAAATTTTGCATATGAGAAGTTTTTACAAAGTAGAAGTGATGCAAGGGGGGAAGATTAAAATGGGGGAAAAAGAGAGGGGTTTTAAAGAGTGGGGGTGAAGCAATAAAAAAAAGGAGAAATGAGAAAAAGTGGGTGAGATGTTATCAACAAATTTTGTTGAAAATAAAAAAAAATTTTTTGGGGTGGTTTAAACCAAATTTTAAGGAACCTAGAGAAAAAAAAGGATTGTAAATTTAAAAAAATAGGGGGGAGGAGAGTTTTTAAAATGGAGAGTTGGGGTTTTTGGGGAAAGATGGGAGGGAATATTTTGGGGAAATTGTTAAATTTTGGGTAAAGGATGGGGAAAAGCTGTGATTTCGTTTTAAGGGAAAGGGAAAGGAAATAACTCTTGTAGGATGGAAAAAGAGCCAGTTGTGATTTTGGGGGGGAAGTTCGTGAGGCAGTAGGGTAAAAAAAAAGGGGGAAAGGGCCCAAGCCGGGATTGAGGGGAAATAAAGATAGAAATTTTAAAAAGCGGTGGGGTTTATAGTTTTGGAGGGGTTTGGGTTTGGAAATTATTTAATAAATGTATGGAAGAGGGAAAAGGTCCTGGGGTTTGGGCAGGAGCATGATAGTTTCCTTTTTATAAAGGAAAAGGGGGAACAAAAGAGAGTGAAAAAATTTTAAAAGGGGGAAAAAGTCTTTTGATTTATCCCTGGTAAAGTGTTTGGTAGAGTTTTATTAAAAGAATTAAAAAGAAGCGGAAAATGGGATGCAGATGCAAGGAGGCTTTAGGAAGGTGGGGGGTTTGTGTGGACCAGGTGTTTACATTTGAAACATAAAAAGTGAACAGTATTTTTAGAAAAGGGCTAAAGAGGTTTTTGTGGCATTTTAGGTTTTGGGAAAAAAAGGGTTTGACGGGGTGGATGGGGGGGGCAATGTGGCGGGATGTTGCAGGGGGAAAGGGTTTGTAGGAGGTATTTTTACTAAAGAGGGGAAGGTTTTTACGAGGATAGGGGGGGGCTAAAGTTGGGGGTACATGGGAAAGAGGGAAATTATTTCCCAGTAAAAGTAGGCCTTAGAAAAGGGGATGTGTGTTGTCACCGTGGTTTTTTTTTAATATATTTAAGGGGGGGTTGAAAAAGAAAAAGTAAATGCGAGGGTCTTGACAAGAGGCTTGGATTTAAAAAGAAAAAGGGAATTAAACCTTAAAAGGGGGGAGTTGTCACAATTGCTCTTTGCTGATGACACTGTGCTCTTGGGAGATTCTGAAGAGAAGTTGCAGAGTTTGGGGTGGATGAATTTGGTGGGTGTTGCAAAAGAAAAATTAAAAGTAAATACAGGAAAAAATTTAATTTATGAGGATAAAAAAAAAGATTAGGTGATGAAAGATTGGTATAAAGTTTGGGGGAGGGAGAGGGGTAGGGAGGAGGGGGAATGTTTTTCAGATTTTTTGGGAGGGATGTGTAAAGGGTTGGGTCTATGAAGGATGAGGTGAATCATAGAATTGATGAGGGGAAAAAGGGGAGTGGTGCAAATTAGGAGTCTGTGGGGAAACAAAGAACTTTGTCCTTGGAGGCAAAGGGGGGGGGAAATGTATAATAGTTTTAAGTTTTACCAACACTCTTTTATGGGTGTAAGCTGGGTGATAAATTTTTGCAGCGAGGAGAAGGGCTGGAGGCAGTGGGATGTCAGTTGGGGCAATGTGGGGGTGTGAATTTTAATCCCAGAGAATTCGTAGTTTGGAAGTTAGGAGGAGGTGGGGGATTACCAAAACTGTTGTCCAGAGGGCGGGGGAAAGGGTTGTTGAGGTGGTTCGGACATGTAGAGAGAATGGGGGCAAAAACGGAATGATTCAAGAGGTGTATCAGTCTGTGTGGAAGGAAGGCGGCGTAGGGGAAAGCCCTTGGGAAAAGGGTTTTGGGGGGAGGGGGTAAAGGAGGTTTTGTGTGCGGGGGGGTTTGGGTTTTTTCCAGCAGGGTCCCATGAGGTGTTTGTTTGGGAAAATTAAATTGGAGACGAATGGTTTTTAATACTTGACGTGCGTTGGGTGTGAGCAAAGTAACATTTTAAAGGGGGTTTCCCGGGGGAAAAACCGGCAGGCCGGACTTGAGCCCGGAGATGGGATGTGCAGTCCCTTTACACCCCTAAAAGGAGGGGTTTTTAATGTTGCAGTTTAAAAAAACTGTGGGTGAAAAGGGGGACCCTTCTGGAAAGACAGTGAGGGAGTGAATGTTGGTAAAAGTTTTTTTTTTTTGGGGCCCCACCCTCCCCTTGGGGGGGAAACCGGCCAGTTTTTGAAAATAAAAAAAAAAAAAAAACCTGTACATTGTTTATATATATATATTTTATATATATTATTTTAAATTCTTTTTCTTTCAAACCATCGGCCGTATCCCCCCAAGGGGCAGGGGGGCCCCAAAAGGGGAAAAAAAAGGGAAAGTTTCTCCTTTTACTTTTAGTAATATTTACGGGGGAAAAGAGGTTACTAGCCCCTTGTTCCGGCATTTTTAGTCCCCCCCTCTTAAAAACACGCATGGCTTAGGAAAGGAAAAGAATTTTTTCCCATTTTCCCCTGGAGGTAAGAGGAAATAAAAAAGAACAAGAACTAGAAAGAAAATAGAAAAAAACCCCAAAGAGGGGTGGTTTTGTTGTATTATATGTTTTTACATGTATGTGTAGTGTGACCAAAATGCAAGTAAAAAGTAGAAAGACATAAAATGAAATCTTGCATGTTTAGGGAAAGAAAAAGGGGACACCAGCAATAGTACCATCATGTTTAAAAAATTTAACGGTTTGTTTTTACACTCATTTGGGCCCAAGAGGGTTTAGCCCCCTCCCTGGGTGGTTGCTTTTTTCCCAAACCCTATTTCCTAGGAATATTTTATAATATTATATTTCAGTGGACCCCCCATGCGACCTTAATCGTGAAAGAGGGCTGGTGTTAGGGAAAAATTTTCCGTATGTGAATAAATTTTCCCCCATAAAAAAATAATGGAAAAAAAAATTTTAATCCGTGCAAGACCCCCAAAAAGAAATAAAAAAAAAAATTTTTTTTACCACAAAAAAATTTTTAAATTTTAGTACACACAAACGGGAAAAAAAGGCATGCAAAATTTTACATGACACTTACTTTTATTGAAGACGGGTTTGAGGGAATGATGGGGATGGGGGGAAAAAGGGGGAGAGAGTGTTTAGTGTTTAAAAGGGGAATCCCCTTTCCCCTTTAAGACTTGAGGAGGAAAAAGCCCTTTTCGGGGGTTACTTCCCTTCTTCTTTTAACCCACTGGGGACCGCTTCGGGAGTCACTGGACTTCTTTCGCAAAAAAATATTGTCCATAGTGGCCTGTCCCTCTTTTCCCTTTTATGTTTTTGTCTAAAGTGGTTCACAACATTGTCATTGTAACAGTCCCCAGCACGGCTTGCAATAGCTTTTGTGGGGGTTGATTTTATAAAAAAAAGGTTTCCCATTTTCAAGCCTTTTTTCAAACTTTTCCCTTAATCTTTAAAAGTAGGCAATTCCTTCAATTTTTTTCCCCTCTTTAAACCAGTTTCTGAGGTTGGCCCCCTTGCTCTTGAAGTTGATCTATCAGCTCATCAGTGGTTATTTTCTTCATTGTCCCCCTCCCCCAAAATTTTCCCAAACATCACCCCCACAAACCCTCCAACCCCAAGGATTTCCCCCAAATGCCAAAATTTTGATTCCTCAACTGGTATATCCTCTCAGGGTTGGGCCTAAAAAACCTTCAAAACCCTTTTTTGTCTAACTTTTTTGGCCACAGTTTCCCCAAAAGCAGGTTTCAAGGTTTCTTAGTCACTCCCTCCAAGCCTTACCTAAAAGGGGTTTACCAATTGAGGTTTATTAAAGTGATCCTTCCAAAAACTCTTTTAGAGTCAATCGAGTGTCGTGGCCCCTTCAAAGCACTTTTAAAAACAGGGTTTTTGTGTCCCAGTTTCTTGAATTTGGGAAAAATGCCCTGCTGGCCATGGGCTGCAAGGAGGGGATTTGGTATTAGGGGGAAAAAAAACCCCACCTTAATGAAGTCTGCCCCCATAAAGTCGCTCGGGGCCAAGGCTGAAAGGATGACCAGGGGCATTTTTAAAAACCCAAGGGGGCACTTAAGTTTTTAATTTTTTTTCAGTTAGGTAACCCTTTGGGACTTTTGGGGGAAAATTGCATGGTTTTTAAGCAGTTATAAAAAAAAGTCCCTAGGGGCCCCTTTCCTTTTACTTTTTTAATCTCCACAGCAAAACCCCAAAATTATTTTGGGGGGAATTCTTTTGCCTAAAACGCTCTGGGGTTTCGGGTGATACACTAATAAAGGTTTAATTTGCAATCACCACTAGCATTGGCAACATAAAACCAAAGAAAAGCCTTTTCTTTCATAGGCTTATTTTCCTGGGGTGCCTTTTTTCCTCCTGATTTAATTAGGTCCTGTTTGGGGATTTTTTCCAAAAAGGCCTGTTTCACCCCACAATTAAAAACTTTTTCCCCCCCCCAAGGTTTTCCCAGTCCTTCAGTTTCTATGAACCCCTTTGAATTCCTGCCCCTTTATTTTTAAAGCCGCTTTGTGGCCAAAAAAACCGGGGGCCCCCCCCCCTCCCCCCCCCCCATGTTTTTCCCACCCTATGGATGCCACTACGCTTCTTAAATCTTTTAAAAAAAACCAAACCCTTTTGCGGGCCCTTTAAAAATTTCACCCCACATAACCCACTAGTTGCAGGCTTTTTTTTTAATTTTAAACCCTTCATGCAACTTCCTGGGCCTTTTCACATATATCGCTGAGAGCCCGCTATCTCCGGGCTAGCTGTTTTTCATTTTTCCCCCCCAATAAGGGGTTCTCTAACATCTTCCATCACTTGCGATCTTTTTTTCGGGAAAAAACCCCGTTAAACCCTTTTGGCCCCAAAAACAAACTTTCCTTTATTGCCCCTTTTCTTGGGGCCCCAAAAGAAGAGATGGTTGATTTGGGTTTTTTTTTTTTTTTGTACCAAAACCCGACCAGGTCCCGGTTTATCCCCCACTCCCCCTTTCATACTTATCAAAGGGTCTCTTTCTTCATTTCTAAGGAATTCTTTAAACCCCTTTTTTTTGTTTGGGTTGGAATTGAAACTTTCTTGGGGCCCATGGGTCATTTTTTTCCAGATTTAAAAAGCACCGGGGAAAAAACTGTTAATAATTTCGAAAATTCCGTTTTTATGCTTTTTGTTTTCCCCGGAGGCTGGTGGTAAAAAAATTGGCCCCCGGCGGAACATAAAGGGCCCGGTCAGGCCGCCCCTTGGACGCCCTCTCGGACGAAGGCCGCTGGGCGGGTTTTTGGGCCCCTAAGCGGGGCAAAATTTTTGCGTTTAAAAACGTCCCCCTATGCGGATTTTCCGTTATGCAAGGCGTTTCCGGGTTTTGCGGGGGGCCCTGTAATTTTAAAATAATTATAATTTTTAAAATATATATATATATATTATATATATATATTTTATATATTTATATATATATTATATTTTATTTATAAATTATTTTATATATTTTATATATATATTATATATTTATATATATATATAATATATATATTTTATATATATATATATTATTATATATATTTTAAAATTTTTAAAATTTTTTAAATGAAAAAAAAAAAAAAAAATTTCCCAAAAAAAAAATATTCTTTATATTTAAAATTTTAACCCCAATCCCTTTCCCCCCGGGGAGGGTGCCCAAAAAAAGGAAAAAAATCCCAAAAAAAAATACCCTTTTTCCCCAATCCAAAATTCCCCAAACCCCTTTCCCAAATCAACCCTTTACTTCCTTTTGGCCCAAATTTTCTAAGAAAATTTAAAGGGTTTTGAACCCCCCATAAATATTTTTCACACATAAAAAATCCCATCCCCTACTTGCCCCTTATCCAAACCCCTCCCTTTAAAAGTCCCCCCAAAAATTTAACCCCCCTTTTCCCAACCCCTTTTAGGGGCCCCAACCCTTTGGTCCCCATTTTTGGTTTTCCTGTCCCCCCACTTTAAAATTTCCCTTTTCCAA
Organism: Cherax quadricarinatus; assembly: GCF_026875155.1. Classification (NCBI taxonomy): domain Eukaryota; kingdom Metazoa; phylum Arthropoda; class Malacostraca; order Decapoda; family Parastacidae; genus Cherax; species Cherax quadricarinatus. The sequence goes on along the minus strand of NC_069427.1, from coordinate 37,828,525 downwards.
AACCCCCTCCCCAAAAGTTTTGCCGGCCAAGTTTTTTTCTCCCCCACACCTTTTCTCCCTTTCCCCCTCGGGAATTTTTTCCCAAATTTTTAAAAAAAAACCCTTAACCCCCCTCCCCCAACCCTTTCGGGCGCCCTTTTCCACCCCTTTCCTTCCCCCTAAAATTTTTATCTTTCTTTTTTTCATTCCCCCTTTGTCCATTCTTTTTTTGCCCCCAAAACCTCAACAAACCCCTTTTTTCCCCCTAAACTAATTCCCCTTTTATTTAACCTCCCCCCACCCTCCCAATTTAAAAAATTTATTTTTTTCCCTAATTTCCCCCCAATTTTTTCCCTTTTTAAAAAACATTTATTCCCCCCAACATTCCTTTTTTGTTACTTTTTAATTTTACCACCAATTTTTTCCCCCATATAAATTTCTATTTTTCATTAAATTCCCCTTCCTTTCCTCCAAAAAAAGGTTAACCCCTTTTTTGATTTCCCCCTAATTTTTTCCCAACCCCCCCTCCCAAACCCCCCATTTTTTTTCTTTTAAAACCCCCCTTTTAAAATTTATTTTAAACAAAGGGGACAGTCAATCCCTTTCTGAAAACCAAAATTCCCCCCTTTTTTCCAAACTCCTTCCTCCCCAAATTTTTAAAAATTTTTCCTTTATACTTAAATTCCAAAATTTTAAACCCCATTCCCTTTTACTCTTTTCTATGTTTTTTAAACCTTTAAAAATTTCCCCACCTTTACAAAATTTCAAATATCCATTTAAAAACCTTTTAATTTTTTTTAAATCCCCCCCCATTAAACCCAGTACTCCAATTTTACAAAAGTTTAAATTTAATTCCTTTTAATTTAACCCCTTTTAAATTTTCCCATTCTCCGAAAAACCCCTTTAATTTTTTCTTCTTTTCCCCCCATTTATAAAAAATTAAACCCCCAACCCTGGTGGACTTCCCCCTTTCTTTTAAACCCCCCCACCCAAAACCCCAAATATTCCCCCCTCTTTTAACATTTCCCGGTTTATATCCCTCATTAAAACTCTTTACACCCTTTTATTTGGGAATTCCTACTATTTCCCCCAAACTTAAAATCTGCCACTTCCCCCCTTTATCCCTCCATCATTGCCTTTTCTTCCTTTAAATTTAAAATTCCCCCCAAAATATTTCCCCCTTTAAAAACCCCCTTTCCCCCTTTTAAACCCCCCTTGAACTACAAATCCATACCCCCTTTTTTAAACCCCCTTTTTCTCCCCAAAATTTTTTTACCCTTTTCTTACTTCTCCCCTTCTTTCAATTTTTTTAAAACCCTACCATTCTTTTCTTTTATCTCCCTTAAAAATTTTCCTTTTTATAAATTTTTTTAAAAAAACCCTTTTGTCCCTTTTTTTTTTAATAAAACCCTTCAAATCTCCCAAAATTTCCCCCAAATTCACCTTTTTTTCCTACCTTTTTAAAAAAAAAACCCTCCCCCCCCCTTAAAACCCCCCTTTTTAAAAAATTTCCCTTTTTCAACCCCCCATTCCATCTTTAACCCCTTTTCCCCAAAAGTTTGCTTATACCCCCCCCAACTTCTTTTCCTTTTATTTAAAAATTTTATCCTCCCTTTTTGGGCCATTCCTTTTTCCCCTCCCTTTCTTTTTAAACAAATTTTAAAAATTTTCCCAAAAAATTTTGATTCCCCTTTAAATTTCCTCCCCCTCCCCCTCAACCTTTTTTCCCCAAAACATTTTTTAACACAAATTTTTTTACTTCCCACTTTCCTTTAATTTTTTATCTCCCTTTCCCAAAAAATTTTTTTTAAAAATTTTTTAACAATTTCAAAAAAGGGCCCCCCCATTTCTTTCCCCTGGGCCCCCTTTTTCCCCTCTCCCACTCTCCTTAAAAAAATTTTTTATTTTTTTTTTTTTTAACCCCCCTTTGCTTTTTTAAAAAAACCCAACCACCATTCTCTTTTTACACCCTTTAAAACCCCCCCCCATTCACCAACCCTTTTCCTTTTTTCCTCCTCCCCCACCCCCCTTCCCAAAATTTCCCCCACCTTCTATAAACCATTTTTAAAAAATTTTCCCAATCTTAACCCCCCCAAACCTTATTTTTTCTTTTTTAGCCCCTTTTCCCGGGAAAAGGGTTTATCCCCAAAAAAATTTTATCCTTCCCTTTTGTTTATCATTTAAAAACCCCCCCTTCCCTTTTTTTCCTCCTTTTTTTTTCCCACCCCCTTACTTTGTTTCAAATTTAAAAGGAAACCGTTTCTTCCCCCATTAAAACATTACATTACCCTTTTCCCCCAACCATCCACCAAATTCAAACCCTTCCCCCCCTTTCAAATTTTCCTTTTTCTTTTTTATTTTTAATTTTTTAAAAAATATTTTTCCCTTTTAAAAAACTTTTACACCCTGGGTTCAAAAAGGCTCCCCCTTTACCCTTTAAAAATTGGGCCCCCAAAATTAAAACCACTAATCCCCATAAAAAACCCCCTTTAATTTAAAATCCCCCCCAATTCTCTCAATTTTTATTTAAAACTCCCCCATTTACCAAATTTGTTTTCTCCTCCCTACCTTCCTCTTTCCCCGGGGGGTTCCGCTTCCTTCCCCTTTCCCTCCTCTGTAAATTTTAACAAAATTGTTTATAACTTTGAGGGGTTTTTTTCCCGGGCCCAAAAACTTTTCCCTTAACTTAAAAACCCCTTTCAATTTATTTTAACCCCACCAAAAACCCAAATTTCCCACCATTGAAAACTTCCCCCCCATTCGTTTAATTTTACTTGGCCCGGAAATCCCGGGGGGTTTTTTTTTCCAATTCCCTAAATTAACAATTATTCTTTCTTTCTTTCAAAAAACCCCCCGCCCCCCATTGGCCCCCATTGGAAAAAAAAATTTTCTTTTTTTAATTTTTTTTTTTAAAATTTTTCAGGAAAAAGGGGTTACTAGCCCCTTGTTTCCCCCCATTTTAGTTGCCCCTTTTTCAACCGCATGGGTTAAGGAGGGGGAAAATTCTTTTCCACTTCCCCTTTGGGGAAAAAAAGGAAAAAAAAGAATAAGAAAAAAATTTTGGGAAAAAATAAAAAAACCGAGGGGGGTGTATAAAAAAAGGTTTTACATGTATGTGTAGGGGTGACCCCAAGTGTAAGTAGAAGTAGCAAGAGTTCCTGAAAACTTGCATTTTAGGGGCAGAAAAAAGGGCACCGGAATCCTACCCCTCAGGGAAAACAATTACAGGCTTTCGTTTTTTCACTCCTTTGGGAGGCGGGTTTTTTTGCCTCCCTGGGGGGTTGCTGTTACCAAAACCCACTACCTTTTTTTTTTTTTAAATATATTATATATATATTTTTATTTTATATTTTTATATATTATAAATTTTATATATTTGTATTTAAAATTTTATATTATAAAATTATAATTATATATATATATATATATTTTTTTATATATATTATATAAAATATATATTATTATTATTTTAAAGATTTTACTTTTAACGCCCTGTGTAGAGTGACCTAAGTGCAAGTAGAAGTAGCAAGACATACCTGAAATCTTGCATGTTCATGAGACAGGCAACCCAAAACAAAACAATCCCGCCAAACTGTAAAACAATTACAGGTTTCTGTTTTTAAATCAGTTGGCGGAGGTAGTACCTCCCTGGGCAGTTGTGTCTACCACCTAACTTTTGAAGAAAAATTTTATCTCCCAATTTTTAATGTACCCCTACCTTTTTAAAAACCCTATTTTGCCAAAATTTTTGCAGCAAATGGGGACTCCCCAAAACCAAATTAAAAATTAGGTTTCCCTTTTTTTGCACCCAGCTGGAGATGGGAGTTCCTTTATCTGCCCCCAAGGATGGGGGGGGTGCAAAAGGCGGCACCTGGCCCCTGTTGAATGAAAAAAATATAAATACAGAACAATTTTTTTATATATCTATAGCCTACATACATGTATTATGGTGTATTTATGCATATGAGAGGAGAGAGAGAGAGAGAGAGAGAGAGAGAGAGAGAGAGAGAAGAGAGAGAGAGAGAGAGAGAGAGAGAGAGAGAGGAGAGAGAAGAGGAGAGAGGAGAGAGTGAGAGAAGTGAGAAAGTGAGAAAGTGAGAAAGTGAGAAAGTGAGAAAGTGAGAAAGTGAGAAAGTGAGAAAGTGAGAAAGTGAGAAAGTGAGAAAGTGAGAAAGTGAGAAAGTGAGAAGAAAAGTGAGAAAGTGAGTGATGTGAGTGAGTGAGTGAGTGTGTGTGTGAGTGAGTGAGTGAGTGGTGTGTGTGATGAGTGAGTGTGTGTGTGAGTGAGTGTGTGTGTGTGTGTGTGTGTTGTGTGTGTGTGTGTGTGTGTGTGTGTGTGTGTGTGTGTGTGTGTGTGTGTGTGTGTGTGTGTGTGTACTCACCTAATTGTGGTTGCAGGGGTTGAGACGTGTGTGTGTGCATGCACACATACACACACATGTATCACTGTGCACCTGTACCTTACACAGTACGCCTGTGTCTGTGTATACTCCACTATGTATACTCCACTATGCAGTTGTATCTTACATAGTTCTGTCATATTTTAATAGAAATAGCATAGTGTGTATGCCACTATGCTATCCCTATTAAAGTATGAAATGTTACCCTTTAGTAGTTTTCATATAACAGGAGCACATTCCAAACATACATTTTCTTTTTTTTTTCTTTTAACACACTAATAGTCTCCCACCACAGTAAGGTGACCCAAAAAAGAGAAACACTTTCACCATCACTTACTCAATCACTGTCTTGCCAAAGGCATTCTTGATACTACAGTTCATGTGCCGCTCCAAACTACAAATATCCCACCCCCCAGGGCGGGCCGTATTTCCCCCTCCAGGACTCAGTCGGTTTAAACCCAAGTTTCCCTGAACACTTCTTTTAAATATTACCTTTCCATACTCCAACAACACAGTTATATTATCTATATGAACAAATTTTTTTTTTTTAAACCCAAAGAAAAAAAAACACCGTTTACAAGAGGGATGATATCTGATATTTTCCATAAAGTCCCTGATTATGAAATTATAGCCAAAATAACATTGCTCTAGATAAAATAAAATATAAACATAACACAGAGAGTAGAAAAAAATAGTATTAAAAATTTTTACAATGTGAAAAATAAAATTTAGATCCAGAACATGGATACTTCTCAATACAGTTTTTTATTTTAGGTGACAGTAATACAATACGTAACTTAAAAAATAAATAATTATTAATTTTAAGTAAAAAAGCTCAATACAGATTATTTAAACATAATGCTTAGGGGAAAAGCAAATAAAAACTTTAATGAACTACAAAAAAAAGTTTGGGAATGATATGATTTCAGTCGTTAAGCGAGAATGCTTCTTTAGCTTATTTTAAAATAAACTATTTTTCTTAACTAACTTTTTGGTTTAAATTTGCATAAAATTTTCAATGGTTTTCCATAAAATATGGGGGATATAAAAAAGGCATTGTATCAAATACGGGAATATCAATAGGTATTTGTTTGACAGAACTCGGAAATTTCCCTCGAATTCCCTGAGTTTTGTCGTTTTATAGTGTAATTTTTTTAAACATGTAGATTACAGTAGTATTGTACAAACAGCTTTTATATTTGGGATTTTATGGAATAAACAAAATTTTGTGTTTGTGATTGTTTGAGCTACCTTCTTTTTAACTTTAACTGTATGGGGTTGTGACCAAAGTGGGTCCCAACAAAATTCAATGTGTGAATACGTAGTGTGCAAAAAATTGGGACAGGATAAATTCTGGGGTTTACCATATATTTTTAGCCTCGCTTAAATTATTGATTTTGGGCTCTTTTTTTTTCCAAAAGGGTTTGCTACGACTTCGGGACCACCAGCTGGTGTTACCCGCACCACAGTGCTACAACAGCTCTGTTCGAAAGGTATTCCTGCAGCGTGCTCCATGCAAAATGTGGTTTTGCCAATTCTCCCTTCAATTCTTTACTGCTGAAATTTCACGAGGGGTTTTTAAACCCTGGGAAGCGTAAAAGTATTGTAGCTCTTACAAAGAGCTGATTTAATATCAGACAATCACCAAAATTTGAACCCCTAGCAAGTTGGCTGTTGGTCATATTCGAAGACAGCTAACAGCACTGGTGTTATGAAGCCTGTCAAGGGGAAGACAAAAAAAAAAACAATAAAAAGGGTTATCAAAGAAATAGGTGAAGGACCCCAAGAAAACCAGCATGATCTACAGAAAACCGGTTTATGGGATAAGTTTATTCTCAATGTTTGATAAGGTTCTTTAAAGATGGGGGAACGTCAGAAAGCTGGTAAAGAAACAATTACTGACGCGCATGAAAAAAAAATGGCTGTGGGAGGGAAAATTGCATAAGGGAGCAACATATAATTTGGGGGAAAATTTATTTTTTAATGAGCCACATTTTGAAATACACAAGTACAGATCAGTGGTAATGAAGGAGCAAAGGCAAACCTCTTCAGAAATGGGGCACATTCACAAGTGCCAAAAAAACCCACCTAAAAGTTTGTTTTGGGGTAGTTTTACTACTAAATGCCCTGGACAGCTTGTTATTGTTAACCTTTTGAGCATCAAGACCCCTGCTCACAAACTTGCTCATAGTGTCAAAGAGCCCCCCCCCCCAATTCTTATGAAATGATAATCTTTTCCCGAAGTTAATGAAACCAAAAGTTTAAAATTTGATGGAAAACTTACAGAATTACGCTATTGCGAAGTTAGTGGTCTCGGCAATATTTATGCATCGGTGATTTTGACAACTCTGAGCCCTATTTTCGGCCAATTCCTTTGCTTCACTCAACCAACTCAAAATTCTTTCACTAGAACTCCTTTTATTCTATTGAGTACAAGAAACTGCCTGTTTACCTATTTCAACTACACAAAAAAGTGATCAGAAATTGCTAATTTGGCCAATTTCACACAAAATTCAGGAAAGGCCAATTTCAAAACAGGGGCCAGAATAAACAATGCAAACATTCTGGCACTAAAATAACATTTTATCTGTTCATAAGTCACATCTCCAGGCCCTTCTTATACTATGCTTGCTTTCATTTTGAATTTTCATTCACAAAAAAAAATAGATGATTTACTGTTATTCAGACTACTGCATAATTGTAATAGTTGTATAAATAATATCAGCGCATTTATGAATGCATATTAGACCCACCAGTTGACATGTATTAGATGCATGACGTAATTTGTTTACTTTTTGAACATCGTCAAAAATCTAACATTTCCGCTACTTTGAGCTCAATTTCAAGCCACTTTTATTCAGTAAACCATTCAAAATCACCTTTAATTTTGTAATATATCTTCCATTCTATCAACTGAGACCAAGAAAATGAGAATACAACCATAAATACCATACAAAAATACACCACAAAGTCATTATTTTAAACCAAAAACATGGTCACAATTTTTCTCATTAGGGCACTGCTTACTGCAGGATTTTTTAATACTGCACACACTGACCATGCAGACCCATTCTCTCATATGTGGGCCTCCCAGCTTTCTCCCGCAAGATCTGAAGCTGCTAGAATTTTGGCGTTGTTTTACGTGACCAACAAGAGCTTCAAAGCCATAATTTTATGGGACCAATACCGAAGGGGTTAAGGAAATGATGAACAGTCACAAATACAAGCAATCCTGGTAACTCATTTGCTTGCTATTGTGGACTGTGGATAGAGATTTTCCTGATGGAGAAGGCATTTTCCAGCAGAATCTTGCTCCATGCCACACTTCCCGAAAAATGCTGACATTCTTCAAAGAAAGTTGGATAAACATTCTGAACTGGCCTGGAAACTCTCCTGACCTCAACCCAATTGAGAATCTATGGGCAATAACTAAATGCACGATCATGAACTAGGACTGTTCAACTGTGGAGAAGCTAGTTGCTGCTGTTATTAAGATATGGTACCACAACGAAGAACTTGCCAAAATGTGCTCAACAATGGTTGATTCTATGCCTAAGTGTGCAGCAATGCTTATAAAAGTAAAGGGTAGTCATATCTCTTCTTAAATCAATTATCTGCCATATCACTGCCATGTATTTTTCAAATAAACATTATTTTCCAAATACAAATGTCTTATTTCATCACTGTCCCAATTAACCCTTTGACTGTCGAAGGGCCAAATCCTGAAGTTGCTTCTGGTGTCGCAAAATATTCGAAAAAAAAAAAAAATTATTTTTTCTTTTTGAAAATGTTAAGATTATTTTTTTGATTGTTTTAGTCCCAAAAAAAAATTTTTCCCATCAGTACTTACCGAGATATAGAGTCCTGAAGTTTGCTGAAATTGATCTGCTGGCGGCAACAGCGGCGACTGCCGCTCACCCGGTAAACTTTTATTTACTTGTATTCGATGGTTTCTTGTTTTTTTCACTATTTTATTTTTTCACATAACTTTTGTGGCCTTTTGAGACCAAATTATTGGGGCAATGTTCAAATATACACTCGTTGAATGTAACACAATTATAGCAAAAACACTCGTATCATTATAATGTTGCTAAAACTTGTTTACACAAACAAACAATGTAAATAAATGTTTATTACGATTGCTTTATAATATATATACATATGTACATCACTGGCACTTTATTAGAATGCTGCACTTGGGAATTTTTTGAAACAGGGTATAAGCCAATGGTT
>NC_069427.1:37747483-37819413 GCF_026875155.1 Cherax quadricarinatus | reverse complement strand
TTGCGCATCACAGTTGGTTGTTTAATATGCCCCTTTTGGAAATTTTCCATAGACGTTAAAAAACCACGATGAGAACTTTTTGCATGCTTTTTCCCTAAAGGGGGATGAATCACTACCTTTGTTGCTATTCTCGGCAAAAACGGTGCAAGAGCTACCGGTATGTCTGTTTGAGCTGATCTTTGGGCACAATGTACGAGTCCTCTTCGGGTGCTCAAAAAAGGGTGGATGGGAAAAGAGTGCGTCAACACTCTAAAACCCCTCTCAAGTTGGGGTGGCAGCTTACCCAGGTAACCTAAAGGCAGCTCAAATCAGATGAAACAGAGGTATGAAAAAAAGTGCACAATTACGCTCCTTCCACCCAGGGGGCAAGGTGTTGGTGCGGGAACCTATCCGGGCCACACCTAGAAAGAGATTTAGGGGACTACAAATTGAAAGTAAATTATCTGTTTAAAAATTTGGGGTAGCCCCCTTGTAAGACCTAAAAAATAAAACCACCACATTAATCATTTTAAAATCTTTTCATACCCCAGATAAACCCCCAGTAATGACCTGCCCTCTACCTTGGGGACGACTTGTTTCTTTGCACTTTTTTGAAATTAATTTTAAAACTTTAAAATTTTCGTCCCCCAAGGACCCTACCTTTAATGGAGGGACTATCTGAAACGAAAGCAAAAAGTTTAACTGGCTTTCAGTCTACCCTGATTTTTTTTGGGATGTGCCAAAAAAAATGTACGTTGGTTTCATGATGTAGATGTGGGAAACTCTAAGCTTTTAAAACCTCCCCTACAGAGCAATCCTGAAAAGCAGGGGGGCCTTAGCGGGAAAGTAAAATTTCTGTTAGAATGGTTTAGTGGGGGAGTCATCAGTCCATGGGCTTCACCGTGCTCCTTGTTAAAAAAAGCTGATGGGGGGTTTCGTATGGTGTCGCGCCAGATCGACCCCATGCACAGCCTTCTTGGGTGGGTAGGTGCCCGAGCCCGAGCTTTTAGCTCACAAGCCTGTCATTTCCCCTTAGGCCCCCCTTTGGGTGGGGGGATGGCGACCAGAGAGGCCCCAGCTTGGGCTAGGCCTGGGGAAGTTTTTCCCCAAAAATGGGAGGGGACTTTTGCCCCCCTCCCCTGGGAGACTTTGGGTCTCAGATACTCCCTAAAGAGGGAGCCAAAGGGCCGGGGCCACTACTTGGAAAAGGGGCCCGGGCCGGGGAAAACGGGGGAATCTTTAATAATAATAAATAATTCTGCTCAAATTTCCCAAATTATGTAGAATTTTCTATCCATCTTTTTACATTTTGAATTTGGTATTTTGTTATAAATCCTCGTATCTTTAAATGTAGCTTTAAAAGTGTTTTTCACCCTAGAGATCTTTCTTTTTTTTGTTACGATTTTAGCTTCGCAAGACAATGACAATCCCGCAAAGACACAGAGCTCCGCTAAGTTGTTAGTTTAATTGTTTATTATGCACCCATACCCCTCCCCGTGGGCGGTAGCAAAAGATTAAAAGAGGGACAAATTGGTCCAGGGACTGGACTCCAAAAATTTTTGATAGCTGAGCAAGTTACAGAGGGAATAATCACAAATTTTCAAAAGGGAATGAATACAAATTTACAAAGGTAAAAAACCCCAAAATTTAAAAAGGGTAATGAACTCAAATTTTTACAAAGGAAATGAACTCACAATTTACAAAGGTTTAATAAAACCTCACAATTTACAAGGTAATAAAACTCAAAAATTTACAAAGGAAATTTGAACCCCGGGAAGTTGGCCCACAATCAGGGAAAAAGTTACAAGGATTTAAGATTACAGAGGTACTAAGGGGTTTCCGGGATGGGCCCCAAAGTTTTGATAGCTAACTGGGTACAAAGGTAATGATCACAAGTTAAAAAGGGTTTAAGGGTTTCCCTTAGAAGGGTTTACTTATTTATATTTTTTGGCTACTTCATGAACAAAATTTATAGAGTAATGAGCAATTCACATTTTCCAACCAAGGGTTTCACAAAGAAAATGAGTTATTGGGCAAATATTGATTTTTTTGAGTCCCCACACCCCACACACACACACACACACCCACAACACACACCCCCAACCCACACACACCCCACACCACACACACACACACACACACACACACACCTTTATTTTTAATATCTTTATTATGCACCCCATACCCACCCTGGGGGGGAGCCCAAAAGATTACAAAGGTACAAAAGGGGTCCAGTGATTTTGGCCCAAAAGTTTTGTTACTGAATATTTTAAAAAGGAAATTTAAACCCAGGAAAGATTGGTCAAAAATCATGGAAAGTTACAGAGGAAGAATCAGCTTAAAATTTCCCTATACATGGTTACAGTCAGAAAAAATTTTAAAAGTAATAAACCCAAACTGATACGCCCACCCTGGCCCCAATTGTAATGATTTATAAATACAAATTTTAAAGTGGATCAAAACACCCCCCATAGCGCGCGCGCGCACATACAACACAAGGGGGGCCCGACGGACATGTGCACCCCGAGCTAAAATTAAAATGCATTACCCCAAAAGGGGACGCCCCCACCCACACAAAACCCCCCACACACCCCCACCCCAAACACCCCCACACCCCACACAAACACACACAACACACACACCACACACCACACACACACACAACACCACACACCCACACACACACCCCAAAACCACACACACCCCCAACCACACACTCACACACCCCCCCAAACCCCACCCACACACACAACACCCCCCCAAAACACACACACACACACACACACCCCAAAACACAAACACCCCCCCCACCATGAAAATTTAGGGGTTTAATGCTTTATTTACAGCTAAAAAGTCAGGGGCCCAGGAGCTAGGGCCCGGGCCCCCTGAAACCACAAAAAAGGTGAGTACCCCACACATCCCCACACCCCCGCACACACACCCGCACACCCCCCCACACACATGCACGCCCCACCCACACACACAAAACACACAAAAACAAAACACACACACCACACACACTCACCCCCTCAAAACACCCCACACACCCCACACACACACACACACACCCCACCACACACAACACAAAACAACACACACCCCCCACACCCTCACACAAAAACACACAAAACACACACACCACCACACACCCACACACACACACACCACACATGCAAAATTGTAAAAAATGCTTTATTTACAGCTACCCAAAGTCAAGGGAAATTTTCCCAGAAGGGTTTCTGCAATTATACCTGTGGATAAAATATTTTGGGCCATTTCTTGAACATTTCTGATGAGTTTTTTTCTAAATTCATTAATTTGATCACACCCCAAAATTAATGACGCAAGGTGTGACAATACCCCTCTGGAAAAAATTTTTACATTTCGTTTGGTCACTCTGGGGGGTGGTGATTTAACCTGCCAAAGTTTACTTTTTAACCCCAGCCGGAGCCGGGCGGAGGACATCCAAGAGTTGCTTATCTTGTTGGATGCACCATAGACATGTGGCTCCTCCTCATGATGGAAGGGAGGGATAATGACTCACGGGTTGAAAAATTCCCCAAAGTCTTAAGCCCAAAAAAGGGCTCATTTGAAGTTCTTTTTCGAAAATTATTGTTTCTAACTGCAAAAATGAAAACCCAAGATTGAAAATCTACCCCCCTTTTTGAAAAGCTAAGCTTAGAAAAATTTTATCATTTTAAATCAGCATCTGAAGACCAATGGGGAGAGGGAATCCACAGCATGTGCATCTGACCCCCACTGTCCACAATCTACCATACCTGTGTCTGGCTTCTGACACAAAGCATGCCACAATTTATACTTAATGATTGAGACCCATTTATGGTTTACAGAGAATCAGTTACAATTAAAGTGTCAACCTTAGTTTCAGGGACCCATTTGGGCAAGGAGTATGGCAAACATTTCTTTTTTTAAAGGGGTAGGGGCCCAGTTTTTGTTGCGTGCTCCAATTTTTTATGAGACCTTTCACTCTGTGTGCAACAGAAACACTACCATTTGCACCAGTGGGGGGGGTGAACAAAACCACGAGTAAAAAAATTTGGGGAAAGATTGTTCTGTGTGACTAATTTTATAAATTACAGTTTAAAGGGCATCATGTTTGGCTTCAAACGAAGCTTTGGTTGTGATTTAAGAAGGTTTTGGGGGGAAATGGAGGAATTTATTTTGGGAAAATGGGGTAAAAACCCCATGGACCCAGGGAAATGTCTCTTTGGCCCAACCCTTGATATGGATCAGTAGCGGGTTCCCATGCGGAGGCCCGGTTCCTTTTTTTTCGATCCATCTAAAAAGGGATGTTCCCCAAAGTGCTGAGGAAAGTTTGGAGGGCTTCTGTGCGGGGGTTTTGAATGGGCAAAGCCTTAAGCATATTGACCCCAATAAGGAAAATTTTTTTCCAGAAACACGATTTTAATCCCTTGGAATATTAAGTTTTTTTCCGCATTTTTAAAAATTTTTGGCATTTAAGAGGGCTCCAATTTTTACCCCCTCATTGTTTTCCTTTTTGAAATTTTTTTCCACCCCCCAAGCTTCCTCAGCACGAGTGAAAGTAGTGGGCTGCTAATAAACCCAAAAGATTAATATAAGCAAAAAACATCATTTTCCCCAAATTTTAACATTAGCACCTTTCCGGGATAAAAACCCTCCACAACTCAAAGTGCTCTCACCTTTCTTTGAAATTGGCGAAAAGTCTCGTTAAAACGGCCCAAAGGGTAGGGGGAACCCAAAGCCTAGATACCTGTTTCTGCTTACTTTATTCTAGAAGAGACCCATAAAGAAACTGGATCTGACGAACTGGGGCCTCTCTGCCGAGGGGGGAAACGCCTGTTGAGTATCTTTGTTTACCCCCTGGATTTTTAACCCCCAGTCCTGACACGGGGCCCAAAAAAACAGGGATTAAGATGTTTTGGTGTTGGAGAATCCGGTAGTGGAACCCTTTAGGGTAAATCAGCAAAACAAACCATAAAATTTATGGGGCGGGCTAGGCATGGCTTTAAAAGTAAGGCATTAATCAAAATGTTGAAAAGGGGGGAAAAAGCACACCTCCCTGTGGGGTTTTTCCTAATTCAAAATTTTAGTTACATTTCTATGTCCCGGGAAAACACAAAAAAGGGAACTTTCTGTTGGACGGGAAACCCTTTTTAATCCAGGGGAAAACCCAAACCTCCAAATCCATTCGGGAAAAGTTAAACCAATGATTACATGTTTTTTGGCTACATAAAAAAGGGTTTTAAGGTCGGGGGAAGTAGTGTAGGATTTGTAAAGTGTGCAGGGGGTGAAAAAAAGGGGGTTTAATGAAAATGATCCCACACCCCTTCCATGCTTGAACCCCCCCAATCAACCGGGTGACAAAATTTCCCTTTAAATTTCTTTTTGCATAAGACGTTTTAAGCCCCACCCTTTTAAAAATTGTTTTAACCAACCCACTAGTAAGGGATTGGGCGAAATGAGTTTTTTTTTGATTGGGTTTTGGAATGAGAAAAATGGGGTTTTTTTGGGTCCATATTTGGGAGCTCCCCGTTACTTTAATTTATGTTATAAAATTCAAGAAAAAGGGAATTACCTGGTATTTCGACACAGAAATTTCAAAAGTATTTGTAATTTAATCCCTTTCCCACCGGGCGACGTGGAGTTCCCCTTGTTAGTGCGAATCAAGTTCAAATTCCCAAAAAGGAATGCGCATATCTCCCTTTGGGCTGTAAATAAAGAAAAACAAGCCCCTTCCCCCTTGAAATATATTTTTTTCCTTTAATTTCGCCTGTGTGGTACTGGGAAGACTGTCATAGCAAAAGATTTTACACCCCCAAGCACTGACTAACTCATTCCCCCTATGAAAGGGGATGAGGGTGCGCGATCTGCCCCGTTCTGTTACCCTTAAATTTTATTTATGTCCCTCCATGCCCGGCTAAGTGGGGGGGTGAGCATTGAGACCATTTAAAAAGTTTCCCAGTCTGTTTGCCGGGACTTTTGTCATAAAGCTCTCTGGCAGCCAAGGGCATTTGAAAGCTCCCTAAGTTTCTTTTATCGTGTGAAGCCACTGGGGTGAAGCCACTGTGAAGCAGCGAGTGGCCTAACAACTTACAAAACCAGAAATTTCGATTAAAAGCTCCCAAGGGAAACCCAATTTAAACCCCCCCAGGCCCCTAAAAAACCTTCCCCGACTGAAAGAACCTCCTTTAGGCCCCTAAACCCTCCCAAGGGGCCCCAAAAACCTTCCCCGGCCCTGATAATCCCCGGCAATGAAAAAGTCCCCCAGGATGTGCTTAAAAAATTTTCGGCCTTTGTATTTCGTCCCCCGGCTCCTAATTAACCCCCCCAGGGGCCCCCACTAAAACCCCCCCAGGCCCCCTACTAAACCCCCCCAGGCCCCCTAAAAACTTTCCCCCGGCTGGATAACCCCCCCAAGGCCCCTAATAACCTCCTTAAAGGGACCTAAAAAACCTCCCCCGGGCCCCCATAATCTCTCCAGGCCCTGTAAAAGCTCCCCGGCCCCTATAACCTCCCCCGGCCCCGTATATCCTTCACAGGCCCTTTTAAAAAACCCCCCAGGCCCCCCAAAACCCCCCCCCAGGCCCCTTAAAAACCTCAAAGACCCCAATAACCTCCCCGGCCCCCCAATTTAAACCCCCCCAGGCCACCATATCCTCCGCAGGCCCCAAATAACTTCCCCTAAAAAACTTTTTTTAGGCCCCCCCCTATTAACCCTTTCCCCAGGCCCCTAATTTTTCCCCCCCATGGGCCCCGCATAACGTCCCCCAGGCTCCTAATAAAAACCCCCCCGGCCCCTAAAAAATTTTCCCCCCGGGCCCTGATTAAACCCCCCCAGGACCCTAATTAAAAATCCCTAGGCCCCGTAAAAAAGCTCCCCCGGCCCCAAAAAAAAAAAAATAACCTCCCCCCGCTCCGTATAAAACTCCCCAAGGGGTCCAATCCCCTTCCCCGGGCCCCTAATTTCCTCCCCAAAGGGCCCCTAATAAACCCCCTCAGTCCCCTAATAACCCCCATCCCCTAATAAGTTCCCAAAGGGTGCCCCAAACCTCACGAGGCCCCATAATAAAACCCCGGGACCTTAAAAAACCTCCCCCGGCCCCCCTTTTAAATTTTAACAGGCCCTACATAAGCTCCCAAAAGGGCCCCCCATAACCCCCCCAGGGCCCCGTATTTTCTTTCCCAGGCCTAATTTCCTCCCTAGGCCGTAATAACCTCTGGCCCCTAAAAATCCCCTGGCCGTTAACCTCCCCGGGCCTTTAAAACCCCCCGGGCCAAATAACCTTCCCCCCCTTTAAAACCCCCTGGGGCTCTAAAATAACCTCCCCACGCCCCCTGATAACCTTCCCCGGTTGTGCTAACCTCCACGGCCCTAAAAACCCCCTTAAAGCTCTGTATAACCCCCAAGGAATGAATGACCTCCCCAGACTGCACAAACCTCCCCAGGCCCCTAAAACCCCCCCAGGCGCCTAAAAACCTTTCCCCACCCTTGATAATCTCCCCAGGAATGCTAGCTCCCCCGTAAACTAACTACACGAATACCCCGGGGGTTTCCACTTACCTCACTCCTCTTTGCCAAACAGAAATTTAACCCAAATTTTAAAATAATAACCCTGTGTACCCAAATACTGAAACATTTTTGTGCCAAAACAAAAGCTTTCACACTGCTAAACTCAAAAACTGTATTTAATCCTTACCCTAAACAATTCCTTTAAAATTTGTAAATTTTAAAATTTAAAGAATTTAAATAAGTCTGCCCGAAATCCTACCTGCAAAGGTTTTAGTGGTACACTCTGTAATCCAATTTTTACTGTAAACCACCAATAACCAAATTTGAAATCGCTTTTTTCCTTTTTTAGAGAAAAACTTTTTAATTGAAATTTGAATTGAAATTAATAAATCCCCAAGCCTCGTATTTTGTCCCCCCGGGTCCCTTTTAACCTCCCCAGCCCTTAAAAAACCCCCCGCAGGGCCCTTGATAAACCCCCCCAGGCCTTAAACCCCCCAGGGGCCTTTAAACCCCCCCAGGTGTGCATAACCTCCCGGCCCCAATAACTCCCCAGGCCCCTAAAAACTTCCCCAGGCTGACAAACCTCCAAAGGCCCCCAATAACGTCCTAGGCACCCAATAACCTAAAGGGCCCCCGATAATATCCCCCGGCCCCCGCTAAACCCCTGGCCCTGCATAATCCCCAGGCACGTATATCCTCCGCAGATTTAATTCCCCCAGGCCCCTAATAACCCCAAAAAACCCCCAAAACCTCACTAGGCCCCTTTTTAAAAATCCCCGGCCCCTAATAACCTCCCCCGGTACTTTAAAAACCACCAGGCGTGCATAACCCCCCGGCCCTTAATAACCTCCCCAGGCCCCTAAAAAATTCCCCCGGCGCCCAAACTCCAAAACCCCCAATACGTCCCTTTGGCACCTAATAACCTCACCCGGCCCCCGATTATCCCCCGGGGCCCCGGGATAAGCTCCCTGGGGCCCGCAAAAACCCCCCAGGGCCCCGTAAAACCCCGCAGGGTTTAAAACCTCCCCCGGCCCAAAAACTTCCTTATACCCCAAAACCCCCCAGGCCCCTAAAACCTCCAAGGCCCTCCTCACTGGCCCTAATTAAACCCCCGCAGGCCCTAATAAAACCCCCCCACCCCGCATAACCTCCACAGGCCCCAAATAACCCCCCAGGCCCCTAAAATTCCTAGGGTTTTTTTTAATCCCCTCAGGCCCCTTTATAACCTCCCCCTGCGCTGCATAAGTTTCAGGGTTTTTAATAACCCCCCAGGGCCCCCAATAACTTCCCGGCCATGCATAACCCCCCCCGGACCCTAAACCCCTTCCCCAGGCCCCGTATAAGCCCCCAGGCCCCATAAACCTCCCCATCCCCGTTTAAACGCCCAGGCGCTCCTAAAACCCCCCTAGGCCCATAACAAAATCTTTAGGCCCCCATAAACTCCCCTTGCCCGTATAACCCCCTTTCCCATAACCCCCCGAGGCTTTCCCAAAAACCCCCCAAAACCCCCAATAAAACCCTTTCCCCGGTGCGCATAAACCCCCCAAGGCCCAAACAACCTCCCCCCTCTGTGTAAACTCCCAGGCCCTATTAACCTGCCCAAAGGCCGTAATAAACCCCCCAGACGCACAGAAACCCCCAAGGCCCCCCAATAATCTCCCCAGGCGCCTAATAACCCCCCCAGGCGCCTAATAACCCCCCCAGGCCCCTTTATAATCCCCCAGCAAAATTTGAGCTCCTCGGGGTGCATAACCTCCCAGGCATCGTATATAGTCCCCAGGCTCCCAATAACCTCCCCAGGTCGCTAATATCCTCCCCAGACCCTTAATAACCTCCCCAGGCCGCGCACAATCTCCACAGGCCCTTAAAAACCTCCCCAGGCCGTGCATAACCTCCCAAGGCCTCTAATAACCTCCTTAGGCACCTAAAAACCTCACCAGGCCCCTTATAATCTCAAAAGGCCCTGTATAATCTCCCCAGATCCCGCATAACTTCCACAGGCCCTGTATAGCCTCCCGAGGCTCCTAATAACCTCCCAAGGTCCCTAATAACCTCCCCAGACCCATAATAACCTACCTAGACCACACGTACCCTCCCCAGGCTCCAATAACCTCCCCACGCCACTAATACCTCCCCAGACCCTTGATAATCTCCCCAGGCCCTGTATAAGCTGCCCAGGCCATGCATAACCACCCCAGGCACCGTATATCGTCCCCAGGCCCCTAATAACTTCCCTATGTCAATAATAACCTCCTCAGCCCCTAATACCCTCCCTAGACCCCTAATAACCTCCCCAGGCTCCTAATAACCTCCCAAGGCCATGCATAACTTCCCCAGGCCCCAAATAACCAACAAAGGGCCCTAATAACTTCCCTAGGCCCTGTATAACCTCCCCAGGCCCCTAATAACCTCCCCTTGCCCTGTATAACGTCCACATGCTCCTAATAACCTCCCCAGGCCATTAATAACTTCTTCAGGCCATGCATAACCTCCCCAGGCCCCTAATAACCTTTCCAGGCCCTAATAACCTCCCCAGGACCCTGATAATCTCCCCAGGCCTTTAATAACCTCCCCAGACCCCTAATACCCTCCCCAGGCCTCTAATAACCTCCTCAGGCCTTTAATAACCTCCCCAGCCTCCTTATAATCTCCCCATGCCCTGTATAAGCTTCCCAGGCTCCTAATAACCTCCCCAGGCCCCTTATAACTTCACCAGGCTATGCATAACCACCCCAGACCCCTAATAACCTCCCCAGGCACCTAATAGCCTACCCAGGCCCTTGATAACCTCATCAGACCCTGCATAAGCTCCTCAGGCCCTGCATAACCTCCACAGGCCCCGTATATCGTCCCCCGGCTCCTAATAACGTCCCCAGGCCCATAACCTCTTCAGGCCCCTAATAACCTATCCAGGCCACATAAAACCTCCTCAGGCTCCTAATAACCTCCACACACCCCTAATAACTTCACCAGGTTCCATTTAATCTTTCCAGGCCAATAACCTCTCCAGACCCTGACCTCCCGAGGCCACTAATATCCTCCCCAGACCCCTAATAACCTCCCCAGGCTCCTAATAACCTCATCACACCCCTAATAACCTTCCCAGGTTGTGCATAACCTCCCAAGGCCACTAACAACCTCCCCAACTCCTGTATAAGCTTCCCAGGACCCTAATAACCTCCCTAGGCCCGTAATGACCTCCCCAGACCGCACAGAACCTCCCCAGGCCCTTAATAACCTCTTCAGACCTCTAATACCCTCCCCACGCCCTTGATAATCTCCCAAGCCCCTGTATGAGCTCGTTAGGCCCTGCATAACTTCCCCAGGCCCCTTATATCATCCCCAGGCTCCTAATAACCTCCCCATTATTATTATTATTATAATCAACAGGGAAGCGCTAAACCCGGAGGATTATACAGCGCCTGGGGGATGGGATGTGGAAGGCATTCAGGCTTAATTCTGGGAACTGGAGCACAGATCCAATTCCCTAAATCAAGAGCCCCTCGCCAACATCAAGGAACCTTCCTTGAGGGGAATAACCTCCCCAGGCAATGCATAACCTCCACAGGCCATGCATAACCTCCTCAGGCCCCTAATAACCTCCTGTGGCATGCAAAGAGTACGTAACCTTTATTCGGCGCATGTACACACCCTCATTTACAGGCTATCTCCCCCAACCAGCGAACCAGGTAACTGAGGGTTGACGATGGGGCCCCGTCGTTCAACCAGTAACCAGGTTCCAGCCAATAAGAAGATGGTTTTGGCAATTGCAGAGGTAATGTGGGTACCACTCTTCTGTGTGCCCTTGTCATTCCCATTCTAGAGCTGGTTGAAGCATGGTCTGCTCTCTAGTGGCTTCTATTCTGCCTTGCTTACCGTGGAGTACACTAATACCTATCACTGTACATAGTGTATATAGTGTACATACTGTTGTTCTAAATTGGTGAAGGATAATACAAGTCAAAACTTTTCTGCTGTGTTTATTTTGCTTCCTTTACACCCAGGATAACAGGCCATTTGGACTCTGGGTTGTAATATGGGGGCCTGTCCGGGAGCTGGAGCTGGACTTAGAGAAAGAGTTGAGCCTAGGGTGAAGCTGGTAACAGGAACATTGTGCAGCTTGCTGTCTGGCATTGCAGTAGCTTTACCAACGCTTTACAAATTTTGTGTGTCAGTTGCTTTGCTATGGTCAGCCTTGCTATTGTGTGATTGTTGTGATAGAAACACAGACCTTATCTCTAGGCTTTATTGAACATAGAATCTTCATAGTACTTCTGCAACAACAAAATATAATGACTAGTACATCTAATAATGGCTTCTACAGGGATGGTGATGTTTTGCATATGTCAAGAGAAAAGTTATAACTACAGGCCACATATTTTAACTCGCCATGTAATCTGCATCACTAATATATAGATAGAGGAGAAAAGAATCACACACCATGTGTTGGCGCCCATGACACACACCAAACTGTTGTTGTTGTTAAGGGCCCCAAGAGGTGGTGCAGTATTATCCTGCTGCTGCTCCCCACAGGACCAGTATCACTACAATCTCCCCCTTCTAAAATATCAGAGACAGTAATCTCCCAAACTGTTAGGTGGGCGACGTACACGTCCCGACCTTCGTAGCCCTTGAGCCTCTTCACCAGGTTCAATATTTTCCAGCGGGGTTTGAATAACTGCTGGAGCAGAATCCTCTATTTCCGTAGGGGTAGTCTCAAGGGGCTTTCCAGGAGAAAACGAAGCATCTTTCACATCTATTGGTGTATCTTGAGATTCCACACTAATGGGGATTTCCACTGGGGCTAAATGTCTT
Organism: Cherax quadricarinatus; assembly: GCF_026875155.1. Classification (NCBI taxonomy): domain Eukaryota; kingdom Metazoa; phylum Arthropoda; class Malacostraca; order Decapoda; family Parastacidae; genus Cherax; species Cherax quadricarinatus. Next base: position 37,807,106 of record NC_069427.1, on the reverse strand, counting down.
GTAGATACTGTAGTCTCTTCATCATTTTGGTAGCGAATGTGGGCATAATGTGGATTAGCTTGCAGGAGCTCTACCTCTTCCACTAAAGGATCCGTCTTGTTCATCCTACGGTGACTCTTCAGGAGAACGGGTCCAGGATGACATAACCAAGTGGGCACGGAGGCTCCCGTAGAGGAACGACGTGAATAGTTGAGGAGTCTTTCATGAGGGGTTGCATTAGTAGCTGTGCACAGCAATGATCTAATAGAGTGAAGAGCATCAGGTAGGACAGTTTGCCAGTGTTGAACAGGTAGATTGCACGACTTCAATGTCATTGTAACTGCCTTCCATATAGTACCATTGAACCGCTCCACTTGACCATTGCCTTGAGGGTTGTAGCTTGTTGTTCTGCTGCAGGCAATACCTTTGCTAGCCAAAAACTCCTGAAGTTCGTTACTCATGAACGAGGATCCCCTGTCTGAATGGATATAAGCTGGCATACCAAAAATAGAGAACAACTGTGAAAGACAACTAATAACAGTTGAAGCAGCCATATTTGCACAGGGGAATACAAAGATAAACCTTGAATATTCATCTACTATGTTAAGGAAATACCTATTCTGATTTGTGCTTGGTAGAGGTCCCTTGAAATCTATATTCAATCTTTCGAAAGGCTGGGTGGATTTTATGAGATGAGTCTTCTCTGGCTGATGAAAGTTTGGCTTGCACTCTGCACATACTCTGCATGCCCTGATCACTTGTCGCACATCTTCCACTGAGTAGGGTATGTTCTTTGATTTGACAAAATGGTACAGGCGTGTAACTCCTGGGTGACACAAAGCCTTGTGGAGCACTGAAAGTGATTGCAAATCATGACATGCTGCTCCACAGTGGGACCTAGAGAATGCATCAGGTGAGATGTTCTCTTGACCCGGTCGGTACAGAATATCAAAGTCATAACACGATAGTTCCATCCTCCAGCGTAATATCTTGTCATTCTTTATCCTACTTTTGTGCTTTTTGTCGAACATATACATCACGGACCGTTGGTCAGTCCTTATGGTGAAATGTCTACCAGTTAAATAATGCCTCCAGTGGCGAACTGCTTCTATGATGGCCTGGGCTTCCTTTTATGTGGCCTGGATAGGTTATTAGGAGCCTGAAGAGGTTATTATGGGCCTGGGGACGTTATTAGGAGCCGGGGGACGATATACGGGGCCTGTGGAAGTTATGCAGGGCCTGAGGAGCTTATGCAGGGTCTGATGAGGTTATCAAGGGCCTGGGTAGGCTATTAGGTGCCTGGGGAGGTTATTAGGGGTCTGGGGTGGTTATGCATGGCCTGGTGAAGTTATAAGGGGCCTGGGGAGGTTATTAGGAGCCTGTGGAGGAGATACGGGGCCTGGGGAGGTTATGCAGGGCCTGGGAAGCTTATACAGGGCATGGGGAGATTATAAGGAGGCTGTGGTTATTAAAGGCCTGGGGAGGTTATTAGCGTCCTGGGGAGGTTATTAGAGGCCTGGGGAGGGTATTAGGGGTCTGGGGAGGTTATTAAAGGCCTGGGGAGATTAGGGTCCTGGGGAGGTTATTAGGGGCCTGGAAAGGTTATTAGGGGCCTGGGGAGGTTATGCATGGCCTGAAGAAGTTATTAATGGCCTGGGGAGGTTATTAGGAGCATGTGGACGTTATACAGGGCAACAGGAGGTTATTAGGGGCCTGGGGAGGTTATACAGGGCCTAGGGAAGTTATTAGGGCCCTGTGTTGGTTATTTGGGGCCTAGGGAAGTTATGCATGGCCTTGGAAGGTTATTAGGAGCCTGGGGAGGTTATTAGGGGTCTAGGGAGGCTATTAGGGTCTGGGGAGGTTATTGACATAGGGAAGTTATTAGGGGCCTGGGGACGATATACGGTGCCTGGGGTGGTTATGCATGGCCTGGGCAGCTTATACAGGGCCTGGGGAGATTATCAAGGGTCTGGGGAGGTATTAGTGGCGTGGGGAGGCTATTAGGAGCCTGGGGAGGGTACGTGTGGTCTAGGTAGGTTATTATGGGTCTGGGGAGGTTATTAGGGGCCTTGGGAGGTTATTAGGAGCCTCGGGAGGCTATACAGGGCCTGTGGAAGTTATGCGGGATCTGGGGAGATTATACAGGGCCTTTTGAGATTATAAGGGGCCTGGTGAGGTTGTTAGGTGCCTAAGGAGGTTATTAGAGGCCTTGGGAGGTTATGCACGGCCTGGGGAGGTTTTTAAGGGCCTGTGGAGATTGTGTGCGGCCTGGGGAGGTTAAGGGTCTGGAGAGGATATTAGCGACCTGGGGAGGTTATTGGGAGCCTGGGGACTATATACGAGGCCTGGGGAGGTTATGCACTGCCTGGGGAGCTCATACATTGCCTGGGGAGATTATCAAGGGCCTGGGGAGGTTATTAGGCGCCTGGGGAGGTTATTAGGCGCCTGGGGAGATTATTAGGGGCCTTGGGAGGTTCTGTGCAGTCTGGGGAGGTTATTACGGGCCTGGACAGGTTAATAGGGGCCTTGGGAGCTTACACAGAGTTTGGGGAGGTTGTTATGGGCCTTGGGAGGTTATGGGCATGCGGAGATTATACGAGGCAAGGGGAGTTTATTAGGGGCCTGAAGATGTTATTATGGGCCTAGGGAGGTTATTAGGAGCAGCCTGGGGACGATATACGGGGACTGGGGAGGTTATATGGGGCCTGGGGAGCTTATACAGGGCCTAGGGAAGGTATTAGGGTCCGGGGAGGTTATGCATGGCCTGGGGAAGTTATTAGGGGCCTGGGGAGGTTATTAGAAACCTGAAGACGATATGCAGCGCATGGGGAGGTTATTAAAGGCCTGAGGAGGATATACAAAGCCTAGTGAAGTTATTAGGGGCCTGTGGAGGTTATTTGCGGCCTGTGGAGGTTATGCGTGGCCTGGGAAGGTTATTAGGGGCCTGCGGAGATTATTAGGGGCCTAGTGAGGTTATTAGGGGCCTTTGGAGGTTATTAGGGGCCTGGGAGGTTATTAGTGGTATAAGGAAGTTATTGGGGGCCGGGGGAGGTTATTAGAAGCCTACGGAGGATATACGTGGCCTGGGGAGGTTATGCAGGGCCAGGGGAGCTTATGCCGGGCCTGGGGATATTATCAGGGGCCTGGTGAGGTTATTAGGTGCCTAAGGACGTTATTAGGGGCCTTTGGAGGTTATGTGCAGCCTGGGGAAGTTTTTAGGGGCCTGGGGAGGTTATTACGGGCCTGGGGAGGTTATGCACAGCCTGGGTAGGTTATTAAGTACCTGGGGAGGTTATTAGGGGCCTGCGGAGGTTATTAAGGACCTAGTGAGGTTATTAGGGGTCTTTGGAGGTTATTAGGGGCCTGGGGAGGATATTAGAAGCCTGCGGAGGATATACGTGGCCTGGGGAGGTTATGCAGGGCCAGCGGAGCTTATGCCGGACCTGGGGATATTATCAGGGGCCTGGTGAGGTTATTAGGTGCCTAAGGACGTTATTAGGGGCCTTTGGAGGTTATGTGCAGCCTGGGGAAGTTTTTAGGGGCCTGGGGAGGTTATTACGGGCCTGGGGAGGTTGTGCACGGCCTGGGGAGGTTAAGGGCCTGGGGAGGTTATTAAGGGCCTGGGGAGGTTAAGGGCCTGGGGAGGTTATAAGGAGCCTGGGGGGTTATGCACTTCCTGGGGAGCTTATACATTGCCTGGGGAGATTATCAAGGGCCTGGGAAGGTTATTAGGCGCCTGGGGACGTTATTAGGGGCCTGGGGGGGTTCTGTGCAGTCTGGGGAGGTTATTACATTCCTTGGGAGCTTATACAGAGCTTGAGGAGGTTATTATGGGCCTGTGGAGGTTATGCACAACCTGGGAAGGTTATCAGGGGCGTGGGGAGGTTATTCAGAGCCTCAGGAGGTTATTAGGGGCCGGGGAAGGTTATTAGGGGCCTGGGGAGGTTATTAAAGGCCTGGGGAGGTTATACAGGGCCAGGGGAGTTTATTAGGGGCCTAGAGGTTATTACAGGCCTAGGGAGGAAATTAGGAGCCTGGGGACGATATACGGGGCCTGGGGAGGTTATGCGGGGCCTTGGGAGCTTATGTAGGGCCTGTTGAGATTATAAGGGGCCTGGGGAGGTTATTAGGTGCCTGGGGAGTTTATTATGGGCCTCGTGAGGTTATGCGCAGCCTGGGGAACTTATTAGGGGCATGGTGAGGTTATTAGGGGACTGAGGAGGTTATTAGTGGCCTTGGGAGGATATTAGTGGCCTGGGAAGGTTATTAGGAGCCTGGGGAGGTTATGCAGGGTCTAAGGAGATTATGTGGGGACTGGGGAGGTTATTAGGGGTCTGGGTATGTTTTTTTTTTTTTTTTTTTATTTTATTTAAAACATTACAATACAAGGTGGAAATTATATTAAAAGGTACACAAAATGAGTTAAATCACAAATTCCCAATTCAGCCTTACAAAAATGATTACAACAGACAAAAGTGTTCTGACACACTAATACCACACACCATATACACCCAGTTATTATTATAATCAAAAAGAAGCGCTAAGCCACAAGGGCTATACAGCGCTGCAGGGTAGGGAAGGAAGCAAGGGAATTGGATGGCAGAAGGGAGGGGGGATGATCAGCAGGTTACAGAAAACAGCGGGGCAGGGGATAGTACGGGGGTAGAGGGTAGCAAGAGATTGAAGTAGAAAGGGCTGAAGGTATCAGAATTTGTAAAGTCAGTTGTTGTCAAAAAGTCAATGAGAGAGTCCGGATGAAAGGTGGGTCCATCAGCGAGAAGGGAAGGTAAAGAGAGAGCAGCGGAGCGAAGTCGACGACAGAGGTAAATTCTGCGTGCTCGTTGATAAAGTGGGCAGTCCAACAGAATGTGGCTGACTGATAATGGAGCTTGGCAATTCTCACAGAGAGGAGCAAGACGCCTCTCCATGAGATATCCATGAGTAAGACGAGTATGGCCAATGCGAAGACGGGAGAGAGTAGTCTCCCAACCTCGACACTGGTGATAAGAAGACGGCCAGTAACCTATACTCGGTTTAATAGATTGAAGTTTGTTGCCGAGCATAGTAGACCAACGTTGTTGCCAACGGGTGTGAAGGTGGGAAGATATTGCAGCAAAATAGTCCGTAAATGGAATACCTCTATAAGAAACTGGTAGGTCATGTACTGCTGACCGCGCAGCAGTGTCTGCCTGTTCATTGCCCTGTACGTCAACATGACCAGGGACCCAACAAAAAACAATATCTTTATGCTTGGTAAAGATGCGGCGTAGCCAAAGTTGGATACGGAGGACTAAGGGGTGAGGTGTATCAAATTTTTGTATAGCCTGTAAAGCACTAAGGGAGTCTGAGACAACCACAAATGATGACACAGGCATAGATGCAATACGGATAAGTGCTGTAAGGATGGCATATAATTCAGCAGTAAAAATACTAGCCGAAGACAGTAAATGCCCTTGTACGACGCTGTCCGGAAACACTGCTGCGAATCCTACGCCGTCAGAAGACTTAGAGCCATCTGTGTACACAGCAATGGCATGAGAATGAGAGTGAAAGTGGTCAAGAAAAAGAGAGCGGGAAGCGACCGTAGACAGTTGGGCTTTCGAGCAAGGGAGGGAGAAGGGACAGACTCGAACAGCTGGAACTTCCCAGGGGGTAGGGAAAAGTGAGATGCTACATGTACATAGAAAGGTGGTAGTTGAAGAGAAGACAAGAGCGAATGAAGGCGAAGAGAGAAGGGACGGAGTAAACAGGGGCGGCGAACAAATAAAGAATGTCTACTAATATCAGTGACCATTCTATAAATGGAAGGATTGCGGAGATCATGAGAGCGTACATAGTAGCGCAGGCAATGGGCATCACGGCAATCGGATAAGGATGGAACGTTCGCTTCTGCATAGAGGCTCTCGACAGGGGAAGAGCGAAAAGCACCAAGGCATAAACGTAATCCTTGGTGATGAATGGGGTTAAGGCTAGAGAGAGTAGCAGGAGATGCCGCTGAATAGATCAGGTCACCATAATCAAGTTTCGATAAAATAAGGGTGGAATGTAGGCGAAGGAGGGTTCGACGATCAGCTCCCCATGAAAGATGAGCAAGGGTTTTAAGAAGGTTCAGCCGGCTGTGACAAGTTGCCTTCAGAGAGGTAATGTGAGGTTTCCAGGATAACCTACGATCAAAGAGGAGGCCCAGAAACTTGACTGTATCACGTTCAGGGATACGGGAGCCATAGAGATACAAAGGATGATCGGAGATGACAGAGCGTCTAGTGAAAGTGATTTGGTGGGTTTTAGTGCTGGAAAATTTAAACCCACGTGTGGTGGCCCAATTGGAAACACGGTCGACTGCATGTTGGAGAGAAACTGTATACACCCAGTTATACCAGAGTTATATACCTGTGAAAGCTGAAACTTTTGACACAATTTCACCCCCCCCCTTGGGTATGTTGTTAGGGGCCTGAGAAGGTTATTAGGAGCCTTGGGACGATATACGGAGCCTGGGGAGGTTATGTGGGGCCTGGGGAGCTTATACAGGGCCTAGGGATGTTATTAGGGTCCTGGGGAGGTTATGCATGGCCTGGGGAATTTATTACGGGCCTGGGGAGGTTATTAGGAGCCTGGGGACGTTATGCAGGGCATGGGGAGGTTATTAGGGGCCTGAGGAGGTTATACAGGGCCTAAGAAAGTTATTAGGGTGGAAGTTATTTGGGGCCTGCGGAGGTTATGCGTGGCCTGGGAAGGTTATTAGGGGCCTGGGGAGGTTATTAGGGTCTTTTGAGGTTATTAGGGGTTTGGGGAGGTTATTAGGGGCCTAGGGAGGTTATTAGAAGCCTGTGAAGGATATACGGGGCCTGGGGAGGTTATGCGGGCCTGGGAGCTTATACAGGGCCTGGAGAGATTATCATGGGCCTGGGGAGGTTATTAGGTGCCTAAGGAGGTTATTTGGGGCCTTGGGAGGTTATGCGCAGCCTGGGGAAGTTTTTAGAGGCCTGGGGAGGTTAGTAGAGGCCTGGGGAGGTTATTAGGAGCCTGGGGACGAAATACGAGGCCTGTGGAGGTTATGCACATCCTGGTGAGCTTGTGCATTGCCTGGGGAGATTATCAAGGGCCTGGGAAGGTTATTAGGCGCCTTGGGAGGGTATTACGGGCCTGAGGAGGTTCTGTGCAGTCTGGGGAGGTTATTAGGGGCCTGGGGAGGTTATTAGGTGCCTAAGGAGGTTATTTGGGGCCTTGGGAGGTTATGCGCAGCCTGGGGAAGTTTTTAGAGGCCTGGGGAGGTTAGTAGAGGCCTGGGGAGGTTATTAGGAGCCTGGGGACGAAATACGAGGCCTGTGGAGGTTATGCACATCCTGGTGAGCTTGTGCATTGCCTGGGGAGATTATCAAGGGCCTGGGAAGGTTATTAGGCGCCTTGGGAGGGTATTACGGGCCTGAGGAGGTTCTGTGCAGTCTGGGGAGGTTATTAGGGGCCTGGGGAGGTTATTAGGTTCCTTGGGAGCTTATACAGAGCTTGGGGAGGTATGGGCCTGGGGAGGTTATGTGCAACCTGGGAAGGTTATTAGGTGCATGGGGAGGTTATTAGGAGCCTCGGGAGGTTATTAGGGGTCTGGGAAGGTTATTAGGGGCCTGGGGAGGTTATACGGGGCCAGGTGAGTTTATTAGGGGCCTGAAGAGGTTATTATGGGCCTAGGGAGGTTATTAGGAGCCTGGGGACGATATACGGGCCATTGGGAGGTTATGCGGGGCCTGGGGAGCTTATATAGGGCCTGTTGAGACTATAAGGGGCCTGGGGAGGTTATTAGGTGCCTGGGGAGTTTATTAGGGGCCTGGTGAGGTTATGCGCAGCCTTGGGAAGTTATTAGGGGAATGGGGAGGTTATTAGGGGCCTGGGGAGGTTATGCATTGCATTGGGAGGTTATTAGTGGCCTGGGGAGGATATTAGTGGCCTGGGGAGGTTGTTAGGAGCCTGGGGACGATATATGGGGCCTGGAGAGGTTATGCGGGGCTTGGGAAGCTTATACAGCGCATGTTGAGATTATCATGGGCCTGGGGAGGTCATTCGATGTCTGGGGAGGTTATTAGGGGCCTGGGGAGGTTATTCACAGCCTGGGGAAGTTATTAGGGGCATGGGGAGGTTATTAGGGGCCTGGGGAGGTTATACGCTACCTGGGGAGGTTATTAGGAGGGTGCGGACGTTATTAGGAACCTGGGGAGGTTTTTAGGGGCCTGCAAAGGTTATTAGGGGCCTTGGGAGGTTATTAGTGGCCTCGGGAGATTATTCAGGACCTGGGGAGGTTATTATGGGCCTGGAGAGGTTAACGAGACCTGGGGAAGTTATTAGGGGCCTGGGGAGGTTATTTGGGGCCTTGGGAGGTTATATAGGGCCTTGGGAGGTTATTAGGGGCCTGGGGACAATATACGGGGCCTGTGGAGGTTATGCGGGGCCTGGGGAGCTTATACAGGGCATGTTGAAATTATCAGATGCCTGGGGAGGTTATTAGGTGCCTGGGGAGGTTGTTAGGGGCCATGGGAGGTTATGCGTGGCGTGGGGAGGTTATTAGGGGCCTGGGGATGTTATTAGATGCCTGGGGACGTTGTTAGGAGCCTGGGGATGATATACGGGGCCTGGGGAGGTTATGCTGCGCCTAAGGAGCTAGGTAGTGATAGTAGATAATGGTGGTAATGGTAGTTCCTGGTAGTGAATCTGCTTCAATATTTATATTATGTATTTGTATTGTGCAGTGAAGAGTTTTTATGAGGATAGCGAGGCTCAGGTTAGAGTATGTAGGAGGGAGATTAGGAAAGGTTGGAGGGGGTAAAGGAGGTTTTGTATGCGAGGGGCTTGGATGTCCAGCAAGCATGCGTGAGTGTGTTAGGAGCAAATGGAGACATGATTTTTAGGACGATGTGCTGTTGGAGTGTAAGCAAGGTAACATAAAGGGATTCAGGGAAACTGGCAAGCTGGACTTGATTCCTGGAGATGGGAAGTACAGTGCACTCTGAAGGAGGGGTGTTAATGTTGGTTTTATAACTGTAGTGTAAGGACGCCTCTGGCAAGACAGTGATGGAGTGAATGATGAAAGTTTTTCTTTTTTGGGCCGCCCTGCCTTGGTGGGAGACAGCCAATGTGTTAATAAAAAATTATGGGGGAGCACTAAACCTGTAGGGATTGTACAGCACCTGAAGGGGAGCTGGGGTATTATTATAATCAAAAAGAAGCACTAAACCACAAGGACTATACAGCACTGCAGGGCAGGAAAGGAAGCAAGGGTATCAGGTGGCAAGAGGGAGAGGAATGATTAGTAGGTTACGGAGAACAGCGGGGCAGTGGATAGTGCAGGGGTAGAGGGTAGCAAGAGATAGAGGCAGAAAGGGCTGAGGGGACTGCTAAAGGTATCATTAGAGTTTGTGGAGTAAATCAGTTGTCAAGAAGTCGGTAAGAGAGTCTGGATTAAAGGAGGATCCATCAGCAAGGAGGGAAGGTAGAGAGACCAACAGAGCAGAGATGACGGAGGTAAGTTCTGAGTGCTCATTGATAGAGTGGGCAGACTAACAGAATGTGGCTAACCGATACTGGAGCCTGACAATTCTCACAGAGAGCAGGGCACCTCTCCATGAGATACCCATAAGACGAGTGTGGCCAATGCGAAGATGAGAGCGAGTAGTCTCCCAACCACAACACTGATGACAAGTAGACAGCCAGTAACCTAGACTGAGTTTAATAGAGTGAAGTTTGTTATTGAGCAGGTCAGACCAACGTTGTTGCCAACGGGTGTGAAGGCGGGTAGCTATTACAGCAAATTAGTCCGTAAATGGAACACCTCTATATGAAACTGGTAGGTCATGTACTGCTGACCGTGAAGCAGTGTCTGCCTGTTCATTGCCCTGTACGTCAACATGACCAGGGACCCAACAAAAAATATCTTTATTCTTAGTAGAGATATGGCGTAACCAAGGTTGGATATGGAGAACTAGGGGGCGAGGTGCATCAAATTTTCATATGGCCTGTAAAGCACTAAGGGAGTCTGAAACAACCACAAATGATAACACAGGCATAGATGCAATACGGATAAGTGCTGCAAGAATGGCATACAATTTAGCAGTAAAAATGCTAGCTGAGGATAGTAAATGCCCTTGCACGACACTGTCCGGAAACACTGCTGTGAATCTGATGCCGTCATAAGACTTAGAGCCATCTGTGTACACTGCGATGGCATGAGAATGAGAGCGGAAGTGGTCAAGAAAGAGACCAGGAAGCTACCATAGGTAGTTGGGCTTTTGCTCAAGGGAGTGAGAAAGAACAGACTCAAACAGCTAGAACTTCCCGGTGGGGGGGCAGGGAAAAGTGAGACGCTACATGAACGTAGAAAACATCTTGATAAAGCCACAGTGTCACAAACACATCATGATAAAGCCAGTGTGTCACAAACACATCTTGATAAATCCACAGTGTCACAAACACATCTTGATAAATCCACAGTGTCACAAACACATCTTGATAAATCCACAGTGTCACAAACACATCTTGATAAATCCACAGTGTCACAAACACATCTTGATAAATCCACAGTGTCACAAACACATCTTGATAAATCCACAGTGTCACAAACACATCTTGATAAATCCACAGTGTCACAAACACATCTTGATGAAGCCAGTGTGTGAAACATAGTCAATAAAGGATCACTTTATACTTTATTTGTGTCTATTTTTCAGTATTGCTCTACTTTGTCCTTTGGATGTATGGAAGTTTGTCATGGGATTCTCTCTGCAGTTTGCAATGATGATTATTGCAGTTTTATAATAAATGTTTTGGGTGTTGCAATCTTCCTGACATATCAACATCACTGTTATATACAAACCTCATAATTAATATTATATAATATTGATATTAAAATCTCTGGGCCCACTAAATCCACACTAACCAAAGTACAGTGGTAACTCGGGATACGGAGCTCAAAACTCGAACAATTATGCAAGTGTATTTATGTAAGTGCTTTTGTAAGTGTATTTTTGGGGGTCTGATATGGATTAATCTAATTTACGTTATTCCTTATGGGAACAAATTCGTTCAGTATTGGCACTCGAACAGCCTTCTGGAACAAACTTAATTTCGTATCCCAAGGTACCACTGTACTGTACTATATTGTACATGTCTGTACCATTACTGTAACTTGTAAATGATAAATGTATAGGTAATCCTGGCTTTATGCATCATTGTTCCATGCATAAGACAACCATACCACACTGCTACACCATCAACATCTAAGCATAAGAAAAGAATTTTTCCTTTGAAAGTCATGCATGTCATAAGAGGCTACTAAAATGCCAGAAGCAAGGGGCTAGTAACCCCTTCTCCTGTATACATCACTAAATATAAAAAAAATACTTCTGTTTTTCTTTTTAGGTCACCCTGCCTCAGTGGGATATGGCTGGTACATTGAAAAAACTTCTGAAAATTATGAGACCTTTACTCACTCTGCCTGAGGTATCCCAGCAAGTGAGCCCATCTCCTGTATTATCCCAGTGCCTAACAGAATAGAGAATGGAATAAGAGGGTACAAATAAAAATGGGAACTATGGCTATAGTTTACTTAATAACAAAGAGCAAGAGTACAACATATCCTGACAGAAAATTATATAATATAACAATTGACCTATGAGACTTATTACCAGGGGAAGGGTAGATGATATCAGTAACACAGACTTGTACTCACTCTTAATTCACCGACCAGGTGACCCGAGATTCGCAATGCGTGGTCCACTACAAGCACGGCTGTCCAGGGCTCCCACTCACCGGACCTATCAGTAACCTCTCTCTAGCTGTTTTCTTGAGCTTACATGTCCCTTAAAGCACCCCCCTTCCCCATAAGGCGTAGACGACGTGTTACGGCCTGACACCGGTTGAAGAACTTACATAAGCCGAGAGGCGTGTCTAACAACTAATTGTCAAGGAAAGGTGTGTGACACTTTACGTACTGGAGTTATGTCTCCCTTAGTGACCTCACAAGCACTACATCACAAAATGGCACTGATTGTACAATGCTGTTGTATAATCCTGAATTATGAGAAAAGCAAAAAAATGCTGTTATTCATTACCTATATGAATTCAGAGATATACAGTGTCATGTTGATGCCCTGTAAAGCTTACTATATGGAAGATTCTCATCCTACACATTTATACACATTATCATGCACACAACTGTGTGGGTAAATAAATACATGATTGATTATCCAGCAATTTGTCATCTGCCATTCAAAACTGTGCGGCAGTCTTTTTAATACAGACACCTTTAAAATAATACAGAAAAAGAATATACTATATATTTTTTTTACATATCAGTCGTCTCTCATCACGATGGGGTAATGAAATAAAAGAATAAAGACATTCACCATCATTCATTCAATAGCAGTCTTGTCAGAAGCAATGTAACATCACAGTTAATGTGACCCTTTGAACTATGACATCCTCACTCATCCTTCAGAGTGCAGGTACTCTACTTCCCATCTCCAGAACTGTAACATCTTCACTCATTCTTCAGAGTGCAGGTACTGTACTCACCTCCAGGACTGTAACATCCTCACCCATCCTTCAGAGTGCAGGTACTGTATTCCCACTTCCAGGTCTCCTTACCCATCCTTCAGAGTGCAGGTACTGTACTTCCTACCTCCAGAACTGTAACATCCTCACCCATCCTTCAGAGTGCAAGTACTGTACTTCCTACCTCCAGAACTGTAACATCCTCACCCATCCTTTAAAGTGCAGGTACTGTACTTCCCACCTCCAGAACTGTAACATTATCACCCATCCTTCAGAGTGCAGGTACTGTACTTCCCACTTCCAGGACTAACATCCTCACCCATCCTTCAAAGTGCAGGTACTGTACTTCCCACCTCCAGGTCTGTAACATCCTTACCCATCCTTCAGAGTGCAGGTACTGTACTTCCTACCTCCAGAACTGTAACATCCTCACCCATCCTTCAGAGTGCAAGTACTGTACTTCCTACCTCCAGAACTGTAACATCCTCACCCATCCTTTAAAGTGCAGGTACTGTACTTCCCACCTCCAGAACTGTAACATTATCACCCATCCTTCAGAGTGCAGGTACTGTACTTCCCACTTCCAGGACTAACATCCTCACCCATCCTTCAAAGTGCAGGTACTGTACTTCCCACCTCCGGGACTCCAAGTCCCACTAACCAGGTTCTCTGAATTCCCGTGATTAATCCTACTTTGCTAACACACTAACACCAGAACATCAAAAAAATGATGTAACTATCATGTTTTTGACTAGTTCAACCCCAGCCAAGGATGCTGCATAATTGAAGATATATTCATTTGATCTTATATACAAACCATCTAGCAGACAATAACATTTGCCTGTTTGATGTGAGGACAAGGGAACAGTGGCTACAGTACTCCAGAGATGAACATCCTAGCCTGGAAAATTCTTACATTTATGGTAAATGCTGAATCTGTAGGGATCATCTGAGTATAACCAAGCCAGGTGGTGTATAGCCCAGCCAGGTGTTTTATAGCTCAGCCAGGTGTTGCACAACCAAGCCAGATATTGCATAAGCAAAACCCGGTATTGCATAACCAAGCCAGGTGTTGTATAACCCCTACAGCATTTACAAATACGTATACATGAACCACAAACAGTAAATACATCATTCTCTTAAACTTTGAAATACATACAAAAAAAAATTCCTGTGATAAAATGGAAAGTGTCCTCAAACACATGTACTAGAGCAGTATTCCTGCAATAAACAGCTATTCTTTTATCACAATACTATACACTACAGGTGCGCCCCAACGTACAATGATTCGACTCAGGATATTTCAACTATACGATGGTGTGGCAACAATTACTTTGGAGGTGAAACTTGAGATAATTACCTAATATGAAGGCAACACATCCATAACTTGTATTTATTTACTGACTTTTCAATACTGGTATTTAGAGTAATTATTTGTTTATTATTCAGTGACAGTAGTTATTTATTGACTTATTTATCATATCATTCATATTTGACTTAAAATATTTTTGATGGTTTTGTGGAACCATAACCCCACTATAAGTCAATGAGAACCTGTAGTCCAAAATCTAACGAAAAAAGTATTTTACAAATTCACATTATTCCATTCTTGTGAGATGACAAACTTATTAATCTTTAAACACGTATAAAATTATGATGCTACTACACTTTTTACAGTAATTAACAAAGTTATCCTCTCAATACATAAGTTTCACAAGGCAAGCTGTTCAGTCTTTTATAATCCAGCATTACAGACTTACCTTCAGAGTCATTGGGAAGCTCTAAACTCGTACTGATTATACAGCACCTGAGAAACAACAGATGATGTTTTTATATACAGTGGACCCTCAGGTAATGGCATTAATCCATTCCAGAGAGCAAGCCTTTAACCGATTTTGCTTTTAACCAAATTAATTTTCCACATAAGAAATAATGAAAATCCAATTAATCCGTTTCAGACAGCCAAAAGTATTAACAAAAAATATTTTTTTTAAAGATTATAGATATATATGCAGAAAACAATGACAAATAAATATAAAGCACTAATAAAATGGATAAATAAACATTTAACATCACACTTAACTTTATTGACTCTAGTTGGTGTATGGAAGACGCATATGAGGCAAGAGGAAAGCTAGTTTATTATACTTCAATATGACGCTAATATCATGTCTATGGCTTATTTATATATCACAATTCATCTAATGTGACATAATAAACAATATTAATAACATAGAAACATGATATATATAAAGGGAAGGGGGACAAAAGAGATTGTACAAGTTATAGGGGAAAAGGTTTACGGAGTATACAAGGAAAAGTGTATGGTAGGGTTATTATTGAAAGAATTAGAGGTAAGACAGAGAGTAGGATTGCAGATGAGCAAGGAGGCTTTAGAGTGGGTAGGGGATGTGTAGATCAAGTGTTTACATTGAAGCATATATGTGAACAGTATTTAGATAAAGTAGGGAAGTTTTCATTGCATTTATGGATTTAGAAAAGGCATATGATAAGAGTGGATAGGGGAGCAATGTGGTAGATGTTGCAAGTATATGGAATAGGTAGTAAGTTACTAAATGCTGTAGAGTCTTTATGAGGATAGTGAGACTCAGGTTAAGATGTGTAGGAGAGAGGGAGATTACTTCCCAGTGAAAGTAGGTCTTGGACAGGGATGTGTAATGTCACCATGCTTAATATATTTATAGATGGGGTTGTAAAAGAAGTAAATGCTAGGGTGTTGGGGAGAGGAGTGGGATTAATTATGGGGAATCAAATACAAAATTGGAGTTGGCACAGTTACTTTTTGCTGATAATACTGTGCTTATGGGAGATTCTAAAAAAAAATTGCCAAGGTTAGTTGATGAGTTTTGGATGGTGTGTAAAGATAGAAAGTTGAAAGTGAACATAGATAAGAGTAAGGTGATGAGAGCATCAAATGATTTAGATAAAGAAAAAATGGATATCACATTGGAGAGGAGGAATATGGAAGAAGCAAATGTTTTCAGATACTATTTGGGAGTTGACTTGTCAGTGAATGGGTTTATGAAGGATGAGATTAACAATAGAACTGATGAAGGAAAAAAGGTGAGTGGTGCGTTGAGGTACCTGTAGAGACAAAAAACGTTATACATGGAGGCAAAGAAGGGAAAGTATGAAAGTATAATGGTACCAACAATCTTATACAGGTGTGAAGCTTGAGTTGCAAATGCTGCAGCAAGGAGGTGGCTGGAGGCAGTGGAGATGTCCTGTCTATGGGCAATCTGTGGTGTAAATATTATGCAGAGAATTCAGAGTGTGGAAATTAGGAGGAGGTGTGGAGTTACTAAAAGTACGTATTAGTCAGAGGGCTGAAGAAAGGTTGTTGAGGTGGTTTGGTCATTTCGAGACAATGGATCAAAGTAGAATGAGTTGGAGAGCATATAAAGCTGTAAAGGAAGGAAGGCAGGGTAGGGGTCATCCTAGAAAAGGTTGAAGGGAGGGGGTAAAGGTTTTGTGAGCGAGGTGCTTGGACTTCTAGTGAGCATGTGTAAGCGTGTTAGATAGAAGTGAATGGAGACGAATAGTTTTTGGGACCTGACGAGCTGTTGGAGTGTGAGCAGGGTAATATTCAGTGAAGGGATTCAGAGAAACCGGTTAATTTTATATAGCCAGATTTGAGTACTGGAAATGGGAAGTACAATTCCTGCACTTTAAAGGAGGGGTTTAGGATATTGGCAGTTTGGAGGGATATGTTATATATCCTTACATATGCTTCTAAACTGTTGTATCTGGGCACCTCTGCAAAGACAGTGATTACGTGTGAGTGAGGTGAAAGTGTTGAAGGATGGTGAAAGTATTTTCATTCTGGGGATTTTCTTTGTTTTTGGGTCACCCTGCCTCGGTGGGAGACTGCTGACTTGTCGAAAAAAAATCATGGGTGAGCACTAAACCCAATGGGGTCATAGTGCCTCAGGAAATGGAAGGAATTCAGGCTTGATTCAAGGTATTGGAGCATTGGCAAAATTCCTCAGATCAAGAGCCCCTCACAAACATCAAATTATTACAATCAAAATTAAGTGCTAAACCCACAAGGGTCACCAACATCAAGGAACCTCCTTTGAGGGAAGATTGGCTTCACTATTCTGTATGATAATCACAGTGACAGTTTCATAGTGTTTTTACACAGTTTTACTGTGTTTTTACATTGTTTTGTAGTTTTTAGTGTTCTTGTAGTTTCCTGTAGTGTTTTTAGTTTTTTATGCATTATTTAGTGTTTTAAGGTTTTAGCATTTTCACAGTTTTCTTTTACAGTATTTTTGGAGTTTTTTTTACAATTTTTTGTATTTTTTTCAGTTTTTAGTTTTGTGGTGTTTTATGATTTTTTCACTTTTTTTTTTTTTTTTTTTTTTTTTTAGTTTTAAGTATTCTTGCAGTTTTGTGGAGTTTTTGCAGTTTTTTACAGTGGTTTTAAAGTAATTCTGCAGTAATTTTTGTAGTGTTACTTGGTGGGAAGGGGGATTTCAAGGGCCAACACCCCTGTAGCCAGATCCATGACCAGGTCTCCCTGTGTATCAGGGTTTGATCAATCAGGTTGTTACTGGTGGCCGCACATAGACCGATGTATGAACTACAGCCCAGCTGGTCAGGTATTGACTTTAGGTGCCTGTCCAGCTCCCTCTTGAAGTTAGCCAAGGGTATATTGGTAATCCCCTTATGTATGATGGGAGGCAGTTGAACAGTCTTGAGCCCCTGACACTTATTGTGTTCTCTTAGTGTAAACATGGCACCCCTGTTTTTTACTGGGGGATGTTGCACTGCCTGCCAAGTCTTTTGCCTTCATAGAGAGTGATTTTGGTGTGTAGATTTGAGACTAGTTCCTCTAGGATTTTCCAAGTGTACTATATTATTATGTATCTTTCCCATATGTGTTCCAAGGAGTACAGGTCAAGGGCCTTCAACTGTTCACAGAAATTTAGGTGCTTTAATGGTACTTATGCATGCAGTAAATTATCAAAATTAAAATCAAGTGCTAAATCCAGTAAGGTCATATAGCTGCATGCAGTAAAGGTTCTCTGCATATCCTCCATGTCTGCAATTTTGCCTGCCTTGAAAGGGGCCATTAGTGTACAGCAATATTCCAGCTTAGAGAGAGAACAAACATTTTGAAGAGAATCATCATTAGCTTGGCATCCCTAGTTTTGAAAGTTCTCATTATCCATCCTACCATTTTCCTAGATGTGGTATATACATTGTTGTAATCTTTGTTTTGGGGGTGCTTTTACAGTTTTTGTTTTTGCAGTGTTTTTACTATGCTTTTTCCAGTGTTTTTTGTCACTGTGGTGTTTTTAAAGTGTATTTGTATGTTTTAAGTGTTTTTGTAGCATTTTTGCAGGTTTTTAGTGTTTTCTTAGTGCTTTTCATGTTTTCGTAGCATTTTTCAATGTCTCTGGAGTTTCTTGTAGTGCTTTTCCATTTTGCAGTGTTACTGTAATGTTTTACAGTGTTCTTAGTGTTTCTGCAGTGTTCTTGGGTTTTTACTGTGTTTTTGTAGTGTTTTTACATTTTTTTTAGTAGCAGAGACATACTAGTGGGAAGGAATTTGCATATGAAGTGGTGGTGGATGTCAACAGTAGTACCATGTTGAGTGGACGTGCAGGTGGTAAAGCTTTAACAGTAGGGAGGGATAATAGGCTGGAATACTGTTGGTAGGTAATAGTTATAGTCAAGCACATGAGGTATTCTGCATTTTGATTTGGTTGAGGACCCTGGCATGTTCCTGCATTTGAAGGAAGGCCTGTCAATTTCTAGTAGTTTATCCTTGAGATATGGCATTATGACTACAAGTGTCTCTGTGCATGTGAAAGTGGCTGGGTGTTGTGTGAGACAGGTGAGGGAAGCGAGATGGAAAAGGTTCCTTGTTATTTTCTATGGTAAGGAGCCCCTGAAAATTGACTGAAGAGGGTATCTACACTTCCTTGAAGCAAGAGTTCTTCACTGGCATCAAAGCACAATTTCTCCATCTCACATCCTTAAATTGAGAGTTCACTATATTGTATAGTATTTCATGTTTGGCAAGGTATTAGAAAACATCAAAATTTACAGAAATAAGTTTACTGATATGAAAATGGCAATGTTCATAAATTTCCAAAATTTAAATAATCCTTATGGAATTAAACATGAAAACTAAAACATTTAATTAAATCCCACAATTTAATCAAGACATAAATCTACCTTTAAATCAAAAGCCTAAACTTTTAAATACCACAATGGAATCATAATTTAATTTTAGACTGGTGTAAGTTAAGCAGCATATTGTTTAACCAGACGGTTGAATTCTTCTTCTTTGGCCACAATGTCTTGCACAAACTTGTGACATTTGTGTTCATCTCTAAGTTGTGCCAAATATCTGCTAGCAACCTGAAATTATACAGGGAATATATTTAATATAATATAATATAATATAAGTAGTAGGTTGGTAGACAGTAACCACCCAGGGAAGTACTACTGTCCTGCCCAATGAGTGTAAGACAGAGTCCTGTATTTGTTTTACAAGATGGTAGGAATGCTAGTGTCTTTTTTATCTGTATCATAGACACACACAAGATAACAGGTATATCTTGATACTTTTACTCACACTTAGGTCACACTACACATGCATATACATGTTTATGTATACACACTCACCTGAGTTTTTTTTTATTCTATCTTTATATTTCTTGTTTTTATTTCTTTTCCTTTCATATCCATGGGTAAGTGGAATAAGAATCTTTCTTCCATAAGCCATGAGTGGGATTTTTAATGTGTGTGGATGTAGAGCAAATGATAAGATATGATTGTGGATGCTATGAATAAAAAAGAAGCTGGATGTCTTGGCTCTAGCTGAAACAAAGCTGAATGGGGGTAGGAGAGTTTCAATGGGGAAAAATAAATGGGATTAGGTCAGGGGTTTCTAAGAGTTAGAGCTAAGGAAGGTGTAGCAATAATGTTGAAAGGATCAGTTATCGCAGGAAAAGAGGGAATATAAATGTATAAATTCAAGGATTATGTGGAGTAAAACAAAGGTTGGATGTGAAAAGTGGGTTATAGTGTTTATGCACTTGGAGAAGAGAGAAGTGTTGAGGGGAGAGAGAGAGATTTTGGGAGATGCTGAGTGAGTGCATGGGAAGTTTTGAACCAAGAGAGTACTTGGTTGGGGACCTATATTCTAAAATGGGTAAATCTGTTGTGGAGGGAGTAGTAGGTAAGCTTGGGATGCCAAGGGTAAATTAAAATGGGGGGCCTTTAACTGAACTGTGTGTAGAAAGATGCTTGGTAATAAGTAATATATACACCTACCATCCGACTTACGACTGAGTTTGGTTCCGAAACCGGTCGTAAGTCGAAATGGTCGTAAGTCGAACTTTACTACTGAATATCAACATAACATTTTTATAATGACTTTATTTTATTGTTTTATTTTGGTATTTCATGTTTTACTTTACTTTTTATGCTGTTAGTACTGTATTTTATACTATAAGGTTTAGGATAAACATTGTGTACAACACAAACACTTGTTTATTTCCCAGAAATTTGGCATAAAAAACACGGTCATAAGTCGAGCAGGTCATAAGTCGGATGGTAGGTGTATTTTATGAAAAAGATGATAAGTAAACAAGATATAATACAGAACATAATGAAAGTATAGGCATCTTTTGAAATTTGTGTGAAATTGGCAAATTTGCCAATTTCTGACCACTTTATTGGATAATTGAAATCGGTAAATGGGTGGTTTCTTGTGCTCATTCGATAGAAAAAATGGAGTTTAGCAAAATAGTTATGATTTTTGTCAACTGGTACATTGGAATTGGCCGAAAATGGGGCTCAAAGTGGGTGAAATCACCAATGCGTAAACATCGTCGAGACCACTAACTTCGCTAGAGCATAATTCCGTAAGTTTTCCATCAAATTTCTTACTTTTTGTGTCATTATGATCGGGAAAAGATTATCTATCATTTCGTAAGAAAAAATAATTTTTTTTTTTCTTTCAAAAAATTTCCAACCCTGAGAACAAGTTTAGGAGAGGGCCTGCCAACCCTGAAAGGGTTAAGGATTAAGGATGTTATTTCTTTGCATAGCTTACAATGTGTAATTACAATTTTTATTGCTAAATACAAATAAGCCACTATCATACTGGGGCACTTCGGGCATACTAAACCTTATGCCTAACAGATTACTTAATATTAGGCATATACAGTGGACCCCCACCAAACGATGGCATCACCTTACGTTAAATCCACCATACGATACATTTAACACAAAAATTTTGCCTCACCTCATGCGATTCGTCCGAGACGCGTCCACATGTGGCCTGAGCATGCCTCAGCTGCCCCATGGGTGCCAGTGTTTACAAGCCAGCCAGTGCGGTAGCATCCACGCATACAATCGGAACATTTCATATTATCACAGCGTTTTTAGTGATTGTACCTGCAAAATAAATCACCATGGGCCCCAAGAAAGCTTCTAGTGCCAACTGTGTGATAAAAAAGGTGAAAATTACTATGGAAATGAAGAAAGAGCTAATTGCTAAGTACGAAAGTGGATTGCGTGTCTAGGAGCTGGCCAGGTTGTATACCAAACCCCAATCAACCATCGCTACTATTGTGGACAAGAAAACGGCAATCAAGGAAGCTGTTCTTGCAAAAGGCGCAACTTTGTTTTCGAATAAGAGATCGCAAGTACTCGAAGATGTTGAGAGACTGTTACTGGTGTGGATAAACGAAAAACAGATAGCATCTCTCAAGCGATCATATGTGAAAAGGCTAGGAAGTTGCATGACGATTTAATTAGAAAAATGCCTGCAACTAGTGGTGATGTGAGTGAATTTAAGGCCAGCAAAGGTTGGTTTGAGAGATTTAAGAATCGTAGTGGCATACATAGTGTGACAAGGCATTGTGAGGCTGCCAGTTCAGACCAAAAAGCGGCTGAAAAATTTGTGAAGGAATTCAAGGATTACATAGACAGTGAAGAACTGAAACCTGAACAAGTGTTTAATTGCGATGAAACAGGCCTGTTTTGGAAGAAAATGCCAAATAGGTCATTTCAAACTTCAAAAAACTCTACACAAAAGCTATGCTTCAAAAGTGCTTTGTAGTGACCACAGACACTCGATTGACTCTAAGAGAGTTTTGGAAAGATCACTTTAGTATCCTGAGTTTTGTAAACCTTATAGGTACGGCTTGGGAGGAAGTGACTAAGAGGACCTTGAACTCTGGCTTGGAAGAAACTGTGGCCAGAATGTGTAGACAAAAGGGGCTAACCCTGAGAAGCGTATGCCAGTTGTGGAATCAATTGTGGCATTGGGGAAGTCCTTGGGGTTGGGGGTTAGTGGGGAGGATGTGGAAGAGTTGGTAGAGGAGGACAATGAAGAACTAACCACTGATGAGCTGCAAGATCATCTTCAACAGCAAGAAGCCAGACCTGAGGAAACTGCTTCAGAGGAGGGGAGAGAGAAATTGAAGAAGTTGCCTACTTCAAAGATTAAGGAAATGTGTGCAAAGTGGCTTGAAGTGCAAACCTTCATGGATGAAAATCACCCTCACACAGCTATTGCAAGCCATGCTGGTGACTATTACAATGACAATGTTGTGAACCACTTTAGACAAATCATAAAGGAACGGGAGGTACAGGCCTCTATGGACAGATATGTTGTGTGACATAGGTCCAATGACTCTCAAGCTGGTCCTAGTGGCATTAAAAGAAGAAGGGAAGTAACCCCGGAAAAGGACGTGCTACCTAAAGTCCTAATGGAAGGGGATTCCCCTTCTAAACATTAACAACTTCCACATTCTCCCCTCCTCCCATCCCATCAATCATCACCAGATCTTCAATAAAGGTAAGTGTCAGTTTGTGTGTATTAAAATTAATATTTCATGTGGTAAAATTTTTTTTTTTTTCATACTTTGGGGTGTCAGGAACGGATTAATTTGATTTCCATTATTTCTTATGGGGAAAATTAATTCACCTTACGATAATTTCAGCAAGCAATGAGCTTTCAGGAACGGATTAATATCGTAAGGTGGGGGTCCACTGTACAGTATATCATAGTTGGTTCGAACTGAACATCATTTTTTATATTTCAAGAGGTAGTTAGTGGTTTAGCAGTACAGAAGGGTCCCGCTTTACAGCATTTCACCTTACAGCATTTCGCTAATACAGCGATTTCAAATTATGACCAAAACTTTCTATATGGCGAGCAGTCTTTCAAATACAGCACTCGCCACAAGGTCTGTTTACATTCTCCATGAGCAAATCTCTCTATTGTGTAATAATAATCACTCTTGGGCACATTAAATGTCTTATTTTATGTCAACATAGACATTTTCATTAATCCATCTATGATATTTTCTTCAAAATTACAGTGCACCCCCGGTTTTCATAATTAATCCGTTCCAGAGAGAGTGACTAAACCCAAATTTGACGACTTCCGAATTAATTTTCCCCACAAGAAATAATGTAAATCCAATTAATCTGTTCCAGACACCCAAAAGTATTAAACAAAATAATTTTTTTATATGAAATATACATTTCCCTACACAGAAAACAATGAGACATGCAGAATAAAACAATACTAAAATGACACTTACCTTTATTGAAAACTTATTGAGTGATGAGACAGGACAGGAGAGGATGGAGGTGTACCACTGCTTGGAAGGGGAATCCCCCTTCATAAGGACTTCAGGTACCAAGTCCTTTTCTGGGGTTACTTCCCTTCTTTGTTATTTAATGCCACTAGATCAGCTTGAGAGTCACTGGACCCCTGTCACTCAAAAAAGTGTTCCAGAGAGGTCTGTATCTAGCATTTCTTTAAAACTTCCCTAAAATGGGACACAACAATGTCATTGTACATGTTGCCAACATGGCCGGCAACAGCCTTGTCAGGGTGAAGTTCATCCATAAATGTTTGTACCTTTGTCCACATTGCACAAATCTCCATAATCTTCGAAGAAGGCACCTTCCTCCATCTCTCTTCCTCCTCCTCCTCTGAAGCAATTTCCTGAGCTGTGGTCTGTTGCAGATGAAGCTCTTGCAGCTCTGTAGTGGTTAGCTCTTCATCGTGGTCCTCCAACAACTCTTCCACATCCTCGAAACTCACATCCAACTCCATGGAATACCCCAATGCCACAATACTTTCCACAACTGGCATAGGCTCCTCAGGGTCAGCCCCAAACCTTTCAAAATCCTTCTCTTGTACACATTGTAGCCACAATTTTCTCCAAGTAGAGTTCAAAGTACTGGAAGTCACTCCCTCCCAAGCCTTACCTATAAGGTTTATGCAATGGAGGATACTGAAGTGATCTTTCCAAAACTCTCAGGGTCAATTAAGTGTCTTAGGTCACTTCAAAGTGCTTCTGAAACACTGCTTTGGTGTACGTTTTTTTTTTGAAGTTTGAAATGACCTGCTGGTCCATGGGCTGGAGAGGAGTGGTATTAGGGGGCAAGAACTTCACTTTGATGAAATAAAACTCCTGCACCATTTACTCTTCCAAGTCTGGAGGATGAGCAGGAGCACTGTCCATTACCAGCAGGCACTAAAGTTCCAATTTATTTTCCAGGGGGTATTTCTTCACACTGGGGCCAAACACTTCATTGAACCAATCAAGGAAAATGTCCCTCATGACCCATGCCTTACTGTTTGCCTTCCACATCACACACAATTTACTCTTGGCAACACTTTTTCTTGAATACTAGGATTTTCAGAGTGATACTCCAGTAAAGGCTTCACTTTGAAATCCCCACTAGCATTACTACAGAACATGAGAGTTAGCCTGTCTTTCACAACCTTGTGTCCTGAGAACACCTTTTCCTCCTGAGTAATGTAGGCCCTCTTTGGCATTTTCTTCCAAAAGAGGCCTGTTTTGTCACAATTGAACACTTGTTAGGGGGCTTGAATTGTTCAGCCTCTATGTACCCCTTCAATTCCTGAAAATATTTTTCAGCCGCATTTTTGTCAGAACTGGCAGCCTCACCATGCCTTATCACACTTTGTATGCCACTACACTTCTTAAATCTCTCAAACCAGCCTTTGCTGGCCTTAAATTCACCAGTATCAGCACTAGTTCCAGGCATTTTCTTTGCGAGATCATCATGTAACTGCCCTGCCTTTTCACAACTTATTGACTGCATAACGCTATCTCCTGATAATTGTTTCTCGTTGATCCACACCAACAACAAAGTCTCCACATCTTCCAGTAATTGCGATCTTTGCTTTGTAAGCATATTTGCACCTTTTGCAACAACAGCTTACTTGATTTCCTTTTTTTTGGTCACGATAGAAGCAATGGTTGTATGGGGTTTGTTATACAACCTGACCAGCTTGGCGACACTCACTCCACTTTATTTATTTATTTATTTAAAAATTTGAGCACACATACAGAGGTACAAAAAATACAGATAAGAGCAGCATGCCAAAGCCACTTATACTATGCATAGCATTACGGGCTGGCTTAAAATTAACTTAAGATTAACTAAGCAATGATGAAATCAGTGATAAAACATTAATGTAAACAGATTACTATAAAGCACAAGTGAGTATTACAAAGACAGGTCATATGGTTGTATGCATTGTTGTACATTCAGTAGAATGGAGTATTCTGTTAGGTAGTGTATTTAAAAAATAATAAAGTTAGATTGGGTTTTAGGTTTAACATTTATGTGATATAATTGTGAGAAACATTTAAGATATACAATTTTATAAGGTTCAGTTATTCAGTATTTATTTGGTTTTGGGTGAGTAAGTGATCTTTGAGAAGAGACTTGAATTTATAAACAGGTAGTGTTTCTTTTATATTTACAGGTAATGAATTCCAGATTTTAGGGCCTTTTATGTGCATTGAGTTTTTGCATAGTGTGAGATGGACACGAGGAACATCAAAGAGTGATCTGTGCCTTGTGTTATGGTCATGTGTTCTGTTGAGGTTGGCAAGGAGATGTTTGAGGGGAGGGTTAATATCAGAGTTAACTGTTCTATGTATGTAATAGGTGCAGTAATAAGTATGGATGTTTTGTATGGCGAGTAGGTTTAGTGTATTGAATATTGGTGGAGTGTGCTGCCTATAGTGAGAATTTGTTATCATTCTAACTGCAGCCTTTTGTTGGGTAATTAGTGGTCTGAGATGGTTACGTGTTGTTGAGCCCCATGCACAAATTCCATAGGTGAGATAGGGGTAAATAAGAGAGTGATATAGGGCCAGGAGGGCTGACTGTGGAGCATAGTACCATATCTTCGATAGTATGCCTACAGTCTTGGAAATTTTCTTAGAAATTTGTTGTATATGTGTATGAAAATTTGAGTCTATTATCAAGGTGGATTCCTAAGAATTTTCCCTCTGTTAGCTTTGTGATAGGTGATCCGTTTATCATTAATGTTAAGAGGGACATCTGTAGCTCTGTTACCAAACTGAATGAAGTAGGTTTTGTCAATGTTTAGTGTAAGTTTGTTAGTCCTCATCCAGGTAGATATTTTCTGTAATTCGGTATTTACAGTATTGGCTAGCGTGACTGGGCTCGGGTGGGAGAAGACGTATGTAGTATCATCTGCAAATAGTGTGGGTTTGAGTAATTGCGAAGCATTTGGTAGGTCATTTATGTATAGGAGAAAGAGAAGAGGGCCAAGGACACTTCCCTGTGGGACACCAACTGTAATTGGTTGTGCAGAAGAGTTTGCCCCATTTGCATACACATATTGGCTTCTGTTGCTGAGGTATGACTTGAGGTAGTTGAGGGAGTGCCCTCTTATACCATAGTGTGACAATTTTACGTGGAGCAAGTCATGGTCAACTGTATCAAAAGCTTTACGTAAGTCAATGAAGATCCCCAGTGGGACTTCTTTTTTCTCTATTGCAGTGTATATATGTTCTAGCATGTGTATAATAGCATCATTAGTATTTTTATTAGGCCTGAATCCAAATTGGCAGGGGTTGAGTATGTTTTGGGAGATAAGGTAGGAGTAGATTCGTTTATGAATTAATTTTTCGAAGATTTTTGAGAGAGGGTGTAAGTTGGATATTGGCCTATAGTTATTCAACTCTGTTTGGTCTCCTCCTTTGTGGATCGGGGTGACCCTTGCTATTTTGAGTACTGTAGGGAAGGTGGAGGATTCAATGGATTTGTTAAAGAGTGTTGCAATGATTGGTGATAGCACTTGTGACACTTTTTTGTATATAAAGGGTGGTAGGGTATTTAAATCTCCTGCCTTGTTTTTTAGTGTGTTGATAATAAGGGAGACTTCGTATGGGTTAGTCGGAGCTAGGAACAGTGTGTTCGGTAGTTGCCGGTGAGGTAGTCATTTGGTGGGGTATCTGAGCTTGGGATTTTATTGGCAAGGTTTTGTCCTATAGTGGAGAAGAAATCATTGAGTCTGTTTGCTGTTTCTGTTGGTGGGAGTTGGGGTTCATCTGATTTTGCTAATTTTATTTCGCTATTTCGTGATATCTTTTTTGTTCCTAGAATTTTTGATAGGGTTTTCCAGGTCTTTTTTATATCACCTCGTAAGTTGGATAATCTGTTCTCATAATACAATTTTTTTGCCCTTCTTATCAGGCTGGTTAGATTGACGAGTAACATTTTGTTTGGTCTCTGGTTATGTGACCCATTCTGTACTGTTTTTCATATTGGTGTTTTGTATTTATGGATTTTAGAATGCTGGGTGTTAGCCAGGGACTGTTCAGTCTCTTAGCTGTCATCTGTTTAGTTTTTTTAGGGCAGTGCTTGTTATAGAGGTATTGGGTCTTTTTTAGAAAATTTATTAATACATTCGTCAATATCTGTATAGATTTCTAGCTCAGGTGCCAGTCAATGTTTGCTACTGCTGTTGTGAAGTTTTTTAATGGCTGCCTCATTGTGAAGTCTGAAGGTGACTTTAGTAGTGTCTTGGGGTAATTTACCAAGAGTTGTTATGAGGAAAGTAGGGTAGTGGTCTGTGGTATTATCTGTAATTATGCCTGATTTTAAAGGGGATATGGTGTTGGTCCAGATGTGGTCAAGTAGGGAAACACTAGTCTCTGTAACTCTTGTAGGTTTTGTTACTGTTGGTAGCAACATACAGTTACTCATTGTGTTTGTGAATTCAGTAACGTGTGGGTCCTGGTCTTGCAGGAGATTTATATTGAAGTCACCTGAGAGTAGTAAGTGATCTTTGTTCATGCGTGCATCAGTTATCATACTTCCTAGGTTTTGACTAAATTGGCTAATGTTTGACTGTGGAACTCTGTAGATGTTTATCAATGTGAGAGGTTTTTGTAGGTATTTGGATTTGAATTTGGCTATTATATATTCCCCATGTTCATCCCTTGTGCAAGTATTAGTGATACATTCTAGTTGGTCTGAGTAGTTTCATATTTTGCAATGATGTCTTTCTTGAATTTTATAGTGTTTCTCACCTTCTTTACCCAAAGGCTGGCACTAGAAGCTATCTTTGGGCCCATGGTGACTTATTTAGCAGTTACAAGCACTAAAAAGAATGGAATAATACGAAATGTATTATATGAATGCGTG
This sequence comes from Cherax quadricarinatus, assembly GCF_026875155.1. Classification (NCBI taxonomy): domain Eukaryota; kingdom Metazoa; phylum Arthropoda; class Malacostraca; order Decapoda; family Parastacidae; genus Cherax; species Cherax quadricarinatus. The sequence goes on along the minus strand of NC_069427.1, from coordinate 37,779,083 downwards.
GGATTGTCCTCACTGGCTGGTAAACAATGGCACACTGCCTGTAAATGGTATGTTGGACCGCTTGGGCCGCGCGGATATGTTCGGGACGAATGACTATTACCGAATTCACTATTACTGAGCCAATTTTTTGACGAAAAAATGTGACTATTTCCGAAAATTACGAAATCCGGGGGTCTACCGTATGTAAGAAACATATAACATAGCATAAAAACATGTTGTTTATATGCTATGGAGGTGTGATTGCTGGGCGGAGGGAAAACATTACGTAATAATACAGTGGTCCCCAGGTTCGCGAAGTCACCGGTAACCGATAAATCCGGTATCCGAAGCGTTATATCGCAAAAAATTTGCCCCGGTTCCCGTAACAAAACCCGGTACACAATACGATTCGTACGAGACGTGTCCACATGTGGCCTGAACTGCCTCGTGTGTGCCAGTGTTTACAAGCCAGCCAGTGTGCGCGCATCTAAGGATACATTCGGTACATTCCATATTATCACTGTCTCTGGTGCTTGTTTCTGCAAAATAAGTCACCATGGGCCCCAAGAAAGCTTCTAGTGCCAACCCTTCGAGACCAAGGGTGCTAATGACTATTGAAATGAAGAAAGAGATAATTGCAAAGTATGCAAGTGGAGTGCGTGTGTCGGACCTGGCCAAGTTGTATAGTAAATCCCAATCAACCATCTCTACTATAGTGAGCAGGAAAATGGCAATCAAGGAAGCTGTTCTTGCAAAAGGTGCAACTGTGATTACAAAACAGCGATCGCAAGTGTTAGAAAATGTTGAGAGACTGTTACTGGTGTGGATAAATGAAAAACAGATAGCTGGAGATAGCATCTCTCAAGCTATCATTTGTGAAAAGGCTAGGCAGTTGCATGAGGATTTAATTAGAAAAATGCCTGCAACTAGTGGTGATGTGAGTGAATTTAAGGCCAGCAAAGGTTGGTTTGAAAGATTTAAGAATCATAGTGGCATACATAGTGTGATTAGGCATGGTGAGGCTGCCAGTTCAGACCACAAAGCGGCTGAAAAATATGTGCATGAATTCAAGGAGTACATAGAGGCTGAAGGATTGAAACCTGAACAAGTGTTTAATTGTGACGAAACAGGCCTGTTTTGGAAGAAATTGCCAAGCAGGACCTACATTACTCAGGAGGAAAAGGCACTCCCAGGACATAAGCCTATGAAAGACAGGCTTACTCTTCTCATGTGTGCCAATGCTAGTAGTGATTGCAAAGTGAAGCCTTTATTGGTGTATCACTAAGAAACTCCCAGAGTGTTCAGGCAAAAGAATATCCTCAAGGCTAATTTGTGTGTGCTGTGGAGGGCAAACACTAAGGCATGGGTCACTAGGGACTTTTTCTATGACTGGTTACACCATGCATTTGTCCCCACTGTGAAAAATTACCTAATTGAAAAGAAATTAGACCTTAAGTGCCTCCTGGTGTTAGACAGTGCCCCTGGTCATCCTACAGACTTGTCAGAGCGACTTTGTTGGGACATGAGCTTCATTAAGGTCAAGTTTTTGCCTCCTAATACCATTCCTCTCCTGCAGCCTATGGACCAGCAGGTAATTGCAAACTTCAAGAAACTGTACACAAAAGCTATGTTTGAAAGGTGCTTTGAAGTGACCACAGAAACTCTATTGACTCTAAAGGAGTTTTGGAAGGATCACTTTAATATCCTCAATTGTGTAAACCTTATAGGTAAGGCTTGGGAGGGAGTGACTAAGAGGACCTTGAACTCTGCTTGGAAGAAACTGAGGCCAGAATGTGTAGACAAAAGGGATTTTGAAGGGTTTGAGGCTAACCCTATGCCAGTTGAGGAATCCACTGTGGCATTGGGAAAGTCCTTGGGGTTGGAGGTTAGTGGGGAGGATGTGGAAGAGTTGGTGGAGGAGGACAATGACGAACTAACCACTGATGAGCTGCTAGATCATCTTCAACAGCAAGAGGCCACACCTGAGGAAACTGCTTCGGAGGAGGGGATGGAGAAAGTGAGGAAGTTGCCTACTTCAAAGATTAAGGAAATGTGTGCAAAGTGGCTTGAAGTGCAAACCTTTTTTGATGAAAATCAGCCTGACAGCTACTGCAAGCCGTGTTGGCAACCTGCACACTGACAATGTTGTGAACCACTTTAGGAAAGTCATAAAGGAACGAGAGGTACAGGTCTCTATGGACAGATATGTTGTGCGACAGAAGTCCAGTGACTCTCAAGCTAGTCCTAGTGGCATTAAAAGAAGAAGGGAAGTAACCCCGGAAAAGGACTTGCTACCTCAAGTCCTAATGGAGGGGGATTCCCCTTCTAAACATTAAAAACTTCGACACTCTCCCCTCCTCCCATCCCATCAATCATCACCAGATCTTCATTAAAGGTAAGTGTCAATTATTCTATTGTGTTTATTCTACTTTTATTATTGCTATTGTAATTATTCTATTACATTAAACTTAATATTTCATGTGGTAAAAGTTTTTTTTTCATACTTTTGGGTGTCTTGCACGGATTAATTTGATTTCCATTATTTCTTATGGGGAAAACTGATTCGATTTCCGATAATTTTGCTTTATGATGAGCTCTCAGGAACGGATTAATGACGTGAACCGGGGGTCCACTGTATTAACAATCACTCTTGGGCACATTATATGTCTTATTTTGCGGTAATATAGACATTTTCATTAATCCATCTATGATATTTTCTTCAAAATTATATAAGAAACATGTTACATAGCAAATAAACATGCTATGTTTATATAAACATGCTATGTAGGTAGTAGGTATGTAACCCAGGCATACCACATACCTATATTATTATTATAGTTATACGTACAGTGGACCCTCGGCTAACGAACTCATCGCATAACATTAAATCCGCCTTACGAAGTGTTTGAGCGTAAAAATTTTGGCCTGCTAACGATAAAAAGCTCGCCTAACATGATTCGTCTGGTACACATCCACGTGTGGCCTGAGCACACCTCAGCTGCCCTGTGTGTGCCAGTGTTTACAAGCCAGCCAGTGCGGTCGCATCTATGCATACATTCGGTACATTTCATATTATCAGTGTTTTTAGTGCTTGTAACTGCAAAATAAGTCACCATGGGCCCCAAGAAAGCTTCTAGTGCCAACTCTGTGATAAAAAGGGTAAGAATTAGTATGGAAATGAATAAAGAGATAATTGCAAAGTACGAAAGTGGAGTGCATGTCTCGGAGCTGGTCAGATTGTATACCAAACCCCAATCAACCATGGCTACTATCTTGGCCAACAAAACGGCAATCAAAGAAGCTGTTCTTGCAAAAGTTGCAAGTTTGTTTTTGAAACAGAGATCGCAAGTACTCAAAGATGTTAAGAGACTGTTATTGGTGTGGATAAACGAAAAACAGATATCAGGAGAAAGCATCTCTCAGGCGATCACATGTGAAAAGGCTAGGAAGCTGCACGACGATTTAATTAAAAAAATGCCTGCAACTAGTGGCCTGGTGGCTAAAGCTCCCGCTTCACACACGGAGGGCCCGGGTTCGATTCCCGGCGGGTGGAAACATTTCGACACGTTTCCTTACACCTGTTGTCCTGTTCACCTAGCAGCAAATAGGTACCTGGGTGTTAGTCGACTGGTGTGGGTCGCATCCTGGGGGACAAGATTAAGGACCCCAATGGAAATAAGTTAGACAGTCCTCGATGACGCACCGACTTTCTTGGGTTATCCTGGGTGGCTAACCCTCCGGGGTTAAAAATCCGAACGAAATCTTATCTTATCTTATCTTATGTGAGTGAATTTAAGGCCAGCAAAGGTTGGTTTGAGAGATTTAAGAATCGCAGTGGCATACATAGTGTGATAAAGCATGGTGAGGCTGCCAGTTCGGACCAAAAAGTGGCTGAAAAATATGTGCAGGAATTCAAGGAGTACATAGAGGCTGAAGGATTGAAACCCCAACAAGTGTTTAATTGTGACAAAACAGGCCTGTTTTGGAAGAAAATGCCAAACAGGACCTACATTACTCAGGAGGAAAAGGCACTCCCAGGACATAAGCCTATGAAAGACAAGCTTACTCTTTTGTTGTGTGGTAATGCTAGTGGTGACTGCAAAGTGAAGCCTTTATTGGTGTATCACTGTCAAACGCCCAGTGTTTTCAGGCAAAACAATGTCCTCAAGGCCAATTCGTGTGTCATGTGGAGGGCAAACAGTAAGGCATGGGTCACTAGGGACTTTTTCTATGACTGGTTTCACCATGTGTTTGCCCCCACTGTGAAAAATTACCTCCTGGAAAATAAATTGGACCTTAAGTGCCTCCTGGTATTAGATAATGCTCCTGGTCATCCTTCAGACTTGGCAGAGCGAATTTCTGGGGCATGAGCTTCATCAAAGTCAAGTTTTTGCCTCCTAATACCACTCCTCTCCTGCAGCCCATGGACCAACAGGCCATTTCAAACTTCGACTGACCCTAAGAGAGTTTTGGAAAGATCACTTTAGTATCCTGAGTTGTGTAAACCTTACAGGTAAGGCTTGGGAGGGAGTGACTAAGAGGACCATGAACTCTGCTTGGAGGAATTGGGCCACAATGTGTACAAGAGAGGGAATTTCAAGGGTTTGGAGCTAACCCTGAGAAGCCTATGCCAGTTGTGGAATCTATTGTGGCATTGGGGAAGTCCTTGGAGTTGGAGGTTAGTGAGGAGGATGTGGAAGAGTTGGTGGAGGAGGACAATGAAGAACTAACCACTGATGAGCTGCAAGAGCATCTGCAACAGCAAGAGGCCACACGTGAGGAAACTGCTCAGAGGAGGGAAGAGAGAAATCGAAGAAGCTGCCTACTTTCATCCTTTATGGATGAAAATCACCCTGACACAGCTATTGCAAGCCGTGTTGGCAACATGTACAATGACAATGTTGTGGCCCATTTTAGGAAAATCTTAAAGGAACGCGAGGTACAGAGCTCTATGGACAGATTTGTTGTGCGACAGAGGTCCAGTGGCTCTCAAGCTGATCCTAGTGGCATTAAAAGAAGGGAAGTAACCCCGGAAAAGGACTTGCTACCTCAAGTCCTCATGGAAGGGGATTTCCCTTCCAAACAATAACAACTTCCACCATCTCCTCTCCTCCCATCCCATCAATCATCACCAGATCTTCAATAAAGGTAAGTGTCATGCATTCTTTATTTAGTACAGTAGTAACTGTGCATGTCTTCTTTTTGTGTGTAGGAAAATGTATTTTTCATGTGGTAAATTTTTTTTTTTCATACTTTGGGGTGTCAGGAACGGATTAATTTGATTTCCATTATTTCTTATGGGGAAAATTAATTCAGCTAACAATAATTTTGTCTAACAATGAGCGCTCAGGAATGGATTAATGTCGTTAGCCGAGAGTCCACTGTACTTATATGTATCTGTACCTAAGTAAACTTGCACACTGTGCTGGTATGCAGGTACACGCTAAAATCACTAAGAGTGTCTTAATAATGATAATAATAATAATAATAATAATAATAATAATAATAATAATAATAATAATAATAATAACACAATAATAATCACTCTGAGGAGCATTAAATATAGTATAAAACGTTAATATAGACATTTTCATTAATCAATCTATGATATTTTCTTCAAAATTATATTATGTAGCACATAAACATGCTATGTAGGTAGGTGTAGGTATGTAGCCCAGGCAGACAACATACCTACATCATTATTATAACTAAAACCATACGTGTCTGGCTGGTTCGTTTACAAAACTCGCAAACCTATTACTCGCTCATGTACTCATTCTCATTCTCTCTCTCTCTCTCTCTCATTCTCTCTCTCTCTCATTCTCATTCTCTCTCTCTCATTCTCATTCTGTCTCTCATTCTCATTCTCTCTCTCTCATTCTCATTCTCAATCTCTCATTCTCATTCTCAATCTCTCTCTCTCATTCTCATTCTCTCTCATTCTCATTCTCTCTCTCTCTCTTTCATTCTCTCATTCTCTCTCTCTCTCTCTCTCTCTCTCATTCTCATTCTCTCTCTCTCTCATTTAACCTTGTTTACTCACCTCACACCCTACACTGAGACTAGAAATATTTTAAAGTAATGAGTGTACTGTATATGCATTTTATCGCTCTATGGCACTTTAAATGCCTAGTATATAATATGGGTGGAGTGGCCAGATGGGGTTACGATACCTACCACACTTCAATACCTACCTACCCTACTCTTCACCTTGCACCCTATGTTACAACCATTAAGACTAAAAATATTTTAAGGTAAGTAATGAGTGCACACTAAATGCATTTTATCGCTCTAGGGATCTTTAAATGTCGAAATATATTATGTGTGGGTGGGGTTGGGTAGCTTGGCCTAGCTGGCTGCCCTACCAACCACACCTTGCTTCTTACAATAAACACTACTCACTTCTCACCCTACATTAAGACTACAAATATTTTGAGGTAAGTAATGAGTGTAATGTGTGTGCATTTTACTTTTTATTGTTTTTTAACGCCTTGTTCTATTGCTAACTTAATATAAGTTAGTGTAAACTTATTATCTGACATTTATAAGAGGAAAAAATGGCGTTCTGCTTTCCAGCAATGTCTGCTTTCCAGCAGTAGCCTGGAACCTAACTTGCCATATAAGTGGGGCCCTACTGTAATTGAAATTAGTATAATTGAGAGGAATTGATTAACAGGTTACAGTATTATATTTTGGCACATTTTACATAATGAAATTGAAACCATTTTAATTTTGAAATACAGTGGACCCCTGGTTATCGGCCGGTTCAGTTATCGGCCAACTCGGTTATCGGCCAGTTTTTCGGCGCCCGGTTATCGGCCGTTAATTTGGTTATCGGCCATTTGGGAGGCGTCCATCCGCCGGCTGGGGCCACTTGCGAGTCAGTTTGGCTTTGTCTCTGGGCGAGTGAGGAAGCTTCTGCTCATTCATTCAAACATTTTGCTATAATCCATTATTTTTTGTGGGTATTGATTGAGTACAACTGCAAAATAAGCAACCATGGGCCCAAAGAAACACGTTACATAATAGTATATGAAAACATGCAATGTTTGTTTACCTGGAGAGAGTTCCGGGGGTCAATGCCCCTGCATATTTAATAATTATCACTAGTACATTAAATGTCTTATTTTACGTTAATATAGACATTTTCATTAATCCATCTATGATATTTTCTTCAAAATTATGTAAGAAACACGTTACATAGCATATAAACATGCAATGTTTATTATATGCGATGTATATTTAATAATCACTCTTTGGCAAATTAAACGTCTTATTTTATGTTAATATAGACATTTTCATTAATGCATCAATGATATTTTCTTCAAAATTATACAAGAAACACGTTACATATCATGTAGCATATAAAAATAGCATATAAACATGCAATGTTTATATGTTATCGAGTGGAGAGTGGGATGGAGAGTAAACATTACGTTTTCTCTGATGCAGCGTTAGAGAATACCGTGTATCTGGCGACTGGTGCAGTAACTCCCCTTCATATGTGTTTGTTTACAATTCTTGGCATGAATTATTCATTACTTCTCCCTTTGTTTATGATGGCATCTAAAGGTAGTTGTTAGAAATGATTAAACTCAGTGAACATGGTAATACTATGGCTGTGTATTGTAATATAGCTGTGTAGTGTAACCCGGGGAGGTGGGGGGGCTACATATGTGTACTGTACCTACATCTACTGCTACCTACACTGACTTCCTACAAATAAATACTACTCACCTCTTGCCCTACATTAAGACTACAAATATGTATTTTAAGGTTAGTAATGAATGTACTGTAGCAGTAAATGACAGATTAAAGAGGTGTGTGCAATGTGGACTAGGGTGCAAGCTTTTGTAGAGAAACACCACCCTGACCAAACTGAAGCCATATCTGCAACATGTTCAGTGACAAAACCCTGTCCCACTTCAGGGAAATCTTAACCCTTTGAGGGTTTTCGTCGTACTAGTACGTCACGTCAACTGGTGAGTCTAATATTCTTTCACAAGTGCACCAATAATATTTATACCATTTTTTACACTAATGCAGTAGTCTGCATAACAGTAAATCTTATATTTTTTGTGAAAATAAAAATTCAAAGTGGAAAGCAAAAGAATATAAGAGGGGCCTTGAGACGTGACTAATGACTAGAGGAAATGTCATTTTAGTGCCAGGAATGTCTTTCTTGTTTATTCTGGACCCTATTCGGAAATTGGCATCTTTTGAAATTTGTGTGAAATTGGCAAAATTGCTAAATTCTGACCACTGTACTGGATAGTTGAATTTCATAAATGAGTGGTTTCTTGCACCCATTCGATAGAAAAAATGGAGTTCTAGCGAAATATTCATGTTTTTTGTCGACTAGTACAGTGAAATTGGCCGAAAATGGGGCTCAAAGTGGGCAAAATCGCCGATGCGTAAACATCGCCGAGACCGCTAACTTTGCGAGAGCATAATTCCGTAAGTTTTCTATCAAATTTCAAACTTTTGGTGTCTTTATGATCGGGAAAAGATTCTCTATCTTTTCATAAGAGAAAATAATTTTTTTTTTTTTTAAATTTGGCCGACCCTGAGAACGAGTTTCGGAGAGGGCCTGTCGACCCTCAAAGGGTTAAGAGAGATGCCAGAAACAGACCTCTATGGACAGATTTGTTGTGAGACAGGGGTCCAGTGACTCTCAAGCTGGTCATTGTAGTATTAAAAGACAAAGAAGGGAAGTAACCCCAGAGAAGGCTTTGCTACCTAGTCTTTATGGAGGGAGATTTCCCTTCCAAACACTAACTCCTCCCTCTTTCCTCTTCCCTATCTTCCAGAAGCCAGCATTAGCCTTCAATAAAGGTATGTAAAACTTACATAATTGTTAAAAAAATTATTTTTTTGTGAATATTTTTGTCTGGAACGGATAAATTGTACTTCCATTAATTCTTATGGGAAATATTAATTTGGTTTTTGGCCATTTCGGTTATCAGCCGACCTTCTGGAACGGATTACGGCCGATAACCGAGGGTCCATTATAATCTTAAAAATATTTAGGAATTTTTGAGTTGTTGTGCGGTTAATTTTGGGAGACGAGGTGATTTCTAAGCAAAGTCTTGAATTGGTGTGCAGGCAGGGGCCCTTTTGTATGTTCAGGCAATGAATTCCAGATCTTAGGGCCCTTTATGTGCATAGCATTTTTGTATAGGGAGAGATGGACATGAGGGATATCAAAGAGTGTTTTGTGTCTTGTGTTATGCAAGTGCATTCTGTTGTAGTTCTCAAGAAGGAGTTTGAGAATAATGGTTTTCTGTGTATGTATTGGGCAAAAAAAATATGATTTGAAGTTTTGTATGTTAAGAGGTTAAAAGCTCTTAACTTTTTCCCAGGGTCCAAGGCCAAAATCGAAGGGGTTTGCCCCCATTGTCCAAGAAATTTTAAAAAAAAAAAAAAAATTTAAATTTTTTTCTTATTTTCCTTAAAAAAAATTAAAAGAGCATTTTTTTTGTGAAGGAAATTTAAGAAAAAAAAAAAATTTGGGTTTCCTTACCCCCCCCCCCCCCCCCCGAGATCCGCCCAAAGAAGTTTGTAAAAAAAATGATGTGGGGGGGCGGCAACATCGACGAATTCCAATACGCCATTCCATTTTTTTGGTTTTTAGTTTTTTTTTTTCTTTTTTTTTTCCAATTTTTTTTTTTTTCCTCTAACTTTTGGGGGCCCTGAAAAGACCAATACTTTTATATAATGTATATATATAAACTCACTGTATTGAACAATAACCGCACTAAAGTTATTATAAATTTTATTGTTTACCACTTTTGTTTTTTAAAATAAAAACATGCACAAATTTTGTATAAAAACAATTTCTATCATAAATTTACTTTTTACAATCACTGGACGGGGGTTTTTTTTAAAAACGCGGGCTTGGGGAATTTTCCTTAAAAACAAGGCACCATGCACAGGGGGCCCTTACTTTCCCTTTCACACATAAACCGAGTGTTTTTTTGCGTCTTTTTTTCCCGTCTTTTTGGGTTTTGGGGCACAGAAAAAGCTTTTCTCTTTTGAGCAAATTTTTCGGGAGTTGAAGGAAGCTGTTTTTTGAAATGTCCCCTTTCCCTTCCTCCCTTAAAACCCCTTTGGGGTATACCCGAGGAATTCGAGGCCCTTGGTTTTTAAGAAAGGTGTTGTTTCCTTTGGTATTTCCCATTATGAGTTGTCTGAAAAACAGACAAAAAAAATTCACCTTTACGGGGGTTCTTTTTCCATCTTTTTTTTTTTTACTTTTTTATATGCTTGAGAAATTAAAATTGGCCCGAGATGGAAGAAAATTTCATGTTCCCACTTGTAACTCTTACGAACACAGTCAAAAAAAACCAATCTGCATGCCCCACACTTATAACCCAAAGCAAAATGTTTTGTGTATTTTTCAATCACGACACGGGTTTTTCAAAATAAAATTCTTTAGCCCTTTCGATAAACTTTGCCACGGGCCTTGAAATTTAAATTGGGGTGAAGGGTTTTGCAACAATGTGCATCCTTTTGTATGCCACCGTAATGCCATGTGTAAATTGGCAGTAAACCCCTGCACGTCATCCCAGCCCCTGCTTGGGGCCTGGGCTTATGTTTACGATTAGAACGCATTTGTGCCAAAACACACGGGTTTTTTTCCCCTCGCATGAAATCACGGAAAGGGGTTTGTGTACCAGTTTTTTTCGGTACAAAAAGTATCCCCCTTTACCAATAAGGGCCCCATCATGTTTCCCCACTACGTCACCTAGAAAACCAATAACATCTTGGTTTCTTTCAATGTTTTACTCCCCTTTTTTTAAAACCCAATATCCAACCAAAAAGGCCATGTCACAATCAAAAGAGAAAAGAAACATTTTTTTATCCCAAAAGCATTTCCTTTTTGCTGGGTTTTTAAACTGCTTGAATGACATTTAAACCCTTTGAAAAAAAACAAAGACTCTTTCAATTACAAGTTTCTTAAAATGGAAAAAAGTATATCCCTAAAATTTTTTTTTGAGTTTACAAAAAAACATTTCTAATCTTGTTTTAACCTTTACTTCTGTCGGGGCCGGGTTTTTGCCCAAGGAAGTGCAACTTTACTTAAGAGAAAAATAAACCTTTCACTGGTATGATTTCATAAAGGGACCGGGTAGAAATTACCAATCTGTGGACCAGTATGTTTTTATTTTATGCTTTATAGACGTGAGGAAATAAGCATTTTTGTTAAAAAAGCAAATACATTTCGCAACAGCCCGTCTTTTTTCCACCTGTGTAGTTTTGGGGACTGTGGTGTAAGATTGTTTTTCCCATGGTGTACTCAAAATACTTTTATTTTTTCCCCTGTAAATAATTTCCATCAAGGGGCGGTCAAAGAATAATTCAAAAAATTTCCATTAAAATTGGCCGGGGTTTCCCAAAGGGGCAAGTAGGTAAAATTCCACTTTGAAATCATCAAAGTGGGTGGGGGGCTTGGGAAAAAAAGGGGAAATTTTCCCTGCCAATCCCAAAGGTTTTTGCTGGTGGATACGGGGACTCATGGGCCTGGTTGTGCGGGGGGGTTTGTGGTTGTGGTGGGCGGGTTTGGCGGGCCCGTCCGTTTTGGGGTCCTTGAACTGACGAGCCCACAGCGTGGGTCGCCCGGGATGGCCTGGTGAGTCACGCATGGCGGTGCCACTACCATCACCACAACCCCCATCCACTGTTTGCCTGGGGCCTATCCATGCCAAGTGAAGAACATCCCCCTCACTATCACTACCTAAAACTGTGTTGGGGGCCCCCGGGTTTTTACCCCGGGATGTACTCCGTCCCCGGGGCACGCATAGGGTACATTCCCCGAGGCATGCGGCGGCGAACATCCCGAGCTTCATGATAAATATGATTCCTCCTATCACTACACGATTGATCGTCGAGGAAAAAAATCACAGTCCACGTCACTATAATCATCATTACTGAAGTCAGAGGCCTGGCCACGCGAAAAAAATTAATTTTTTCTCTTGCGATGAGGAACAACCGACCTTTGATAAAGGGTTTTGCCCAAAACCAGGGGTTTAAAAGGTTTGAGGACGTCGGGGGTTTTTTCTGCACTTTTTCGAATCCGGGTCATTCTTTTCGGTCACAAAACTAAAATAAAAAAGGCCTTTTAGTTTTCCCGCCCTTCATTTCCATTTCCCATCAGTGTCGGGAACAAACAGACAGGAAAGGAGAGCCCCAAATTTTTCCCGGGGAGTGAGAGCTGACTTCAAAGGGAGGCATGGTGAAAAAGGGGTAACTGAGCCGGCGTTCCCACAATGCTATGGGGCGCCTAGATTTTTTGTTTAGGGGCGCCAAAAACCCACGCAGCAGCCCCTTTTCCCCTCACATGTGGGCCCTTTATAGCATTTTCCCCGCTAAATTTTGACGGCGCTAAAAAATTTTGGCGTTGACTAAAAGGGTTTGGGCCCCTCAACCCTTAAAACCGTTGATCTACGGGACGGGGCCCTGGGAAAAGGGGTTTAAAAAGCAGTGGAGTGTGTTACCTGGGGCAGGGGTTGGTAATCAATCTCACAGCAGCTTTTTTTTGGAAATTAAAAATTTTTGGTGATTTGGGTGTGGTTGAACCCCCATGCCACAAATACCATAGGTGAGGTAAGGGGAGAAGAGAGATGGGAAAGAGCAAAAAGGGGCCATTTGGGGAAACTTGTGCCGTAACTTAGAAAGGATGCTTAAATGTTTTAAATTTGCTGTATGGGGTCTGAAAATTTTAAAAACAGCAGTCAATGTAGGCCCCCAAAATTTGCCCATCAGTGTGTTTGAAAAGGGGGGGAAACCCTTTATAAAAATTTTTTTAGCTTTTAAAAATTTCGCTCTGTTTCCGACCCGTAAAGAAATAGGTTTTTTCAGTTTGAGAGCAAGTTTTTTGGGGCCCTCAAACCCGGGATATTTTTAGTACTCCCTCTTTTTTTTGATTCTAAGCACGTTTGGGGTTTTGGGGGAAAGAAGATATAAGTTTAAAGTCATCTGCAAAAAAAACAGGTGTTTAAATAGTTTTAGGGGTGCTGGGGAAAGGGCACGGGTGTCAAAGAGAAAGAGTAGGGTTTCCCAAAGGGCTCCAACAAGAACAAGTTGTGGGGTGGAGGCAAAGTATTTATGTTACATACTGGTTTTCTATTGCTAAGGGAAAAAAAATTTTTTGGTAAAACAAAGGGGGTGGGCCTTTACCCGTAAAAATTTCCAATTTTTAGGTGCAAAAGATCGTTGGCGACTGTATTAAAATTTCTTTCCGTAGGTCTAAAAAAGACCCAGTGGAAAATTTTCCTTTTTTTTTAAATTTCTGTAAAACAGAAATTCAAGGGATATGTTTTAAATTTCATCACTGGACCCTTTTTCTTTGGGCTAAATCCAAACTGGCAGGGGTTAAATAAAGTTGTGGGATACTAAGTAAAGGAGTAAAAATTGCTTTTTTAAATTTTTTTTTTTTGAAATTTTAGATAGAAAGTGTAGGTTTGATATACATGGAACCTCAAAATTTTGAAAAGTATCGCTTTTTCGAATTCTTCGAAAATTTTACTGCTTTTTTTGAACCAACTTTGCCCCTATTATCGAAATCGCCCCTTTTTTTTGAACCGCCGGGTTTCCGGGCCTGTCTAGCCACTGCTCTGTTTTGCGTCGGGGGCCCCTAAGCCCCCGTCTTGGGGTTTTTTGATGTTAAGTGAACCCCTAACCTGGCTCTCATTCAAAAATTTTATGGGTTAAAATTATTGTGGGTTTTGTGGGTTTTGGGGGTATGAAATTTTGCTAAAACCCTGGAAAACCCATAAACCCCCGGGCCCGGGGTTGAACCCGCCGGGGCCCGAGGGGTCTCAAAACTCCAAAACCCCCCTTTGTTTTTAGCCACTAAAACCAGCTAGCCACAAAAAAATTAAACCAACTAGGTATTTTTTTACACCTTTGGAGGTTAGCAAAAGGGACCATGTGACCACAAATCAAAGGTTTTTTTCAGACGAAACCCCCACTAGCGTTTGCCTTTACGAAAATCTAGCCCAAGTCCCTTCACTGCCGTCAACATGACTCATCCCAAAACGTAAAAGAAATATTGCAAAAAAACCTAACCCCCCCGGGATTTTTAACCCCCGGGTTTAAAAGTCCCCAAAAAATCCAGCCCGTCAATTTGACGGCAGGGAAGGGACTTGGGCTAGAGTTCGTCCCCGGCCCGCTAGTTTGGGGATTCGTCTGTTTTAAAAAATTTCATTTGTGGTTTACAGTGGTGCCCGTGCTAAACCCTTTCCCATGGTGCGAAATTTTACCTAGGGGTTTGGGGCAAATCTTTTGTGGCTACCTGGTTTTAGTGGGGTAACGGGGGACGGGCTTGGGGTTTTTTGGGCCTCTGGACCCCGGGTTCAATCCCGGCCGGGGTAAAGGTTTGTTTGCAAACGTGTCATTAAAGAATTTTTATGAGTCAATTTCCATGGGCCCAAAGAAACATGCTGGTTGGGAAACCCCGGGGGTAAAGAAAGGGGAGAGAAACCCATAGATTGTGAAGGGAAAAAAAATACAGAGGCCCCCAGAAACCAAGGGGCTGTGGGCATTTTTTTTGGGGAGACAGGGGGCCAGTTAATCAAGTGGGCCCAGTGGCATTAAAAAAACAGAGAAGGGGAAATAACCCCCGAGAGGGCCCCTTTTATACCTAAAAATCCTTATGGGTAGGCTCCAGGATGTAAAAATTTTTTATAGAGGGGGGAAATTTATATATTGGGGTCATTACTCGTTGTAGCTTTTCAGTTTTGAGTAAGAGGTTTGATGGAAAAAGGGGGAAAGGGGGCAAAAAACAAGTAAAAAGGGAAAGGGGAAAGTGTAAAAATAAAGGGGGGGAAGTTCGGGGAAGATATAAGTGACTGTTGGGAGAAAGGTGGGGGTTTGTTTCAAAGATGAAATAGTGGGGGGGTTGAAGAGGGTTTTGGGAAAAGTTTTAAAAAAGCAGTATTAGAATGTGGGGGCAAAGTTTGTGGTTATAGGGGGGTGGGGGGAGGGGGGAAAAAAGGAGTGATTGGTGGGAAAGATGAAGTAAAAGGGGTGAAAAAGAGAAAAAGTTAGCTTAAAAGAAGGTTTTTAAAAGCAGAAGTGTTATTAAAAAAGCAGAATTTTATGGAAGTAAAAGAAAAAGGGGAAGAGAGTGGGGAAGAGTGCAAAAAGGGGAGCAACGATTGAAATGGGGGAGGAAATGTCAAGAAATTTTAATGAAAATAAGAAAAAAAATTTTTGGGGTGAGTTTTAAAAAAGTTTAAAAAAGCCCCAGGGAAAGTATTGGTTTGTCAGTTAAAAAAAGAATAGGGGAGGTTTTGTGATGGGGAGAGGGAGGGGATTAGGGGAGATGGCGAGAATATTTTGAGGAACTTTTAAATGTTGAGGAAGAAAGGGAGGCGGTAATTTCATGCACTGGTCAGGGAGGTATATCATCTTTTAGGAGTGAAGAAGAGCAGAATGTAAGTGTGGGGGAGGTACGCGAGGCATTACGTAGAATGAAAGGGGGTAAAGCAGCTGGAACTGATGGGATCATGACAGAAATGTTAAAAGCAGGGAGGGGATATAGTGTTGGAGTGGTTGGTACTTTTGTTTAATAAATGTATGAAAGAGGGGAAGGTACCTAGGGATTGGCAGAGAGCATGTATAGTCCCTTTATATAAGGGAAAGGGGACAAAAGAGATTGTAAAAATTATAGAGGAATAAGTTTATTGAGTATACCAGGAAAAGTGTACGGTAGGGTTATAATTGAAAGAATTAGAGGTAAGACAGAATGTAGGATTGCGGATGAGCAAGGAGGTTTCAGAGTGGGTAGGGGATGTGTAGATCAAGTGTTTACATTGAAGCATATATGTGAACAGTATTTAGATAAAGGTAGGGAAGTTTTTATTGCATTTATGGATTTAGAAAAGGCATATGATAGAGTGCATAGGGGAGCAATGTGGCAGATGTTGCAAGTATATGGAATAGGTGGTAAGTTACTAAATGTTGTAAAGAGTTTTTATGAGGATAGCGAGGCTCAGGTCAGGGTGTGTAGAAGAGAGGAAGACTACTTCCCGGTAAAAGTAGGTCTTAGACAGGGATGTGTAATGTCACCATGGTTGTTTAATATATTTAGAGATGGGGTTGTAAAAGAAGTAAATGCTAGGGTGTTCGGGAGAGGGGTGGGATTAAATTATGGGGAATCAAATTCAAAATGGGAATTAACACAGTTACTTTTTGCTGATGATACTGTGCTTATGGGAGATTCTAAAGAAAAATTGCAAAGGTTAGTGGATGAGTTTGGGAATGTGTGTAAAGGTAGAAAGTTGAAGTGAACATAGAAAAGAGTAAGGTGATGAGGGTATCAAATGATTTAGATAAAGAAAAATTGGATATCAAATTGGGGAGGAGGAGTATGGAAGAAGTGAATGTTTTCAGATACTTGGGAGTTGACGTGTTGGCGGATGGATTTATGAAGGATGAGGTTAATCATAGAATTGATGAGGGAAAAAAGGTGAGTGGTGCATTGAGGTATATGTGGAGTCAAAAAAACGTTATCTATGAGGCAAAAAAAGGGAATGTATGAAAGTATAGTAGTACCAACACTCTTATATGGGTGTGAAGCTTGGGTGGTAAATGCAGCAGCGAGGAGGCGGGTTGGAGGCAGTGGAGATGTCCTGTCTAAGGGCAATGTGTGGTGTAAATATTATGCAGAAAATTCGGATGTGGAAATTAGGAAAAACGTGTGGAGTTAATAAAGTATTAGTCAGAGGGCAGAAGAGGGTTTGTGAGGTGGTTTGGTCATTTAGAGAGATGGATCAAAGTAGAATGACATGGAAAGCACATAAATCTATAGGGGAAGGAAGGCGAGGTAGGGGTCGTCCTCGAAAGGGTTGGAGAGAGGGGGTAAAGGAGGTTTTGTGGGCAAGGGGCTTGGACTTCCAGCAAGCGTGCATGAGCGTGTTAGTTTGGAATGAATGGAGACGAATGGTACTTGGGACCTGACGATCTGTTGGAGTGTGAGCAGGGTAATATTTAGTGAAGGGATTCAGGGAAACCGGTTATTTTCATATAGTCGGACTTGAGTCCTGGAAATGGGAAGTACAATGCCTGCACTTTAAAGGAGGGGTTTGGGATATTGGCAGTTTGGAGGGATATGTTGTGTATCTTTATACGTATATGCTTCTAAACTGTTGTATTCTGAGCACCTCTGCAAAAACAGTGATTATGTGTGAGTGTGGTGAAAGTGTTGAATGATGATGAAAGCATTTTCTTTTTGGGGATTTTCTTTCTTTTTTGGGTCACCCTGCCTCGGTGGGAGACGGCCGACTTGTTGAAAAAAAAAAAAAATTGTTGTGTGTATGTAAAACTATAATTAATCTCTATAAAATGTTTTTTTTTTTTTTTTGTGAATATTTTTGGATTTCTGGAATGGATTAATTGCATTTCCATTATTTCTTACGGGAAATATTGCTTCGCTTTTCAAACTTTTCGAATTTAGAACTAGCTCCTGGAATGGATTAAGTTCGAAATTTGAGGTTCCACTGTAGGTCTATTCAAATTCAAATTTTATTCTCTATAAGGATTACAATGCTGAGTTTACAGAATTTGGTTATTGTGTGGTTTACATGTAGTAAAATAATAATTACAGAGTGTACCACTAGAACACCTAGCATGGCTAGGCATTTCGGGCAGACTTATATTAAATCTTATGTTTAAAATATTACAAAATTATGAGGTAAGTTGGTATTATGGCTAAGTGACTAAATACTAGTTGTGAGTTTAGCAATGTGAATGCTATAGTTGTTTAAATCAGTAAGAACACCTCCTTTGTGGATTGGAGTAACCCTTGCTGTCTTGAGTTAAGGATGGGAAGGTTGAAGATTCAATGGACTTGTTAAAAAGTGTTGCAATACTGGGTGACAACAAACGAGAAGCTTTTTTATACATACGTGATAGTAAGCTATTTGGGTCTCCTGCCTTGTTTTCTAGTGTTTTGATGATGAGTGAGATTTCAGTAGGGTTTTTTGGTGCTAGGAATAGAGGACTTGAGTAGTTACCAGTGAGGTAGTTTTTTGGTTGTGTGTTTGGGTTTGGGATTTTGCTTGCTAGTGTTGTTCCTACAGTCAAGAAAAAGACGTTTAGTTTGTAGGCAGTATCTCTCAGCTATATGAGAGGTTCATTTGGTTTTGTTAAGTTAATCACTTTGTTTCAAGGCAGTTTCCTAGATCCTAGACTTTCAGAGGGGGTTTTCCAGGTCTTTTTCATATCCCTTTTTATGTCATAAAGTTTGTTTTCGTAATACAGTTTTTTCCCCTTCTTATTATATTCGTAAGTGTTGATGAGTAACGTTTCGTCTGTTCCTTGGTTATCTGACCCATTCTGTACTGTTTTTCATATACATGTTTTTTGTCAATGGAACTGAGAATGCTATTTGTAAGCCAGGGGTTGTTTAGTCTCTTGGCTGTACAGTGCACCCCCGCTTAACGATCACCTCCCAATGCGACCAATTATGTAAGTGTATTTATGTAAGTGCATTTGTACGTGTATGTTTGGGGGTCTGAAATGGACTAATCTACTTCACAATATTCCTTATGGGAACAAATTCGGTCAGTACTGGCACCTGAACATACTTCTGGAATGAAAAAATATCGTTAACCGGGGGTCCACTGTAATTTGTTTTTATTAGACAATGTCTGTCATTCAAAGTTTATTCTCTATAAGGATTACAATGCTGAGTTTACAGAATTTGGTTATTGTATTGTTTACATGTAGTAAAATAATAATTACAGAGTGTACCACTAGAACACCTAGCATGGCTAGGCATTTCGGGCAGACTTAAATTAAATCTTAAGTTTAAAATATTACAAAATTATGAGGTAAGTTGGTATTATGGCTAAGTGACTAAATACTAGTTTGTGAGTTTAGCAATGTGAATGCTTTTGTTTTGGCACTATACATAGTTTCAGTATTGGAGTATCACAGGCCAACTTATGACTGGTTAAGATTCATTATTTTGAGATTGAGATTGATATTTCTGTTTATGGTCAAATGGGTGAGTGAGTGTAAGTGTTTACCACCAGGTGGTATTCGTGTAATTAGTTGACAGGGTGTATCAGGGAGATAAGATGTTTTCTGATGGTAGTTTTGAAGGTGATGAATGTGTCTGCAGTTTTAGAATTTTCAGGTAGGGTGTTCCAGATTTTAGGGCCTTTGACATACATTGAATTTTTGTAAAGGTTTAGTCGGACACGGGGAATATCATAGAGATGTTTGTGTCTGGTATTGTGCCTGTGGGTTCTGTCGCAACTATCAAGAAAGCGTTTTAGGTCAAGGTTAATATTGGAATTTAAGGTCCTGTAGATGTAGATTGCACAGTAGTAAGTGTGGATGTACTGAACA
The DNA here is from genome assembly GCF_026875155.1 of Cherax quadricarinatus. NCBI lineage: Eukaryota > Metazoa > Arthropoda > Malacostraca > Decapoda > Parastacidae > Cherax > Cherax quadricarinatus. The sequence continues at coordinate 37,759,742 of NC_069427.1, read as the reverse complement.
GGGAGTAAGTTTAGATCTATGAAGAGTGGGGGGGGGGGGGGGTGTTGCCAGGGATGGGATTTAGTGATTATTCTTACTGTGGCTTTTTGTTGGGTTATTATTGGCTTTAGGTGTGTTGCTGCAGTTGAACCCCAAGCACATATAGCATAGGTGAGGTATGGATATATAAGTGAATGGTATAGTGTGAGAAGGGCAGTTTGCGGCACGTAGTATCGTATCTTGGAGAGGATCCCAACCGTTTTGGATACTTTTTTGGTTATGTGTTGGATATGGGTGCTGAAGTTCATGTTGTTGTCGAGGTATAGGCCTAGGAATTTGGGTTTTTTGTAGAAAATTTTTGACACATTCATCAATAACGAGGCTGGCTGCAAGCTCACTCTGCCAATGTGTAAACTTGCGTGAACCTCTGTGGAAGTTTACACAAGTTTGTTATGAGAAAGGTGGGATAGTGGTCTGTGGAGTTATCTGTGATAATGCCTGCTCTTAGTGGGGATACAGTGTTGGTCCAGATATGGTCAAGTAGTGAGGCACATGTCTCTGATTCTTGCTGGTTAGGTTATAGATGGTAGGAGTAAGCAGTTGCTCATAGTGATAGTGAATTCAGTTACTTGTGGGTTGTGTTCATGGATGAGGTTAATGTTGAAGTCACCTGTAAGTATCAGGTGGTGTTTATTCATCTCTGAGTCAGTTATCATGTTTCTTAGGTTTTCAATAAATGTGGAAATATTTGTGTGAGGTACTCTGTAGATAGCTCCAACTGTTATAGGTTGTTTTAGGTTCACCTGACTCCATCCTACAAATACTCATTTACTTTTCATCCAGGTAGATCTGTTGACTTGATAAAGCCCACTGCGTGGGGGAAACATTGTCAATAAAGGATCACATAATACTGCTCATGTGTTTATTTTTCCAAAATCATCTTTATTTCAGTAGTATGTCTTCCATTCTATCAAATGAAACCAAGAAACAGCCAATAAGGCTATAAAAACCATACATGAAAACACTATTTTAAACCATATACATTGTCAATTTTGCTTTCCCATCATGCACTGCATGTGGCAGGATGTTTTTTATATTGTGCACACTCACCACACAGACCCATTCTCTATTATATAAGAAAACAATTGCTCCTCATAGCTTATCTGAGTGAGCTGAGCTGATGACACATAACTACATGAGGGACCTTGGCATCAATGATGTAGTTCTAGGTGATGGCCACTGAAAGGGTTAAGGACTTACTTGACTGGTCAAATTTATAATTTAGGTGCCAAAATAATATAAAAAACTCACCTCTTTAGGCTTAGCAGTGTGATGAGCAAGAACCATTAGATTAATAAGGGTATCTGGATTATTAGGATCTTTATCTAAGGCTTCCTGTAAAGCTCCTTCTGCCTCTTCATATTTACCCTGCCCAAGGAAACACACTGCCTGGCCATTGAGAAGAATGGCCGTGCTACTATTTTTGTCCATCATCTCCTGGAAGATGTAGTAGGCATCCTGGAGCTTTTCTCCACCCTGTGGCAACAAAATTCAAACAACTATGTAATGTTAGGTATACAAAACACAGGTAAATAACTGTACTTGCTCTTCAATAATAACAATATGATTATCTAAATAACTCTATTGACATTTTTTACACGAGCCTTAAAGTTTATGCATCTTAAAGGATGGATTCTAGAAAGTCAATTTTAGACAACAAAACTTACAATTTTTTTTTTTTTTTTTATTAACACTTTGGCCGATTTCCACCAAGGCAGGGTGGCCCAAAAAGGAAAAATTTTCATCATCGTTCACTCCATCACTGTCTTGCCAGAGGGGTGCTTTACACTACAGTTATAAAACTGCAACATTAACACCCCTCCTTCAGAATGTAGACACTGTACTTCCCATCTTCAGGGCTCAAGTCCGGCCTGCCGGTTTCCCTGAATCCCTTCATAAATGTTACTTTGCCCACACTCCAACAGCATGTCAAGTATTAAAAACCACTTGTCTCCATTCACTCCTATCAAATACGCTCATGCACGCTTGCTGTAAGTCCAAGCTCCTCACATACAAAACCTCCTTTACCCCCTCCCTCCAACCCTTCCTAGGCCAACCCCTACCCTGCCTTCCCTCCACTACAGATTTATACACTCTTGAAGTCATTCTGTTTTGTTCCATTCTCTCTACATGTCCGAACCACCTCAACAACCCCTCCTCAGCCCTCTGGATAACAGTTTTGGTAATCCCACACCTTCTCCTAATTTCCGAACTATGAATTCTCTGCATTAAATTCACACCACACATTGCCCTCAGACATGACATCTCCACTGCCTCCAGCCTTCTCCTCGTTGCAACATTCATCACCCATTCTTCACACCCATACAAGTGTTGGTACAACTCTACTCTCATACATTCCCCTCTTTGCTTCCACAGATAAAGTTCTTTGTCTCTACAGACTCCTAATTGCACCACTCACCCTTTTCCCCTCATCAATTCTGTGATTCACCTCATCCTTCATAGACCCATCTGCTGACACATCCATTCCTAAATATCTGAATACATTCACCTCCTCCATACTCTCTCCCTCCAATCTGATATCCAGTCTTTGTCATCTAATCTTTTTGTTATCCTCATAACCTTACTCTTTCCTATATTCACTTTTAATTTCTTCTTTTACATACCCTACCAAATTCATCCACCAACCTCTGCAACTTCTCTTCAGAATCTCCCTAAAGCACCGTGTCATCAGCAAAGAGCAACTTTGACAACTCCCACTTTGTGTTTGATTCTTTATCTTATAGCTCCACACCTCTTGCCAAGATCCTAGCATTCACTTCTCTTACAACCCCATCTATAAATATATTGAACAACCACGGTGACATCACACATCCTTGTCTAAGGCCTACTTTTACTAGGAAATAATCTCCCTCTCTCCTATCCTCGTAAAAACTCTTCACTGCTTTCAGTAACCTACCTCCTATATCATACACCTGCAACATCTGCCACATTGTACCCCTATCCACCCTGTCATATGCCTTTTCTAAATCCAAAAATGCCACAAAAACCTCTTTAGCCTTATCTAAATACTGTTCACCTATATGTTTCACTGTAAACACTTTGTCTACACACCCCCTACCTTTCCTAAAGCCTCCTTGTTCATCTGCTATCCTACTCTCTGTCTTTCTCTTAATTCTTTCAATAATAACTACCATACACTTTACCAGGTATACTCAACAGACTTATTCCCCTATAATTTTTGCACTCTTTTATCCCCTTGCCTTTATACAAAGGAACTATGCATGCTCTCTGCCAATCCCTAGGTACCTTACCCTCTTCCATACATTTATTTATTTATTTATTTTATGTCTTTGCAAAGAGTACGTTGAGATTTTGTATTTACAATAGTGGGTTGCAATGCAAAGAGAGCCTCTATTATGCCTAGGCATTATGGGCCAACTTAACATTATTGGCTTATAGTCTACTTAACACTAAGGAGTATATCATAGTTGTACAGTAGGATAGTAATTATTTTTTAGTTGTACAGAAGAATATTAATTATAAATGAATCAAAATTTGTATAATACAAAAAATATTTATATTCAAAAATGCTTTTTGTGAAAACAATGATTCAATTATATTCCTGTCAACAATGGATAAAAGGTTCAATGTGATTGTTTCAGTTATGATGTGGAGTACATAGATGAATAAGTGTGTACCGAGTATTTAGCGTTTAGACTAGGGTGATTAAGTGGCTTTTGAGAAGAGTCTTAAATTGATTTTCAGACTGGGTTACTTTAATATCTTCTGGTAATGAATTCCATATTTTGGGGCCCTTTATGTGCATAGAGTTTTTACACAGTGTGATATGTACACGAGGTATATCAAAAAGAGATCTGTGTCTTGTGTTGTGGTCATGTGTCCTGTTTAGGTTGGTGAGGAGAAGTTTGAGTGGGAGGGTTTATATTTGCATGTATTGTTCTGTGTATGTAGTAGGCACATGAATAAGTATGGATGTTCTTAATGGTAAGCAGATTCAGACTTTTAAAAATTGGTGGAGTATGCTGGCAGGAGTGGGAATTTAAATAATAGCACCAACTACTCCAAAACTATATCCCCTCCTGCTTTTAACATTTCTATCTTTATACCATCAATCCCAGCTGCCTTACCCCCTTTCATTCTACTCACTGCCTCACAAACTTCCCCCACACTCACAACTGGCTCTTCCTCACTCCTACAAGATGTTATTCCTCCTTGCCCTATACACGAAATCACAGCTTCCCTACCTTCATCAACATTTAACAATTCCTCAAAATCTTCCCTCCATCTTCCCAATACCTCTAACTCTTCATTTAATAACTCCCCTCTCCTATTTTTAACTGTCAAATCCATTTGTTCCCTAGGCTTCCTCAACTTATTAATCTCATTCCAAAACTTTTTCTTATTTTCAACAAAATTTGTTGATAACATCTCACCCACTCTCTCATTTGCTCTCTTTTTACATTGCTTCACCACTCTCTTAACCTCTCTTTTTCTCTCCATATATTCTTCCCTCCTTGTATCACTTCTACTTTGTAAAAATCTCTCGTACGCTAACTTTTTCTCCCTTACTACCATCTTTACATCATCATTCCACCAATCGCTCTTCTTCCCTCCCGCACCCACTTTCCTGTAACCACAAACTTCTGCTGAACACTCTAACACTACATTCTTAAACCTACCCCATATATCTTCGACCTCATTGCCTATACAGTGGACCCCCGCCTTACGATATTAATCCATTCCTGAGAGCTCATCGTGAGCCGAAATTATCGTAAGGCGAATTAATTTTCCCCATAAGAAATAATGGAAATCAAATTAATTCGTGCAAGACACCCAAAAGTCTGAAAAAAAAAATTTTACCACATGAAATATTAATTTTAATACACACAAACTTAAGAAGACATGCACAATTAATACTCTACTAAGAACAGAATACATGACACTTACATTTATTGAAGATCTGGTGATGATTGATGGGATGGGAGGGGAGTGTGGAAGTTGTTATTGTTTAGAAAGGGAATCCCCTTCCATTAGGACTTGAGGTATCAAGTCCTTTTCCGGGGTTACTTCCCTTCTTCTTTTAATGCCACTAGGACCAGCTTGAGAGTCACTGGACCTCTGTCGCACAACAAATCTGTCCATAGAGCTCTGTACCTCCTGTTCCTTTAAGATTTGCCTAAAATGGGCCACAACATTGTCATTGTAATAGTCACCAGCACGGCTTGCCATAGCTGTGTTAGGATGCTTTTCATCCATAAAGGTTTGCAGTTCAGCCCACTTTGCACACACTTCCTTAATCTTTGAAGTAGGCACAATAGATTCCACAACTGGCATAAGCAACACACACACACATGAACAGGTAACACACACGCACACACACACAGAAAGACAGGTAATACACACACACACACACACTGAAAGACAGGTAACACACACACACACACAAACAGGCAACACACACACATGGACAGGTAACACATACTCGCACACACATAGACAGGCAACACACACATACACATGGACAGGTGACACACACATACACATGGACAGGTAACACTAACACACACACACACACACACACGCGCACAAGCACACACACGGACATGTAATATACATGCGATTCGTCCGGGACGTGACCCGACGAATCATGTGAGGCGAGTTTTTTAGCGTGAGGCGAGGCAAAATTTTTGCATTCAAATGTATCGTATGGCGGATTTAACGTAAAGCGATGCCATCGTAAGGCGGGGGTCCACTGTACTCTCACTAGCCCATTTACCCTCCAATAGTTCTTTATATCTTACCCTAACTGCCTCCTCTTTTAGTTTATACACCTTCACCTCTCTCTTACTTGCTGCTTCTATTTTCCTTGTATCCCATCTACCTTTTACTCTCACTGTAGCTACAACTAGAAAGTGATCTGATATATCTGTAGCCCCTCTATAAACATGTACATCCTGAAGTCTACTCAACAGTCTTTTATCTACCAATACATAGTCCAACAAACTACTGTCATTATGCCCTACATCATATATTGTATACTTATTTATCCTCTTTTTCTTAAAATACGTATTACTTATAACTAAACCCCTTTCTATACAAAGGTCAATCAAAGGGCTCCCATTACAAAGTAATGGAAATTAAAAAAAAAAAACAGCAATAACAGGCCACAAAAAAGAAAGACTACTTATATCAGTAGTGGTTTGGACATTTAAAGAAGATAAAGCACAATAGGATGACTTAGAGTGTGTATAAATCTGTAGTGGAGGGAAGGCACAGTAGGGGGTCACCCTAGGAAAGGTTGGAGGGACAAGGTAAAGGAGGTTTTGTGCGTGAGGGGCATGGACATTCACCAGGTATGAGCCAGCATGTTAAATAAGAATAGAGGCAAATGGTATTTGGGATGAAGACCTGCTGGAGTATAAGCAAGGTAACATTTGCAAAGGGATTCAGAGAAACCGGTTAGCTGGACATGAGTCCTATCAGTGGGAAGTACAGTGCCTGTACTCTGAAGAAGGGGTGGGGATAACTGAAGTTTGGAGGGGCATCTGAACTGTAATATTGGTGCACCTCTGGCAAGATAGTGATGGTGTGAATGATGGTCAAAGTTCCTTTTTCGGGTCACCCTACCTCAGTGAGAGACCTGGAGTATACTTCAAGAGGTTTTCAGGGATTAATGTCCTTGCAGTTCGGTCTGTGACAAGACCTCATGGTGGATCAGAGCTTGATCAACCAGGCTGTTACTGTTGGCTGCATGCAAACTAATGTACAAACCACAGCTCGGCTGGTCAGGCACTGACTTTAGGTGCCTGTCCAATACCTTCTTGAAGACAGCCAGGGGTCTATTTGTAATCCCCCTTATACCTTTACCTTTGATATACCTTTGAAGAGTTTCGAGTTTCATTACTCTCGGAGCCCGGCCATGAGCCAGGCTCATCTGGTGCTTGCCTGGTCAACCAGGCTGTTGCTGCTGGTGGCCTGCTACCTCACATATCTATCACAGCCTTGTTGATCTGGCACCTGGTGAAGATAGCCTGGAACCTAACCTGCCGTATAAGTGGGGCTCCAATGTACTCATTGGAGCAGAGGAGAGAGAGATACATGATAATATATACCTGAAAATTGAAATTGAAATGTTTATTTCTCTGTAAAGATTACAATGTGGGGTTTACATATTATAGAATATTGATCACAATTTGTAGTTTACATATTATAAAATATGAAATACAAAGAAGGCACTAGCATGCCTAGGCATTTCAGGCAGACTAATTCTTACTCTATATTGACACAGATTATGGAGCATACTGATATTAAAGTTAGGTAACTGTAGTGATTAAATAGATTTACAATAGTGAGGTAATTCAAAACATTTAAGAATATTACAATTTGTAAATTTAGTAATGAGAATGGTTTTGTCTTGGCATAATACACAGTTTCTATTAAAGCTTCTACATATATTGGAGTATCTAGGGTAAACTTATGACTAGCATAAGATTTATTAGGCAATAGCTATATTCGGAAATTTGTTTACAGTCATTTGGATGAATGTAAATGTAAATTAGGGGGAATCACAGATATCGAGAATAAGTCTATTTTGTTATTGGATGGATGCATGATATGACCTTATGCTGTCAGTGGCCCATATAAACCCAACGCCATCACCACCACTACTAGTCCTCACATATGTAATGATATATGTTATTCATTCTAGAGTACAGTAGGGCCACTTATACGGCGGGTTAGGTTCTAGGCTGTCGCCGGAAAGCAGACATCGCCGGAAGGCAGAACGCCATTTTTTCCATTTATAAATGCATGTAAATGCCAGACAACAAGTTTACACTAAATTATATTAAGTTAGTAATAGAACTAGGCATTAAAAACACACAAGGTAAAATACATTCACAGTACATTCATTACTTATCTTGAAGTATTTGTAATCTTAATGTAGGGAGAGAGGCGAGTAGTACTTATTTGTAGGAAGTCAGGTGTAGGTAGCCCTGGCTCCCCATCTCATACTTAACCCTTTGACTATTTCAGGCCCCTCTCTGAAACTGTCATTCTATGTCGCTCAATTTTTGAAAAAAAAAAAAATTATTTTTTCTTATGAAATGATAGAGAATCTTTTCCCGATGGTAATGACACCAAAAGTTCGAAATTTGATCAAAAACTCATGGAATTATGCTCCCGCGAATTTAGCGGTCTCGGCGACATATGCGTATCGGCGATTTCGCCGACTTTGAGCCCTATTTTCAGCCAATTCCATTGTTCCAGTTGACCAAACTCATAGCATTTCTTATAGAAACTCCATTTTATCTATCAGCTGAGTACAAGAAACCTCCCATTTACTAATTTGAACTACCCAATATGGTCAGAAATTGGCAATTTGGCCAATTTCACGCAAACTAAAAAAGATGCCAATTTCAAAATAGGGTCCAGAATAAACAAGGTAGACATTCGTGGCACTAAAATAACATATGCTCTGTTCATTAGTCACATCTCTAGGCCCCTCTTACATTATTATTGCTTTCTATTTTGATTTTTTATTCATACAAAAAAAATACAAAATTTACTGTTATGCAGACTACTGCATTATTGCAAAAATGGTATAAATAATATCAGTGCACTAGTGAAAGAACATCAGACTCCCCAGTTGACGTGTATTGGACGTATGGTGTGATTTATTTACTCCTGAGCATTGGTAAAAATCGAACATTTCCGCTACTTTGAGCTCAGTTTCAAGGTCGTTTTTGTCGTCGAAGTAATGAAAATCATCTCTATTTCTGTAGTATGTTTCCCATCTTATCACCTAAGACCATGAAAACGCGAATACAACGATAAATACTATACGAAAATACACCTCAAAGTCGGCGTTTTATTCCAAAAAAAACGATCAGTTTTTTTTTCTCATTATGCAATGTGTGCTGCAGGATTTTTTTTATGTGGTGCACACTGACCACACAGACCCATTCTCTCACATGCGGGCCTACCAGCTTTCTCCCGCTTGATTTGAAGCCGCTAGAATTATTGAGTATATATACGTCAGAAACATTGGCTCGTAAGACGTATTTATACGTCGAAAACAGTCAAAGGGTTAATATACGATATTTAAAACATCCCAGAGTTAAAATACACATACAGTACACTCACTATTTACCTTAAAGTATGTGTAGTCTTAATATAGGAAGAGAGGTAAGTAGTATTTATTTGCAGGAAGTCAGTGTAGGTAGCCGGTAGGTGTAGCCCGCCTGGGCTACACCTACCGGCTACCTACACTGTGGCCCAGAGCCATATTATTAGCATTGACATACCTTGTTCACTGAATTTAATCGTTTCTAACAACCACCTTTAGATGCCATCATAAACGAAGAGAGAAGTAATGAATAATTCATGCCAAAAATTGTAAACAAAAGCAGAGTGGGGGAGTGGCTGGGCCAAATGCAGATTCATACACGTTTTCTCTGATGGCTGAGCAGAGAAAACATAATGATGTCCCTCCACCCGGCTACCACACAGGTCCACAAGTATTATTATCAGATCACATATAAAATACGCAATAAATGCCAGACAACAAGTTTACATTAACTTATATTAAGTTAGCAATAGGAATAGGCATTAAAAACACAATAAAAGGTAAGATACACACAGAGTACACTTATTACTCACCTTAAAATATTAATATTAATGTGTGAGAGGTAAGTGGCAGGGTGTTTATTGAATAAAATCAGAATGGCACACCATCATCCTCTAACTTGGCACTTAAAGCAAGAGGCTTACGACTCCTCTTTTTATTACAGCTAAGCTTAGATACCATCATCAATGAGAGCCAACTAGTTAACAAAAGAGTAAACGACAGAGAGAACAAGATACGGAGTTAAGACAATGTAAGAATACAAACTGAACAGGTAGTGGGTGATCACTTGGTAGGCGAAAGATATGTGTATTAATGTGTCATCTTTTAGTTCATTCATGAACGTTTGTAAAACATTTACCTCAATATTTTTTTTATTATAATAATAATTACCTCACAATACAAATACTTTTACATTGTGTACAAGTTGTACAAGTTAGTACAGAATAAACAAACAGCAACACACCATTTTTGGAGTGAATGAAGATATTATTATTATTATTATTATTATTATTATTATTATTATAAAAGCACTAAACCCACAAGGGTCATGAACTGCTATATATAGAGTGAAGGCATACGTAAAGAATATTTTTCTACAGTTATCCCCCAGTTGGACTAGAGAAAACGTAATTCTTCTGACACTACCTACACAGCTGCTTTGTAAACAAATCTCATATTTACGTCAATTTTTATTCTTTGAGTGTATGTATCATGTTTATATGCTATGTAATGGGTCTCATATACAATTTTGCGGAAAATATCATAGATGGATTAATGAAAACGCCTATACAGTGGACCCCCGGGTTTCGGCAGCCTCGACTTTCGTGAAATTCGACCTTTGGCGAGTTTTTTTTAAAACATTTGGCCTCGAGTTTCGTGAAAAAACTCGTGTTTCGGCGACTGTCCGGTACCCGTCCGCCCGTCACCGCGCACACAAAGCCAGTCTCCCACGCTATTCATGCTCAGTGTGCCATTGTTTACAAACACGTGACCATCACCCGGCAGGTTCATACCTAATAATCCATTGTTTTTTGTGATTACAACTGCTAAATAAGTCACCATGGGCCCAAGGAAAGCTAGTGCAAGCCCTTTAGTAAAGAAAGTGAGGAACACGATCGAATTCAAGAAGGAAATCATTGAAAAATATGAGAGTGGAGTGCGTGTTACAGAGCTTGCCAGGATGTATGGCAAGCCCCATTCAACCATCACTTCGATCATGGCGAAAGGAAAGGAAATAAAGTGTGCTGTTGTTGCAAAAGGGGTGGATATGCTGACAAAAATGAGATCATAAATCCTCGAAGAAGTGGAGAGGTTATTATTGGCGTGGATTACCGAAAAACAGTTAACAGGAGATAGTGTTACGCAGTCGATAATATGTGAAAAGGCAAGGCAGTTGCATGACGATCTCATAAAGAACATGCCTGCAACAAGTGGTGATGCTTGTGATTTTAAGGCCAGCAAAGGTTGGTTTGAGAGATTTAAGAAGCATAGTGGCATTCACAGTGTGATAAGGCATGGTGAGGCTGCCAGTTCTGACAAAAAAGCAGCTGAGAAGTTTGTACAGGAGCTTAAGGAGTGCATAGACACTGGAGAATTCAAACCCCAACAAGTGTTTAATTGTGACAAAACAGGCCTCTTTTGGAAGAAAATGCCAAAGAGGACCTACATCACGCAGGAGGAAGCGGCACTCCCAGGACACAAGCCTATGAAAGATAGGCTTACTCTCATGTTTTGTAGTAATGATAGTGGGGATTTTAAAGTGAAGCCTTTACTGGTGTATCACTCTGAAAATCCCAGTGTTTTCAAGAAATACAGTGTCGCCAAGAGTAATTTGTGTGTGATGTGGAAGGCTAACAGTAAGGCATAGGTCACAAGGGGAATTTTCCTAGACTGGTTTAATGAAGTGTTTGGCCCCAGTGTGAAGAAATACCTCCTGGAAAATAAACTGTCACTCAAGTGCCTCCTGGTAATGGACAATGCTCCTGCTCATCCTCCAGACTTGGAAGAGCAAATAGTGGAGGAGTTTAGTTTCATCACGGTGAAGTTCTTGCCTCCTAATACCCACTCCTCTCCTCCAGCCCATGGACCAGCAGGTCATTTCAAACTTCAAAAAACTCTACACCAAAGCAGTGTTTCAAAAGTGCTTTGAAGTGACCTCAGACATTGAAGTGACCCTAAGAGAGTTCTGGAAAGATCACTTTAATATCCTCCATTGCATAAACCTCTTGGGAGGGAGTGACTTCCAGGACTTTGAACTCTGCTTGGAGAAATTTGTGGCCAGACTGTGTACAAGAGAGGGATTTTGCAGGGTTTGTGGCTGACCCTAAGGAACCTATGCCAGTTGTGGAAACTATTGTGGCATTGGGGATGTCCCTGGGGTTGGAGGTGAGTGGTGAGGATGTGGAAGAGTTGGTGGAGGACCACAGGGAAGAGCTAACCACTGAAGAGCTGCAAGAGCTTCATCTGCAACAGCAAGAGATCACAGCTCAGGAAACTGCTGCAGAGGAGGAGGAAGAGAGATGGAGGAAGGTGCCTTCTTCAAAGATTAAGGACATTTGTGCAAAGTGGACTGAAGTGCAAACATTTATGGATGAACTTCACCCTAACAAA
>NC_069427.1:37692483-37744983 GCF_026875155.1 Cherax quadricarinatus | reverse complement strand
TATTATATAATTTTGAAAAAAAATCATAGATGGATTAAGCAAAATGTCTATATTAACGTTTTATACACATTTAATGCGCCTCAGTGATTATTATTGTTATCATTATTAATATGGCATCTTCAAGACCAAGTACACTCTTAATGAGTGGCTCTGAGACAGACAAGCAGACAGAAAGACAGACACTCAGGTAGACACACACACAGGTAGACAGAAAGACAGACACACAGGTAGACAGAAAGACAGATACACAGGTAGACAGACAGAAAGACACACACACAGATAGACACAGACACAGGTAGACAGACACACAGGTAGACAGAAAGACACACAGGTAGACAGAAAGACACACTAGTAGACAGACAAACACACACACAGAGATACAGACAGATATACAGGCAGACAGATACAGACAGGTTTATGTGCAACAGTGAAAACAAATAGAGAGTTCGAGAGTAAGAGCCTTTCTTCCCACAATCTCCAATGCATTCAGACTTCATCTCAGGGGCCATGGTGAAATTTACTGTCCAGTTAGTACAGTTAATACAGTATGATGCTGCTGATAGGGCAGGGTTACTCAAACTGATGCTGCCTACATGACGCATTGCCCCCACAAGTATTGTCAAATATTGTACAGTGGTGTGCATCAGCCGGCCCAGCCCAGCTGCCAGATGCACGGTCGTAAGTCGAGTGGACGTATGTCGAGCAGGTCATAAGTCGGATGGTAGGTGTACCATTCGTCTCTATTCACTCCTATCTAACACGCTCACGCACACTTGCTGGAAGTCCAAGCCCCTCGCCCACAAAACCTCCTTTACCCCCTCAATCCAACCCTTTCGAGGACGACCCCTACCCCGCCTTCCTTCCCCTATGTCATTCTACTTTGATCCATTCTCTCTAAATCACCAAACCACCTCAACAACCCCTCTGCTGCCCTCTGACTAATACTTTTATTAACTCCACACCCTTTCCTAATTTCCACACTCCGAATTTTCTGCATAATATTTACACCACACACTGCCCTTAGACAGGACATCTCCACTGCCTCTAACCGTCTCCTCGCTGCTGCATTTACCACCCAAGCATCACATCCATATAAGAGTGTTGGTACTACTATACTTTCATACATTCCCTTCTTTGCCTCCATAGATAACATTTTTTGACTCCACATATACCTCAACGCATCACTCACCTTTTTTCCCTCATCAATTCTATGATTAACCTCACCCTTCATAAATCCATCTGCCGACACGTCAACTCCCAAGTATCTGAAAACATTCACTTCTTCCATACTCCTCCTCCCCAATTTGATATCCAATTTTTCTTTATCTAAATCATTTGATACCCTCATCACCTTACTCTTTTCTATGTTCACTTTCAACTTTCTACCTTTACACACATTCCCAAACTCATCCACTAACCTTTGCAATTTTTCTTTAGAATCTCCCGTAAGCACAGTATCATCAGCAAAAAGTAACTGTGTCAATTCCCATTTTTAATTTGATTCCCCATAATTTAATCCCACCCCTCTCCCGAACACCCTAGTATTTACTTCTTTTACAACCCCATCTATAAATATATTAACCCTTTGAGGGTCGACAGGCCCTCTCCGAGACTCGTTCTCAGGGTTGGCCAAATTAAAAAAAAAAAAAAAAATTCTTATGAAAAGATAGAGAATCTTTTCCCGATCATAATGACACCAAAAATATGAAATTTGATGGAAAACTTATGGAATTATGCTCTCACGAAGTTAGCGGTCTCCGCGATGTTTATGGATTGGCGATTTTGCCCACTTTGAGCCCCATTTTTGGCCAGTTCCACTGTACTAGTCGACAAAAAACATGAATATTTCGCTAGAACTCCATTTTTTCTATTGAATGAGTGCAAGAAACTACCCATTTACTAATTTCAACTATCCAGTACAGTGGTCAGAATTTAGCAATTTTGCCAATTTCACACAAATTTCAAAAGATGCCAATTTCCGAATAGGGTCCAGAACAAACAAGAAATACATTCCTGGCACTAAAATGACATTTCCTTCGTTCATTAGTCACGTCTCAAGGCCCCTCTTACATTCTTTTGCTTTCCACTTTGAATTTTTATTCTCACAAAAAATAGAAGATTCACTGTTATGCAGACTACTGCATTAGTGTAAAAAATGGTATGAATCATATTGGCGCACTTGCAAAAGAATACAGTGGACCCCCGCATACCGTACGCATCGCATACCATACAATCCGCATACCGCTCGCTTTGATCGCAAAAATTTTGCCTCGCATACCGCCCAAAAAAACCCGCTCACCGCTCTCCGTCCGAGATGCGTCCAATGTGCGCCCTCAGCCAGCCTCACATGTTCCGCCGGTGGCATTGTTTACCAGCCAGCCTCCGCGGTAACATCCAAGCATACAATCGGAATATTTCGTATTATTACAGTGTTTTCGGTGCTTTATCTGGAAAATAAGTGACCATGGGCCCCAAGAAAGCTTCTAGTGCCAACCCTACAGCAATAAGGGTGAGAATTCCAATAGAGATGAAGAAAGAGATCATTGATAAGTATGAAAGTGGAGTGCGTGTCGCCGACCTGGTCAGGTTGTACAAGAAACCCAAATCAACCATCTCTACTATTGTGGGCAACAGAAAGGCAATCAAGGAAGCTGTTCTTGCCAAAGGTTTAACTGTGTTTTCGAAACAGAGATCGCAAGTGATGGAAGATGTTGAGAGACTCTTATTGGTGTGGATAAATGAAAAACAGCTAGCAGGAGATAGCGTCTCTCAAGCGATCATAAGCGAAAAGGCTAGGAAGTTGCATGAGGATTTAATTAAAAAAATGCCTGCAACTAGTGATGATGTGAGTGAATTTAAGGCCAGCAAAGGTTGGTTTGAGAGATTTAAGAAGCGTAGTGGCATACATAGTGTGATAAGGCATGGTGAGGCTGCCAGTTCGGACCACAAAGCAGCTGAAAAATATGTGCAGGAATTCAAGGAGTACATAGAAAGTGAAGGACTGAAACCTGAACAAGTGTTTAATTGTGATGAAACAGGCCTGTTTTGGAAGAAAATGCCAAGCAGGAGGGCAAACACTAAGACATGGGTCACTAGGGACTTTTTCTATGACTGGTTACACCATGCATTTGCCCCCAATGTGAAAGATTACCTAACTGAAAAGAAATTAGAACTTAAGTGCCTCCTGGTGTTAGACAATGTCCCTGGTCATCCTACAGACGTGGCAGAGCGACTTTATGGGGACATGAAATTCATTAAGGTGAAGTTTTTGCCTCCTAATACCACTCCTCTCCTGCAGCCCATGGACCAGCAGGTTATTGCAAACTTCAAAAAACTGTACACAAAAGCTCTGTTTGAAAGGTGCTTTGTAGTGACCTCAGAAACTCAACTGACTCTAAGAGAGTTTTGGAGAGAGCACTTTAATATCCTCAATTGTGTAAACCTTATAGGTAAGGCTTGGGAGGGAGTGACTAAGAGGACCTTGAACTCTGCTTGGAAGAAACTGTGGCCAGAATGTGTAGACCAAAGGGATTTTGAAGGGTTTGAGGCTAACCCTGGGAATCCTATGCCAGTTGAGGAATCCATTGTGGCATTGGGAAAGTCCTTGGGGTTGGAGGTTAGTGGGGATGATGTGGAAGAGTTGGTGGAGGAGGACAATGAAGAACTAACCACTGATGAGCTGATAGATCAACTTCAACAGCAAGAGGCCAGACCTGAGGAAACTGGTTCAGAGGAGGGGAGAGAGAAATTGAAGAAGTTGCCTACTACAAAGATTAAGGAAATCTCCGCAAAGTGGCTTGAAGTGCAAACCTTCATGGATGAAAATCACCCTCACACAGCTATTGCAAGCCGTGTTGGCAACCTGTACACTGACAATGTTGTGAAACACTTTAGGGAAGTCATAAAGGAACGAGAGGTACAGGCCACTATGGACAGATATGTTGTGTGAAAGAAGTCCAGTGACTCTGAAGCTGGTCCTAGTGGCATTAAAAGAAGAAGGGAAGTAACCCCAGAAAAGGACTCGACACCTCAAGTCTTAATGGAAGGGGATTCCCCTTCTAAACACTAACACTAACTCTCTCCCCTCCTCCCATCCCATCAATCATCACCAGATCTTCAATAAAAGTAAGTGTCATGTAATTGTGCATGCCTTTTTCAGTTTGTGTGTATTAAAATTAACATTTCATGTGATAAAAAAATTATTTTTTCATACTTTTGGGTGTCTTGCACGGATTAATTTGATTTCCATTATTTCTTATGGGGAAAATTCATTCGCATACCGAACATTTCGCATAACAACCAGCCCTCTTGCACGGATTAAGGTCGCTATGCGGGGGTTCACTGTATTAGACTCACCAGTTGACATCTATTGGACGCTTGGCATGATTTGTTTACTTTTGAACTTCGGTAAAAATCGAACATTTCTGCTACTTTGAGCTCGATTTCAAGGTACTTTTCATTGTAAAACCAGTCAAAATCATCTCAATTTCTATGATATGCCTTCCATTCTATAAAATGAAACCAAGAAAACTAGAATACAACAATAAATACCATACAAAAATACAGTGCAAAGCGGCTGTTTTATTCAAAAAAACGGTCAAACTTTTTTTTTTCTCATTATGCACTGTGTGCTGCAGGATTTTTTTTATACCGTGCACACTGACCACATAGACCCATTCTTTCATGTGGAGGCCTACCAGCTTTCTCCCACTAGATTTGAGGGCGCTAGAATTTAGGCATACTAGTACGTCAAAAACCCTGGGTCGTAAGCCATACTAGTACGTACGAAACCCTCAAAGGGTTAAACAACCATGGTGACATTACACATCCCTGTCTAAGACCTACTTTTACCGGGAAGTAGTCTCCCTCTCTTCTACACACCCTAACCTGAGCCTCACTATCCTCATAAAAACTCTTCACAGCATTTAGTAACTTACCACCTACTCCATATACTTGCAACATCTGCCACATTGCTTCTCTATCCACTCTATCATATGCCTTTTCTAATTCCATAAATGCAATAAAAACTTCCCTACCTTTATCTAAATACTGTTCACATATATGCTTCAATGTAAACACTTGATCTACACATCTCTTACCCACTCTGAAACCTCCTTGCTCATCCGCAATCCTACATTCTGTTTTACCTCTAATTCTTTCAATTATAACCCTACCGTACACTTTTCCTGGTCTACTCAGTAAACTTATTCCTCTATAACTTTTACAATCTCTTTTGTCCCCTTTCCCTTTATATAAAGGGACTATACATGCTCTCTGCCAATCCCTAGGTACCTTCCCCTCTTTCATACATTTATTAAACAAAAGTACCAACCACTCCAACACTATATCTCCCCCTGCTTTTAACATTTCTGTCATGATCCCATCAGTTCCAGCTGCTTTACCCCCTTTCATTCTACGTAATGCCTCACGTACCTCCCCCACACTTATATTCTGCTCTTCTTCACTCCTAAAAGATGGTATACCTCCCTGGCCAGTGCATGAAATTACCGCCTCCGTTTCTTCCTCAACATTTAAAAGTTCCTCAAAATATTCTCGCCATCTACCTAATACCTCCCTCTCCCAATCTACTAACTCCCCTACTCTATTTTTAACTGACAAATCCATACTTTCCCTAGGATTTCTTAACTTGTTTAACTCACTCCAAAATTTTTTCTTATTTTCATTAAAATTTCTTGACAGTGCCTCTCCCACTCTATTGTCTGCTCTCCTTTTGCACTCTCTCACCACTCTCTTCACCTTTCTTTTACTCTCTATATACTCTGCTCTTCTTATAACACTTCTGCTTTGTAAAAACCTCTCATAAGCTAACTTTTTCTCTTTTATTACACCCTTTATTTCATCATTCCACCAATCACTCCTTTTTCCTCCTGCCCCCACCCTCCTATAACCACAAACTTCTGCCCCACATTTTAATACTGCATTTTTAAAACTCATCCAACCCTCTTCAACCCCCCCACTACTCATCTTTGCACTAGCCCAACTTTCTGCCAATAGTCACTTATATCTCACCCGAACTTCCTCCTCCCTTAGTTTATACACTTTCACCTCTCTCTTACTTGTTGTTGCCACCTTCCTCTTTTCCCATCTACCTCTTACTCTAACTGTATCTACAACTAAATAATGATCCGATATATCAGTTGCCCCTCTATAAACATGTACATCCTGGAGCCTACCCATCAACCTTTTATCCACCAATACATAATCTAACAAACTTCTTTCATTACGTGCTACATCATACCTTGTATATTTATTTATCCTCTTTTTCATAAAATATGTATTACTTATTACCAAATCTCTTTCTACACATAGCTCAATTAAAGGCTCCCCATTTACATTTACCCCTGGCACCCCAAAATTACCTACTACTCCCTCCATAACATTTTTACCCACTTTAGCATTGAAATCCCCAACCACCATTACTCTCACACCTGATTCAAAACTCCCCACGCATTCACTCAACATTTCCCAAAATCTCTCTCTCTCCTCTACACTTCTCTCTTCTCCAGGTGCATACACGCTTACTATAACCCACTTTTCACATCCAATCTTTATTTTACTCCACATTATCCACATTATCCACAAAGGAGGAGACCAAACAGAGTTGAATAACTATAGGCCAATATCCAACTTACACCCTCTCTCAAAAATCTTCGAAAAATTAATTCATAAACGAATCTACTCCTACCTTATCTCTCAAAACATACTCAACCCCTGCCAATTTGGATTCAGGCCTAATAAAAATACTAATGATGCTATTATACACATGCTAGAACATATATACACTGCAATAGAGAAAAAAGAAGTCCCACTGGGGATCTTCATTGACTTACGTAAAGCTTTTGATACAGTTGACCATGACTTGCTCCACGTAAAATTGTCACACTATGGTATAAGAGGGCACTCCCTCAACTACCTCAAGTCATACCTCAGCAACAGAAGCCAATATGTGTACGCAAATGGGGCAAACTCTTCTGCACAACCAATTACAGTTGGTGTCCCACAGGGAAGTGCCCTTGGCCCTCTTCTCTTTCTCCTATACATAAATGACCTACCAAATGCTTCGCAATTACTCAAACCCACACTATTTGCAGATGACACTACATACGTCTTCCCCCACCCGAGCCCAGTCACGCTAGCCAATACTGTAAATACCGAATTACAGAAAATATCTACCTGGATGAGGACTAACAAACTTACACTAAACATTGACAAAACCTACTTCATTCAGTTTGGTAACAGAGCTCCAGATGTCCCTCTTAACATAATGATAAACGGATCACCTATCACAAAGCTAACAGAGGGAAAATTCTTAGGAATCCACCTTGATAATAGACTCAAATTTCATACACATATACAACAAATTTCTAAGAAAATTTCCAAGACTGTAGGCATACTATCGAAGATACTGTACTATGCTCCACAGTCAGCCCTCCTGGCCCTATATCACTCTCTTATTTACCCCTATCTCACCTATGGAATTTGTGCATGGGGCTCAACAACAAGTAACCATCTCAGACCACTAATTACCCAACAAAAGGCTGCAGTTAGAATGATAACAAATTCTCACTACAGGCAGCACACTCCACCAATATTCAATACACTCAACCTACTCACCATACAAAACATCCATACTTATTACTGCACCTATTACATACATAGAACACTTAACTCTGATATTAACCCTCCCCTCAAACATCTCCTTGCCAACCTCAACAGAACACATGACCATAACACAAGGCACAGATCACTCTTTGATGTTCCTCGTGTCCATCTCACGCTATGCAAAAACTCAATGCACATAAAAGGCCCTAAAATCTGGAATTCATTACCTGTAAATATAAAAGAAACACTACCTGTTTATAAATTCAAGTCTCTTCTCAAAGATCACTTACTCACCCAAAACCAAATAAATACTGAATAACTGAACCTTATAAATTGTATATCTTAAATGTTTCTCACAATTATATCACATAAATGTTAAACCTAAAACCCAATCTAACTTTATTATTTTTTAAATACACTACCTAACAGAATACACCATTCTACTGAATGTACAACAATGCATGCAACCATATGACCTGTCTTTGTAATACTCACTTGTGCTTTATAGTAATCTGTTTACATTAATGTTTTATCACTGATTTCATCATTGCTTAGTTAATCTTAAGTTAATTTTAAGCCAGCCCGTAATGCTATGCATAGTATAAGTGGCTTTGGCATGCTGCTCTTATCTGTATTTTTTTGTACCTCTGTATGTGTGCTCAAATTGTAAATAAATAAATAAATAAATAAATAAATAAAAATTAATACATTTATAGTCCCTCTTTTCCTGCCATAGCTTATCCTTCTACATTATTGCTACTCCTTCTTTAGCTCTAACTCTATTTGAAACCCCTGACCTAATCCCATTTATTCCTCTCCACTGAAACTCTCCCACCCCCTTCAACTTTGTTTCACTTAAAGCCAGGACATCCAGCTTCTTCTCATTCATAACATCCACAATCATCTCTTTCTTATCATTTGCACAACATCCACGCACATTCAGACTTCCCACTTTGACAATTTTCTTCTTCTTATTCTTTTTAGTAATCTTTACAGGAAAAGGGGTTACTAGCCCATTGTTCCCGGCATTTTAGTTGACTTTTACAGCACGCATGGCTTACTGAGGAAAGATTCTTATTCCACTTCCCCATGGATATAAAAGGAAAAGTAATAAGACCAAGAACTATTAAGATAAAATCAAAGAAAACTCAGATCTTCTTTCTTCTTTCAAGTACCAGCCGTATCCCACTGAGGTGGGGTGGCCCAAAAGAAAAAACTGAAGTTTCTCCTTTTAAATTTAGTAATATATACAGGAGAAGGGGTTACTAGCCCCTTGCTCCTGGCATTTTAGTCGCCTCTTACGACACGCATGGCTTACAGAGGAAGAATTCTGTTCCACTTCCCCATGGAGATAAGAGGAAATAAACAAGAACAAGAATTAGAAAGAAAATAGAAGAAAACTCAGATGAGTGTGTATAAATAAACGTGTACATGTATGTGTAGTGTGACCTAAGTGTAAGTAGAAGTAGCAAGACATACCTGTAATCTTGCATATTTATGAGACAGACAAAAGACACCAGCAATCCTACCATCATGTAAAACAATTACAGGCTTTCGTTTTACACTCACTTGGCAGGACGGTAGTACCTCCCTGGGTGGTTGCTGTCTACCAACCTACTACCTACCTACCTACCTAAGTGTAATGTTGTTATTATTTTTTTAACTGCATGTACTTGATTTCTGATTGTTTTCATTATGTAAATCTTTATTTAATTTGAAAAAAAAATATTTTATTTTAATATTTTTGGGTGTCTGAAACAGATTAATTTTATTTACATTATTTCTTATGGGGAAAATTGTTTCGAGTTTCGTGAATTTCGACCTTCGGCGGGCTCTCTGGAACAGATTAATCACGAAACTCAGGGATCCACTGTATTAATGTAAAATAAGACATTTAGTGTGCCCAAGAGTGATTATTATTACGTAGTACTGACATCATGAGTAGAGAGACTTAGCGATTTTAATGTGTACCTGCACACCAGCACAGTGTGTAAGTATATTTAGGTACAAGTACACAAGTACTGTATAATTATCAGAGTACATATAAAATGCGCAGTAACTTTAAAACACTTGAAATTTTGGAAAGTTTCCTGACATAATATATGTGGTCATGGAGAATGTAAACAAACTGGGTGGGGCATGCCATATTTGAAAGACAGCTTGCCGTATAGCAAATTTTGGTCATAATTGGACATCACTGTATTAGCGAAACGCCATAAGGCAAAACGCCGTAAAGTGGGGCCCTACTGTATATATCATGTTTCTATGTTATTAATATTGTTTATTATGTCATATTAGATGAATTGTGATAGATAAATAAGCCATGGAGTTGATAATAGCATCATATTTAAGCATTTTGTCCTGTTTCCAAACAATAAACTTGCCTCCCTCTCTGCTCCTCGCCACTTTCCATACGCCAACAAGACTCCTCAATAAAGGTAAAAGTGATTTAAATGTTCATTTATCCATTTCATTAGTCATTTTATTTAGTTCTCATTGTTATGTGTATGTAAAGCAATAGTTAATCTTTAAAAAAATGTATTTTTTGTTAATATATTTGAGTGTCTGAAACAGATTAATTGGATTTACATTAATTCTTATGGGAAATATTATTTTGGTTTTAGGCCAACCTTCTGGAACAGATTACAGCCGATAATTGAGGGTCCACTGTACAGTACATTCATTACTTACCTTAAAATATTTGTAGTCTTAATGTAGGGTGAGAGGTGAGTAAACGAAATTAAACAAATACAGTGGAACCTTGACTTATGAGTTTAATCCGTTCCAGGAGCTAGCTCGTAACTCAATTTACTCGTATATCAAATTAATTTTCCTCATTTAAATTAATTGAAAGCCATTAATTCGTTCCTGTACTCTGGAGAGACAAGAAAAAAATACTTGTATATGACACTATTATCAATTGTACGGCTTATTTATCTATCACAAGTCATCTAGTATGACATAATAAACAATATAAATAGCACACACATGATATATACTGTAGAATGAATAAAATAGGCCATAGTATGGTGGCAGAGGCAGCAGCGGCAGAAGCGTCAGCCATTTTTGTCACAATTTGACCATAGTATCTTCCCATGTTCTTACTGTAAGAGAAACCGGAGTATTTTCTAGGCTAACTGCAGTAAATCACTAGGACCCATGGTTAGAAAAAAGAAGTTTGGCCAAATGTCTGTATTATTATTATTATAATCAAAGGGGAAGCGCTAAACCCGTAGGATTATACAGCGCCCGGGGGGGGGGGGGGATGTGGAAGGCATTCAGGCTTAATTCGGGGAACTGGAGCACAGTTCCAATTCCCTAAATCAAGAGCCCCTCACCAACATCAAGGAACCTTCCATGAGGGGACCAAATGTCTGTAAAAAAATGCAAACAAGCATGAGAGAACTGTCCCCCCACAGGGATGTAAACATGTTTACTGCTGATCAGCTGTGCCAACTAGCAGAAGCAATCTGAATTATTATTACGTACGTATTATGCATTATTATTAATTTAGGGAACCGAAGCTCTATCATTATAATAATTATTATTAATTTAGAGAACTGAAGCTCTATCATTATTATAATAATAATTATTATTAATTTAGGGAACTGAAGCTATTATTATAATAATAATAATAATAATAATAATAATAATATTATTATTAAGGAACCGAAGCTCTATTATTATTATTATTATTAATTTAGGGAACTGAAGCTCTATCATTATAATAATAATTTATTAGTAGTGGTATTATATTATTATTATTATTTTTATTATGATTATTATTGTTATTATTAATTTAGGGAACTGAGCTCTATTGTTATTATAATAATACAGTATACTGCCATTGAAGAATTGCTGCACAATTTTATGTAACATGTTATATAATTAATTTAACATGGTTCAGTTTGTGGGAAGGAAAAAAAAAATTCTGTTGCTCAAGCTGCCACCTTGTTGTAGAGCAGCCAGGGAGCCCTCCCCTACCACCCCTCACCATCCCCTACCACTCCCCGACTCCACCCCCCACCATCCCAGCATTCCTAACTCATGTGTGTCCAGTCTTTCTAGGCCCAAATTTACCACTCACAGCTTATCTAAGTGAGCTGAGCTCATGGTGTAGTACTAAGACATAGACAATGACCTCAAACCCATAGTACTACAGCACAGACTGCAAAGGGGTTAATGAACAGAGGAAAGGTTGATTTAGTCTAAGGATGAAATGCCTACAGTATTAATTTTGGACTCTGATTTTAAAGTGGACTTTTTTTTTAATTCTGTGCAAATCTGGCTAAATTAGCAACTTCTGTGCCAAATGGTTTTGAAAACCGACAAGTTGAAGATTGAGACACTTATGCAACATATGGGAATCTTTATTAAGGAAACATTTTGCCACACAGTGGCTTCATCAGTCCAATACAAAGTAAAAATGGGTTAGGAGAGGAGGAGTTTGAGGTAATCAGTCCCTCAGCTTGGAATCAATGTGTTCAGTCCATCACTCTTGTAGATGGACTTTTTCTACAAGGGTGATGGACTGAACACATCGATTCCAGGCTAAAGGACTGATTAACTCAAACTCCTCCTCTCCTAACCCATTTTTACTTTGAATTGGACTGATGAAGCCACTGTGTGGCAAAATGTTTCCTTAATAAAGATTCCCATATGTTGCATAAGTGTCTCAATCTTCAACTTCTGTGCCAATTATAGGGTAGTTGAATAGGCAGTTTCTTGTACCAAATTGATAGAATGGAGGGCATACTAGCAAAATAGCTAAGTACTGGCTTAACCCATTGAGGGTCGAGACCCCCGCTTGTGAACTTGCTCCCAGGGTCAAAGAATTTAAAGAAAAAAAAAATTTCTTTTGAAACAGTAGAGAATCTTTTTCCAAAGGTAATGAAACCAAAAGCACAAACTTTGATGGAAGACTTACAGAAATACACTCACAAAGTTAGCGGTCCGGTGATATTTACACATCGGCGATTTCACCCACTTTGAGCCCTATTTTGGGCCAATTCCATTGTTCCAGTCGGCCAAACTCAGCTGCTTAGCTAGAACTCCTTTTATTCTATTCACTGAGTACAAGAAACTGCTCATTTACCTATTTCAACTACCCAATAAAGTGATCAGAAATTACTAATTTGGCCAATTTCACATAAAATTCAAGAAAGACCAATTTCAAAAAAGGGTTCAGAATAAATAATGTAGACATTGTAATACTGTATTTTTTATGTACAGTGGACCCCCGCATAACGATCAGCTCCCAACTCGACCAATTATGTAAGTGTATTTTTGTAAGTGCTTTTGTAGGTGTATTTTTGGGGGTCTGAAACGGACTAATCTAATTCACAATATCTCTTATGGGAACAAATTCGGTCTATAACGGCACCCAAACATACTTCTGGATTGAAATAATATCGTTATCCGGGGGTCCACTGTACTATATCAAAACTGTAATTATCTCTACCGAACTTACTAAAGCCATATAAGCGTGAACTAGTTAAATATTTAATTTTCTTCTATTTACTGTAACTCGCCTAACGACCATATATAAAATTACAGCACTGTTATTGCCTTATTAATCTTAAGTTAGTTTTAAGCTTGCCCAAAATGCTCTGCATGTAAAGGGGCTTTAGGTATGTTCACCAAATTGTTACACTCCATTGTACAAACATGCATCAGGCTAAAATAAACTTAATATTATTGTTGTAAAACAACATTTTCTCTGTTCATTAGTCATGTTTCCAGGCCCCTCTTATATTATGCTTGCTTTTCATTTTGAGCTTTTATTCACACAAAAAATAGAAGATTTACCGTTATTCGAGCTACTGCATAATGGTAATACAGTGGACCCAAAGACATCGTAGTTGTCGGATTTCGTAATATTCAGTAATCGTAACGTTTTTCATCAGAATATTGGCTCGGTGATAGTCATTTAGCTCGGTAATAGTCATTTATCCCAAAGGCCTCCGAGTGGCCAGACACACCATTTACAGTCAGTGTGCCATTGTTTATCAGCCAGTGAGTACAATCTCACGCATTCATATGATACATTTCGTAATATTCCATTCGTTTTAGTGCTTGCAACCACTAAATAAACCACCATGGACCAAAAGAAAGCTCCAGTGCCAGCCCTTTGGTAAAGAAGGCAATAAACACGATAGACTTCAAGAACAAACACACCAGCCAGAGTACTGCCACACACACCAGACAGGGTACTTCCCCACACACATGATTTGATTTGAGTGGGACTTGTTGTTCATAATTTACATTAACCCTTAAACGGTCCAAACGTATATATATGTTCACTCGCGTAGCGCCCCAACTTTTTTGAGGAAAAAACAATCTTTTCTTTTAAAAGGAAAAAAGAGCATATGGTACCCAGGCATCCCCAATTATTTTAATATGGCACACAGTGAGTGCGCACACCCATTCTCTCATGTCCAGGTGACTCAGGCTTAATACGGTAATGTTGAATGAATGACAAAGAAAACGTATATACACGTTTGGGGCGCTACGTGCGTGGACGTATATATACGTTTGGACCGTTTAAGGGTTAATGACCTTGATGAAGGAATTACAAGTGACATGATCAGATTTGCTGATGATACAAAGATAAGCCGTATGATTCATTCTTCGTAAGCAGAAATCTAAAGCCAAGACAGCAATGCCTAAGTGTGCACAACAAGGCTAACAGATTATGTACTAGGATTTATCTCAAGAAGTATAAGTAACACAAGTCCAAAAGTTATTTTACAGCTCTGTACATCACTAGTGAGGCCTCATTTAGATTATGCCACTCAGTTTTGGTCTCCTTACTACAGGATGGATATAGACTCATTGGAGAACATACAGAAAAGAATGACTAAAATGATTTACTGTGTAAGGAATCTCCCATATGAAGATAGACTTAGAGCCTTGAATCTCCACTCTCTGGAGAGACATAGAATGAGGGGAGATATCACTGAAGTGTATAAGTGAATGATGGGCATTAACAAAGGTGATATTAATAAAGTATTGAGAGTGTCAAACCAGATAAGAACCAGAAATAATGGATTTAAGTTGGATAAATTTAGATTTTGAAAAGGCAAAGGTAAGTACTGGTTTTCGAACAGAGTTGTGGATGCGTGGAACAATCTTCCAAGTAGGGTGATCGAGGCTAGGACCTTGGGCAGCTTTAAAAAGTTTGGACAAATATATGAGTGGGAGGGGCTGGGTTTGATTGGTGTCGCTGGGTACGGGAGGATATTGGAAATATAAACACATATGCAGTATAATGTGATCCTTTATTGACAACGTTTCACCGACACAAGTGGGCTTTCTCAAGTTACAAACAGATCTACCTGGGTGGAAGGTACGTGAGTATTTATAGTCGATAGGTGATAAGTCTTGAGAAACTCAAGACTTATCACCAGAGAAGACAACACTCAATACCGAAGAATCCTGGAATCATCGCTTATCTCTATATCCGACAACTTCAACCAGAACAATGGCTTCTATAACATAGCTGAACCACTTGCCAAGAAACTTCTTCATCACTATCCCACATAAGAACATAGGAATGGAGGAACACTGCAGAAGGTCTACTCATATACTTATCCAATCTCTCTTCCAAGCTACCCAAGATTTTAGACTCTCTAACCCCACTCAGTAGATCATCACATGCATCATTCTCCACCTGACCCAGCATTCTTAACCTGACTATAAATACTCGCATACCTTCCACCCAGGTAGATCTGTTTGTGACTTGAAAAAGCCCACTGTGTGGGCGAAACGTTGTCAATAAAGGATCACATTATACTGCATGTGTGTTTATATTTCCATTGTGTCGGTATTGTATACCATTTATTTCCATGGGAGGATATTCTTGGGTAGCTTTGGGTAGGGGCTGTTTTGATAAGGACCTGCTTTGTATGGGCCAGTAGGCCTTCCGCAGTGTTCCTCCATTCTTATGTTTTTATCAAAGCTTATTGTTTGGGAAGCATTGAAAATTGGGTTGGGCAAATACGATTCTATTAGTGGGATGGTTTGTGAAGGACCTGCCTTGTATGGGCCAACAGGCCTGCTGCAGTGTTCCTGCTTTCTTATGTTCTTATGTACACCAGCTGAGGAAATTGCTTCAGAGGAGGAGGGAGAGGGAGGGAAGAAAATGCCTTCTTCAGAGATTAAGGACATTTGTGCAAAGTGGAGTAAGGTGCAAACATTTGTGGAGGAACATCACCCTAACCCTCTCCCCTCCTCCCATCTCCCATACACCAACAAGAGTCTTCAATAAAGGTATGAGTGATATTATTGTTGTATATTTGATGACTCATTTTTTCTGTATGTAAATCTATATTTAATCTATAAAAAATAATTTTTGTTAATACTTTTCGGTGTCTGGAACAGATTAATTGGATTTACATTATTTCTAATGGGGAAAATGAATTTGCATATCATCAAATTTGGTTTCGGTCACACTCTCTGGAACCGATTAATTACAATAACTGGGAGTTCACTGTAATTGTATAAATAATGCCAGCGCATTCATGAGTGCATATCAGACCGGCCAGTTGACATGTAGTGAAAGATCAATGTGCTTTGTTTAAAAACATAAGAAAGCAGGAACACTGCAGCAGGCCTGTTGGCCCATACTGGGCAAGTCCTTCACAAATCCAACCCACTAACGGAATAAACACTACCCAAGCAATAAGCTTCGACAATTCTATTTACTCATGTGCAAGTCCCACTCAGATCCAACCCCTCTCACTCATGTACTTATCCAACCTAAATTTGAAACTACCCAAGGTTTTTAGCTTCGATAACCCTACTAGGCAGACCATTTCACTCATTAACTATCCTATTACCAAACCAGTACTTTCCTATATCCTTCCTAAATCTAAACTTATCTAATTTGAATCCATTATTGTGGGTTCTCTCTTGGAGGGATATCCTCAAAACCTTATTTATATCCCCTTTGTTAACCCTTTCAGGGTCCGTCTCGTAGATCTACGGCTTTATGTTCAGGGTCCAAACCGTAGATCTACGCCATGAGCTCAGCTCACTCTGATAAACTGTGAGTGGTACATTTGGGCCTAGATATGAGAGAATACATCTATGTGGTATGTGTGCACCACATAAAACAGATCCTGCAGCACACTGTGTATAATGAGAGAAAAAAAATGAAATCATGATTTTTCGATTAAAACAGCAACTTTGCAGTGTTTTTTCGTATGTTTTTTATAGTTGTATTTGCGATTTCTTGGTCTCATTCGATAGAATGGAAGACATATTACAGAAATAGAGATGATTTTGATTGGTTTTAGCATTGGAAATGGCTTGAAACTGAGCTCAAAGTAGCAGAAATGTTAAATTTTTGCCGATATTCAAGAGTAAACAAGCGACCTCACACGTCTAATACACGTCAGCTGGTGGGTCTAATATACATTCACAAATATGGTGATGATATTTATACAATTATTACAGTATTGCATAACAGTAAATCTTCTATTTTTTGGTGTGAATAAAAATTCATTATGTGAATAAAAAATCAAAATGGAATTTATTTGTAAAGCCTCAAAACATAACTAATGAACGAGGAAATGTTAGTTTAGTGCCAGGAATGCCTACATTGTTCATTCTGGACCCTATTTTGAAATTGGAATATTTTGAACTTTTGTGTTAAATTGGCCAAATTAACAATTTCCGATCACTTTATTTTGTAGTTGAAACAGTTGACTTGGCGATTTCTTGTGCTCAATCGATAGAATAGAAGTAAAACTAGTGAAATAGCTAAGAATTTGGTTGATTGGAATAATGTAATTGGCCTAAAATGGGAGTCAAAGTCGGCAAAATCGCCGATTCGTAAATATCGCTGACACATCAAAATTCGCGAGAGCATAATTTCGTCAATTTTCCACCAAATTTCGTACTTTTTGTTTTATTACCTTCACAAAAAGATTCTCTACGATTTCATAAGAAAAAATAACAAATTTTTTTTTTGAAAATTCTTGGACACTGGTGTGTGACTCCAGATTTGGGCCTTGGACCCTGAAAGGGTTAATACTCATCTTCCACTTATACACTTCGATCATGTCTCTCTTCATTCTTCACCTTAGAAGTGAATGTAGTTTAAGGGTCTTCAATCTTTCTTCATACAGAAGATTTTTAACGCTATGTATTACTGTAGTCATTCTACGTTGAATGTTTTCTTGAACATTGGCAAAAATCAAACATTTCTGCTACTTTGAGCTCAATTTCATCTCCATTTCTGTAATATATCTTCCATTCTAACAAATGAGACCAAGAAACTGAGAATACAACCATAAAAACCACATGAAAATACAACACAAAGTCGCTGCTTTACACCAAAACCAGGGTTGCCATTTTTTTATTCTCATTTTTCACTGCATGCTGCAGGATTCTTTTTATACTGTGCACACTCACCATGCAGACCCACTCTCTCATATGTAGGCCTACCAGTGTTCTCCTGCAAGATTGGAAGCTGCCAGAATTTTGGCAGTTTCATGAGACCAACCCTGGCTTCAAAACTATAATTTCATGAGACTGACCCAGAAAGGGTTAACCCTTTAACTGTCCAACTGTAGATCTAAGTTGTTATCACTAGTGCTCCAAACGTAGATCAACGTTTTATTTTTCCTGCCTCCAAATTTGACATGTGGCCTAAGATGCCTGGTCAGCATAGAATGGGTCTTAACCCTTTGACTGTCGCAAGCCCCTTTCTGAAACTGTCATTCTATGTCGAAAAATTTTGGGAAAAAAAAACAAATTAATTTTTCTTGTGAAATGATAGAGAATCTTTTCCCGATGGTAATGACACCAAAAGTATGAAATCTGATCGAAAACTCACGGAATTACGCTCCTACGAAGTTAGCGGTCTCGGCAACATATATGCATCGGCAATTTCGCCGACTTTGAGCTTTATTTTTGGCCAATTCCATTGTTCCAGTTGACCAAACTCATAGCTATTTCTTTAGAACTCCATTTTTTCTATCAATTGAGTACAAGAAACTGCCAATTTACCGATTTGAACTACCCAATAAAGTGGTCAGAAATTGGCAATTTGGCCAATTTCACGCAAATTAAAAAAGATGCCAATTTCAAAATAGGGTCCAGAATAAACAATGTAGACATTCTTGGCACTAAAATAACATATCCTCTGTTCATTAGTCATATGTCCCTAGGCCCCTCTTATATTACTATTGCTTTCTATTTTGACTTTTTATTCATACAAAAAATAGAAGATTTACTGTTATGCAAACTACTGCATTATTGTAAAAATGGTATAAATAATATCAAAGCACTAGTGAAAGAAAATTAGACTCCCCAGTTGATGTGTATTGGACATGTGGTGTGATTTGCTTACTCTTGAACATTGGTAAAAATCGAACATTTCTGTTAATTTGAGCTCAATTTCAAGGTCGTTTTCATCGTGAAACTAATCAAAATCATCTCTATTTCTGTAATATATTTTCCTTTCTATCACATGAGACCATGAAAACGAGAATACAACAATAAATACTATACGAAAATACACCTCAAAGTCGGCATTTTAATCCCCAAAAAAACGGTCAGTTTTTGTTTCTCATTATGCACTGCGTGCTGCAGGATTTTTTTATATGGTGCACAATGACCACACAGACCCATTCTCTCACATGTGGGCCTACCAGCTTTCTCCTGCTTGATTTAAAGCTGCAAAAACTTATTATTATTTTTTTTTTTTTTTTTTTTTTTTTTTTTTTTTGCAAAAATTGTTGAGTATATACACATCCAAAACACTGGCTCATAAGACGTATATGTACGACCAAAACAGTCAAAGGGTTAACACTCAGTGTGTGCAATATTAAAAAAATCTGGGACCACTTAGTACCTTATGGGAGCATGAGTTCAATTGAGCACCAGCTAGAGCAAACCAGGGATTCAATGATGTCATGTCGCATTAACACTCCCATTTTAAGAAGAAAGTGATGTTGACTCTGAGTTTAGTGACTTTGAGATGGATGTGTCCACAATTGGTCAAGAAAATGTCAAAAACCTTGACAATAACCCATATGCTACATCCTCTAGTAATATACCTACAATTGAGGTTAGGCTTCTTGGGCGGTAATTTGACGGTAACGACTTGTCCCCGGCTAATGTAATTCCTATTTTTAAAGCAGGGGACATGTCATTACCGTCAAATTACCGCCCAATAAGCCTAACCTCAATTGTAGGCATATTACTAGAGGATGTTGCATATGGGTTATTGTCAAGGTTTTTGACATTTTCTTGACCAATTGTGGACACATCCATCTCAAAGTCACTAAACTCAGAGTCAACATCACTTTCTTCTTAAAATGGGAGTGTTAATGCGACATGACATCATTGAATCCCTGGTTTGCTCTAGCTGGTGCTCAATTGAACTCATGCTCCCATAAGGTACTAAGTGGTCCCAGATTTTTTTAATATTGCACACATTGAGTGTTAACCCAGTAAGAGTAGGTCTTAGACAGGGATGTGTAATGTCACCATGGTTGTTTAATATATTTATAGATGGGGTTGTAAAAGAAGTAAATGCTAGGGTGTTTGGGAGAGGGGTAGGATTAAATTATGGGGAATCAAATACAAAATGGGAATTGACACAGTTACTTTTTGCTGATGATACTGTGCTTATGGGAGATTCTAAAGAAAAATTGCAAAGGTTAGTGGATGAGTTTGGGAGTGTGTGTAAAAACAGAAAGTTGAAAGTGAACATAGAAAAGAGTAAGGTGATGAGGGTATCAAATGATTTAGATAAAGAAAAACTGGATATCAAATTGGGGAGGAGGAGTATGGAAGAAGTGAATGTTTTCAGATACTTGGGAGTTGAAGTGTCGGCGGATGGATTTATGAAGGATGAGGTTAATCATAGAATTGATGAGGAAAAAAAGGTGAGTGGTGCGTTGAGGTATATGTGGAGTCAAAAAACGTTATCTATGGAGGCAAAGAAGGGAATGTATGAAAGTATAGTAGTACCAACACTCTTATATGGGTGTGAAGCTTGGGTTGTGAATGCAGCAGCGAGGAGACGGTTGGAGGCAGTGGAGATGTCCTGTCTAAGGGCAATGTGTGGTGTAAATATTATGCAGAAAATTCGAGTGTGGAAATTAGGAGAAGGTGTGGAATTAATAAAAGTATTAGTCAAAGGGCTGAAGAGGGGTTGCTGAGGTGGTTTGGTCATTTAGAGAGAATGGATCAAAGTAGAATGACATGGAGAGCATTTAAATCTGTAGGAGAAGGAAGACGGGGTAGGGGTCATCCTCGAAAAGGTTGGATGGAAGGTGTAAGGGAGGTTTTATGGGCAAGGGGCTTTGACTTCCAGCAGGCGTGCATGAGCGTGTTCGATAGGAGTGAATGGAGATGAATGGTATTTGGAACCTGACGATCTGTTGGAGTGTGAGCAGGGTAATATTTAGTGAAGGGATTCAGGGAAACCGGTTATTTTTATATAGCCAAACTTGAGTCCTGGAAATGGGAAGTACAATGCCTGCACTCTAAAGGAGGGATTTCGGGATATTAGCAGTTTGGAGGGATATGTTGTGTATCTTTATACATATATGCTTCTAAACTGTTGTGTTCTGAGCACCTCTGCAAAAACAGTGATTATGTGTGAGTGAGGTGAAAGTGTTGAATGATGATGAAAGTATTTTCTTTTTGGGGATTTTCTTTCTTTTTGGGTCACCCTGCCTCGGTGGGAGACGGCCGACTTGTTAAAAAAAAAAAAAAAAAAAAAAAAAAAAAAAAAAAAAAAAAAAAGCCTAACCTCAATTGTAGGCAAATTACTACAGTCAATTATAGCTGATAATATAAGAAGCCATCTCGATAGGCATAATTTGATTAATGATACTCAACATGGATTCACCAGGGGCCGTTCCTGCCTAACTAATTTATTAACTTTCTTCAGTAAGGCTTTTGAGGCCATTGATCATGATAAAGAATTCGATATTGTTTATTTGGATTTTAGTAAGACTTTAGATAGAGTACCACGTCAGACACTACACCTGTTTGAAGAGGTAAATTAATGTCCTATAACCTATGCCCTAAGTAAAGAGAAACAATTCTGGAATGTGTAATACATGTTCAGCAGGCTGGCTGATTGACTTTGGCTGTCTCTATCTCCATCTGTCTGTCTCTGTCTATCTCTGTCTGTATCTCACAAGTACACATAAATACAATTATACATAATGTAAATTACCTAGAATAACCCAAAAAATTCAGACAAAGTGCTATACTGTGCTTGTACATATAAGGCATAATAAGCATGACTGGCAAGTAACACGCATTTTCACTTGTTCAGGAGTCAGACGTGACTATTCTGCAACATGTGTAATACCTGTTGGCTCATGAGTGACTCTGAGACAGAGACACAAACAGAGAGACAGAAAGAGAGACAAGTGGTTATATGGGTCCAGGCTTGTCACTTCTGTAAACTATGAGACACACTTCACACTAACCGTGGCTATGTGGGTCCAGGCTTGTGCCATTTGGGTCAGTGTAGCATCATCATCTTTCTCCTGTAAAGTCTTCAGTTCCTTCCGAGCAGCATCCACACGTTCCATCTTCAAGTATGTCTGAACTATCAGGGCTCGACTGAGGAGTAGAACAACAATAAAACAGAAATTTTTAAACGCAAGTAATTTCACTGGTTATTATATGCTTCTTATCTTGAAATCTTTTGTTTAAGAAACATAAACTGCTACTGACTTAATAGAACATTTTATTAAGTGCCACATTTACCATTCAAGTGCATCAGACTGGTTAAGAACTCTGAGTGCTGCCTCATAGTTTTCCTCATGAGAGTAGATTGTTGCTGCTACCACCAGCAAGGCTATGTTGGTCAGATCAACATTTCCACTCAGTTGTGATTCAACGTCGTTCACAATCGTTGTCCTGTTAAAGGTATTAGTGTTTAATAAATTTATATACAATACAGGTCGGCCATCACTAAACCGGCATCACTGGGACATGTAGTGTGCCGGATTAGTGAGTTTGCCAGATCACAGAGTGGTTAGGTTAGAATACACTTAATTAACCTATCAATAAAGACTCTTTCTGATACATCTTCCTCATTTTCATCACTTTCTCCTCCACTGGCTTGCTGCTGTAGATTTACAATTATCTGTACAATTTCTGAGTCAGTATTATGATGAAATTTGAAATTGTGCTAGCCGAAATTAGTGCCGGATTACTGATGGAACCGGATAACTGACTGCCGGATTAGTGATAGCCTACCTGTACCTGCTCCTTGTTGCAGCTCTCAAGAAAGAGTTTAAGCTCTGTACCCTA
Source organism: Cherax quadricarinatus (assembly GCF_026875155.1). NCBI lineage: Eukaryota > Metazoa > Arthropoda > Malacostraca > Decapoda > Parastacidae > Cherax > Cherax quadricarinatus. The sequence goes on along the minus strand of NC_069427.1, from coordinate 37,722,063 downwards.
TGTCCTGTATACGTAGCATGACCAGTAAAATTGTGAATATTATGCACATAATTATGAATATTATGTTTGTTGGACTATGTATTGGTAGATAAGACTGTTGAGTAGACTTCAGAATGTACATGTTTATAGAGGGGCCACAGATATATCATATCACTTTTTAGTTGTAGCTACCGTGAGAGTAAAAGGTAGATGGGATACAAGGAAAATAGAAGCAGCAAGTAAGAGAGAGGTGAAGGTGTATAAACTAAAAAAGGAGGCAGTTAGGGTAAGATATGAACAACTATTGGAGGATAGATGGGCTAGTGAGAGTATAGGGAATGGGGTTGAAGATGTATGGGGTAGGTTTAAGAATGTTGTGTTAGAGTGTTCAGCAGAAGTTTGTGGTTACAGGAAAGTGGGTGCGGGAGGGAAGAAGAGCGATAGGTGGAATGATGATGTAAAGAGAGTAGTAAGGGAGAAAAAGTTAGCATATGAGAGGTTTTCACAAAGTAGAAGTAATGCAAGGAGGGAAGAGTAAATGAAAAGATACAGAGGTTGCGAGAGTGGTGAAGCAGTGAAAAAAGAGAGCAAATGAGAGAGTGGGTGAGATGTTATCAACAAATTTTGTAGAAAATAAGAAAAAGTTTTGGAGTGAGCTTAATAAGTTGAGGAAGCCTAGGGAACAAATGGATTTGACAGTTAAAAATAGGAGAGGAGAGTTATTAAATGGAGAGTTAGAGGTATCGGGAAAATGAAGGGAATATTTTTAGGAACTGTTAAGTGTTGATGAAGATAGGGAAGCTGTGATTTCGTGTATAGGGCAAGGAGGAATAACATCTTGTAGGAGTGAGGAAGAGCCAGTTGTGAGTGTGGGGGAAGTTCGTGAGGCAGTGGGAAAAATGAAAGGGGGCAAAGCAGCTGGGATTGATGAGATAAAGATAGAAATGTTGAAAGCAGGTGGGGATATAGTTTTGGAGTGGTTGGTGCTATTATTTAATAAATGTATGGAAGAAGGTAAAGTACCTAGGGATTCGCATAGAGCATGCATAGTTTCTTTGTATAAAGGCAAAGGGGATAAAAGAGTGCAAAAATTATAGGGGAATAAGTATGTTAAAAACAGAGTAGGGGAGTTAGTAGATGGGGAGATGGAGGTATTAGGTAGATGGCGAGAATATTTTGAGGAACTTTTAAATGTTAAGGAAGAAAGGGAGGCGGGAATTTCATGCACTGGTCAGGGAGGTATACCATCTTTTAGGAGTGAAGAAGAGCAGAATGTAACTGTGGGGGAGGTACGTGAAGCATTATGTAGAATGAAAGGGGGTAAAGCAGCTGGAACTGATGGGATCATGACAGAAATGTTAAAAGCAGGGGGGAATATAGTGTTGGAGTGGTTGGTACTTTTGTTTAATACATGTATGAAAGAGGGGAAGATACCTAGGGATTGGTGGAGAGCATGTATAGTCCCTTTTATATAAAAGAAAAGGGGACAAAAGAGATTGTGAAAATTATAGAGGAATAAGTTTACTGAGTATACCAGGAAAAGTGTACGGTAGGGTTATAATTGAAAGACTTAGAGGTAAGACAGAATGTAGCATACATTGAAGCATATATGAGAACAGTATTTAGATAAAGGTAGGGAAGTTTTTATTGCATTTATGGATTTAGAAAAGGCATATGATAGAGTGGATAGAGGAGCAATGTGGTAGATGTTGCAAGTATATGGAATAGGTGGTAAGTTACTAAATGCTGTAAAGAGTTTTTATGAGGATAGTGAGGCTCAGGTTAGGGTGTGTATAAGAGAGGGAGACTACTTCCCGGTAAAAGTAGGTTTTAGGCAGGGATGAGTAATGTCACCATGGTTGTTTAATATATTTATAGATGGGGTTGTAAAAGAAGTAAATGTTAGGGTGTTCGGGAGAGGGGTGGGATTAAATTATGGGGAATCAAATTCAAAATGGGAATTGACACAGTTACTTTTTGCTGATGATACTGTGCTTATGGGAGATTCTAAAGAAAAATTGCGAAGATTAGTGGATGAGTTTGGGAATGTGTGTAAAGGTAGAAAGTTGAAAGTGAACATAGAAAAGAGTAAGGTGATGAGGGTATCAAATGATTTAGATAAAGAAAAATTGGATATCAAATTGGGGAGGAGTAGTATGGAAGAAGTGAATGTTTTCAGATACTTGGGAGTTGATGTGTCGGCGGATGGATTTATGAAGGATGAGGTTAATCATAGAATTGATGAGGGAAAAAAGGCGAGTGGTTCGTTGAGGTATATGTGGAGTCAAAAAACGTTATCTATGGAAGCAAAGAAGGGAATGTATGAAAGAATAGTAGTACCAACACTCTAATATGGATGTGAAGCTTGGATGGTAAATGCAGCAGTGAGGAGACGGTTGGAGGCAGTGGAGATGTCCTGTCTAAGGGCAATGTGTGGTGTAAATATTATGCAGAAAATTCGGAGTGTGGAAATAAGGAAAAGGTGTGGAGTTAATAAAAGTATTAGTCAGAGGGCAGAAGAGGGGTTGTTGAGGTGGTTTGGTCATTTAAAGAAGAATGATATGGAAAGCATATAAATCTATAGGGGAAGGAAGGCGGGGTAGGGGTCGTCCACAAAAGGGTTGGAGAGAGGGGGTAAAGGAGGTTTTGTGGGTGAGGGGCTTGGACTTCCAGCAAGCGTGCATGAGCGTGTTAGATAGGAGTGAATGGAGACGAATGGTACTTGGGACCTGACGATCTGTTGGAGTGTGAGCAGGGTAATATTTAGTGAAGGGATTCAGGGAAACAGGTTATTTTCATATAGTCGGTCTTGAGTCCTGGAAATGGGAAGTACAATGCCTGCACTTTAAAGGAGGGGTTTGGGATATTGGCAGTTTGGAGGGATATGTTGCGTATCTTTATGTGTGTGTTGTTTAGGTAAGACACTTCTATCAATTTTGCTGTACTCGACTGAAGAAGCCTACTGTGTAGGCGAAACGTTTCGAAATAAAGATACCTAACTGTTGCATGTGTGTCTTACCTAAACAACCTGTCGGTATTTTATACCATTTTATTGTTCATCTTTATATGTATATGCTTCTAAACTGTTGTATTCTGAGCACCGCTGCAAAAACAGTGATAATGTGTGAGTGTGGTGAAAGTGTTGAATGATGATGAAAGTATTTTCTTTTTGGGGATTTTCTTTCTTTTTTGGGTCACCCTGCCTCAGTGGGAGACGGCCGACTTGTTGAAAAAAAAAAAAAAAAAAGTCTGTTGAGTATACCAGGTAAAGTGTATGGTAGAGTTATTATTGAAAGAATTAAGAGTAAGACAGAGAGTAGGATAGTAGATGAACAAGAAGACTTTAGGAAAGGTAGGGAGTGTGTAGACCAAGTGTTTACAGTGAAACATATAGGTGAACAGTATTTAGAAAAGGCTAAAGAGGTTTTTGTGGCATTTATGGATTTGGAAAAGGCATATGACAGGATGGATAGGGGGGTAATGTGGCAGATGTTGCAGGTGTATGGTATAGGAGGTAGGTTACTGAAAGCAGTGAAGAGTTTTTATGAAGATAGTGAAGCTCAGGTTAGAGTATGTAGGAGAGAGGGAGATTATTTCCCAGTAAAAGTAGGCCTTAGACAAGGATGTGTGGTGTCACCGTGGCTGTTCAATATATTTATAGATGGGGATGTAAGAGAAGTGAATGCGAGGGTCTTGGCAAGAGGTGTGTAGTTAAAAGATAAAGAATCGAACACGAAGTGGGAGTTGTCACAGTTGCTCTTTGCTGATGACACTGCTTTTGGGAAATTCTAAAGAGAAGTTGCAGAGGTTGGTGGATGAATTTGGTGGGGTACGTAAAACAAGAAAATTAAAAGTGAATATAGGAAAGAGTAAGGTGATGAGGATAACAAAAAGATTAGGTGATGAAAGATTGGATATCAGATTGGAGGGATAGAGTATGGAGGAGGTGAATGTATTCAGATATTTAGGAGTGGACTTGTCAGCAGATGGGTCTATGAAGGATGAGGTGAATCACAGAATTGATGAGGGGAAAAGGGTGAGTGGTGCACTTAGGAGTCTGTGGGGTCAAAGAACTTTGTCCATGGATGCAGAGGGAAATGTATGTGAGTATAGTTATACCAACACTCCTATATGGGTGTGAAGCATAGGTGATGAATGTTGCAACAAGGAGAAGGTTGGAGACAGTGGAGATGTCATGTCTGAGGGCAATGTGTGGTGTGAATATAATGCAAAGAATTCGTAGCTTGGAAATTAGGAGAAGGTGCAGGGTTACCAAAACCATTATCCAGAGGGTTGGGGAGGGGTTGTTGAGGTGGTTTGGACATGTAGAAGGTAACAAAACAGAATGACCTCTAGAGTGTATAAATCTGTTGTAGAGGGAAGGTGGGGTAAGGGTCGGCCTAGGAAAGGTTGGAGGGAGGGGGTAAAGGAGGTTTTGTGTGCGAGGGGTTTGGACTTACAGCAAGCATGCATGAGCGTATTTGATAGGAGTGAATGGAGGCAAATGGTTTTTAATATTTGACATGCTGTTGGAGTGTGAAAAAGTAACATTTATGAAGGGATTCAGGAAAACCAGCAGGCTGGACTTGAGTCCTGCAGATGGGAAGTACAGTGTCTGCACTCTGAAGGAGGGGTGTTAATGTTGCAGTTTCATAACTGTAGTGTAAAGCACCCCTCTGGCAAGACAGTGATGGAATGAATGATGATGATAGTTTTTCTTTTTCGGGCCACCCTGCCTTGGTGGGAATCGGCCAATGTGTTAATAATTCCTCCTCCCTTAGTTTAAGCACTTTCACCTCCCTCTTACTTGTTGTTGCCACTTCTCTTGTCCATCTACCTCCTACTCTAACTGTAGCTACAATAATAATGCAGACCCGATAGATGCGCACAAGATGCAGCACACCCTTATATCATAGTAGGAACAACACATGTCTCATCGACATGGGATGCACTCACCATCTCAACACGTGTTTGTAGCCCACCAATCACCTCATATCTCATCTCTAAACCCGCAGGCTCACCTATAAGACCACCCCCCCAAGTATGCTTTGCATTTCACTTGGATCGAAGTCATCCTAGGGATTCTGCTACACTATGAGCAAAGTCGCTGTGCTAACCCCCCCCAACAAGTGCTCACGAGTATCAGCATACATGTGTCTATGTACAATGTATTTGTTTATACCTGAATAACTTACTTACTTACTTACTTTCATTACGTGCTACATCATACCTTGTATATTTATTTATCCTCTTTTTCATAAACTATTTTGTATTAATTATCACCAAATCTCTTTCTACACATGCTCAATTAAAGACTCCCCATTCCATTTACCCTGGCCACCCAAATTTACCTACTACTCCCTCCATAGCATTTTTACCCACTTAGCATTGAAATCCCCAACCACAAGTACCTGGAGTTTACCTGGAGGAGAGTTCGGGGGTCAACGCCGCGGCCCGTCTGTGACCAGGCCTCCTGGTGGATTCAAGCCTGATCAACGGGCTGTTGCTGCTGGCTGCACGCAAACCAACGTACGGACTCCCACCATATACCTCACGCACCACTCACCTTTTTTTCCCTCATCAATTCTATGTTTAACCTCATCCTTCATAATCCATCCGCCGAACGTCAACTCCCAAGTATCTGAAAAACATTCATTCTTCCATACTCCTCCTCCCAATTTGATATCCAATTTTTCTTTTAAATCTAAATCATTTGATTACCCTCATCACCTTACTCTTTCTATGTTACTTCAACTTTCTACCTTTACACACATTCTCAAACTCATCCACTAACCTTTGCAATTTTTCTTTAGGAATCTCCCATAAGCACGTATCATCTGCCAAAAAGTAACCTGTGTCAATTCCCATTTTGAATTTGATTCCCCATAATTTAATCCCACCCTCTCCCGAACACCTAGCATTTACTTCTTTTACAACCTCTATAAATAATATTAAACAACCATGGTGACATTACAATCCCTGTCTAAGACCTACTTTTACGGGAAGGTATTCTCCTCTCTTCTACACACCCTATCCTGAGCTCACTATCCTCATAAAAGCTCTTTACAGCAATTTTAGTAACTTACCCCTATTCCATAAAATTGCAACATCTGCCCATTGCTCCTCTAATCCACTCTATCATATGCCTTTTCTTTAAATCCATAATGAAATTAAAAAACTATTCCCTACCTTTATCTAAATACTGTTCCATATATGCTTCAATGTAAACCACTTGATCTACAATCCCTACCCACTCTGTAGCCTCCTTGCTCATCCGCAATTCTACATTCTGTCTTACCTCTAATTCTTTCAATTATAACCCATACCATATACTTTTCCTGGTATACTCAGAAAACTTATACCTCTATAATGATCAAAGAAACATTAATAAACAACACAACACAAACTATTAGACCATAAACGTTCTAATAAAACATTTGCCACTAGGAGTACCCCCCCCGCCCCTACAAATAAATTAAATAGATAAATAAATAAATAAATAAAATAAATCAAATAAACTAAATAAATAAATTAATAAATAAATAATAATAAATAAAATAAATAAATAAATAATAAATAAATAAATAAATAAATAATAAATAAATAAATAAATAATAAATAAAATAAATAAATAAAATAAATAAATAAATAAATAAATAATAAAATAAATCTATATTATTTATATATATATATATATTATTTATATATATATATATATAATATATTTATATAATATATATATATATATATATATATATATATATATATATATATATATATTATTAATATATAATATATTATATATATTATATATATATTTATTTATTTATTTTTTATTTATTTATGTCTTTGTTTACTCCTAGGTGCAATGTTTATTAGAAAACTTTTTATGGACTATTAGTTTTGTTTGTGTTGTTTATTAATGTTCTTTGATTATTTTCCCTTGGATAGTAAGTTTTGTTTAGGGATCAGGTACACATAAGTCATCATTATTAAACTTATGTAAAATTTCCTAGGATAACAAAAAAAATAAATCAGTGACTTATTTCACCCCCCCCCCCCCCCCCCCCCCCCCCCCCCCCCCTCTGGGGTCCTGGATATGCAACTACAATAGTCAACTAACTCCTAAGCCGTATATTTTTGGTTTAGGCTCAAACATAATTTTTTTTTTTTCGAAAGTTTTCAATGGTTATATATAAAAAAAATTTTAATTAGTTATTAAACCTAGGAAATGTAAGGAAGTGAAGAGAAGAGGTAAATAAATAAATAAATGTTTATTTGCTTGCATGGCTTACAATGTGTGGTTTATATATTTTTAATGTTAATTACAAGAATGGCCTCTAGCATGCCTAGGCATTTCGGGCAGACTAATCCTAATTCTTACTTTTAATTGACACAGGTTGTGGAGCAGTACATTTTAATATATCTATCTGCATACTAGGTGGATTTATAATAATGAGGAAGTTTAAAACGTTTAACCATCACCCCCCAACGACCATTTAGTGATGGAGAATGGTAAAGCCTTGACACGATACACCTTTCTATTAAGTTCATATATTGGAGAGTTTCTTAGACAAACTTAGGGCTAACTTAAGATCTATTAGGCAATAGCTATATTAGGAATTTTATGTTTACAGTCGTTTGGGTGAATGGAAGTGTAAATTAGGGGGCATGACTAACATCTGTCTAACATCTAACATCTGAAGTACATATGTTCAATCCCAACCCGGATGGAAATGTTGGGTAGGTTTCCTTTTATTTGTTGCCCCTGTTCACCTAGCGGTAAGTAGGTACCTAGGTATAAGTCACCTTACACCTGATGCCCCTGTTCACCTAGCAATAAGTAAGTACCTGGGTGTTAGGTGACTGGTGTGGGTCGCATCCTGGGTACAAAAATAATTTGATTTGCCCGAAAAGTTCTGCATAACCAGGGACTTTCTCTATATTAGTATGTCACTGATGTCAACTACAGTCTGTATAAGTTGTATCAAATACTTGTAGAAATAAAGATTATTAGTATTATTACTTATAATTCGGTAAAATCAAGGCCTATCTCGGCATACCTGTAAACCAAATTGACAGGTCTACCAATTTATCACTACCTTTACTGAGACAATCATAAACTACGTTACCTGCAGTTTTTGCGCCTCATTTATACAATGTTGATAGTTGCCAATATAAAAAGAGTTTTTAACTTCAAAAAGTTCGTCGACTTCAGCCATGGTGACACTTGGCTCTGACAGGACTGCCATCTGAACACAATATTTTTTTGCTAATAAATCATTGATATTTTATCATTAATCTAAGCATCAACATGAGCACTATTATGATTAATTATAACTATTAGAAGGAAAATATCAAATTAACAACCCAGCAAACAGTATGTCTTAAATTTGTGATAATTCTAATGATGTAAAGTTGGCCAACCTGATAGTTGACGTGTATTGTAATTTACCAAAACAATAACTAACTTACATTTTATCTAGCAAATATAAATAACATAAATATTGCCAAACCTTAATAAATATAATTCAATTATTATTTAACAAAATCGAGCATTGAAAGTATTTATAACTTTGTTCCGTCCCGGAGGATGTGTTGTTTGGTCCTGGTGATGCAACTCATTTTTATTTTATTATTATGATTATTATTATTGTATTATTATTATTATTATTATTATTATTATTTATTATTATTATTATTATTTTTATTATGATTATTATTATTATTATTATTATGTTATTTTATTATTATTATTATTATTTTATTTTTATTATTATTATTATTAGCGTGTATATGGATGGGGTCCACCTTGTGTAAATTGTGTGACCATTATTATTATTATTATAATCAAAAGAAAGCGCTAGCCACAAGGGCATATACAGCTGTGGGACCCAAAGCCTCGGGAATTGGATAAAAAAGGCTTCAAGGAGAATATTTGGATTTCTTCCTGAAGCAGTTTGAATATCCACTTTCCTACCACCCATCTTTTCGTTTTTTTTACCAATAGGATATATTAGTACATAATATGGTTACAGAAATTTAAGAGATACATTGTGATATAAAAGTGGCATATACGTACATGTTGTTACGTGTGTATCACCGAATTAAGGGAAAATCTCCATCCAGCTCCCAGAGCTTAGGGCGTGTGCCTAAAATACAGCAGAGCATTACCCTTAGAACAGCCGCGCTGAGCCGCTGAAACAGAAAAAACCTATAAAATATCTGCCCTGGATCCCTAGTTACCTGATGAGTCTTTTCTCAGCTTTTAGGAGTTTAGATGCATTTTTTTTTCCAGAGCAAGGGTCTCTGAGCCTATGGAACAAACTATAATGATGGCAAGTTCTCCATATTTTTCTAGACTTTTCGGGGACTCCCTGAAGCTGGCAGCTGCCCTCCTTCCTCCTGGTGCATTGGAGTATAAGTATCAGCAAGGTAGATGCACATGTATAGTCCCACACCACCTGCTTCCGTTGTCCAGGCTTTGAAGTGTGATACCATGTGGTTGCTTCTGCTGCCATCAGATCTGTATAGCTGGAGTGGCTCCCCTTATGCTGGGCATTCCGGCTGTTGTGAGGCTCCTCTTGATAATGTTATTACCTCACTCATGACTTGCAATCTTTCCTCGGATTTACAGCACACAAGACATGGACCCCGAATCGGTTGCTTGCTTCACTGCCACAAATACACCTGTGTTCGCGAGAATAGGGGCGTTAAGTCGAAGGGCAACACCGATGCGGAAGTCTGTGGGTCGAGGGCGTGTGCCAAGGCTGGAGTTGGAACAGCCAACAGAAAAGTCCCTGCATGAGGGGCTCTTTAACTGCCAGGAGGTGGGACTCTATCCCTTCCCTGACACATCTGAAGAATTGTTGAGGCTATATTTTCCACTATTGGGCCATCCCAGTACCGATTTTTGTGTTGTTGGTGGAGCAGGTCTGGTTTCAGAGCCCATTAGATTATCCCAGATCATGGCTCCGTCATTGAACTTTTTGGTCTTGGACTCCAGTTTTGTCCCTAAGATGTTCAGAGAATCGCTCTAAATGCCCTCTGAAGTTTCAATACATGAGGACAGAAAGCAGGTAGCGCAATCTGTGATGACTTGCGTACACTAATGCCTCCTAGTCTGACTGGAAGTAGTAGCTTGGTTCCACTGCCTTTTTCTCGAGTAAGGTTAAGTTACTTTCGTAAAAAATCTGCCTTAGGATACAGTCATTTCGTGCAGTTATAGGGTTATATAAGAAGGTGCACATCTTAGGTCAATATGTCAACCTTGTCTACTCACGCACTTTGTGAGAAGGTAAAAACTTTCACGTTTGTTTGACAGATTGCCTATTCGTGCAACCCCCCCCCCCCCCCCCCCCCCCAACCCCCCCCACCCCTCCCCCCCCCCCCCCCCCTTTCCCCATTTTTTTTTTTCCAACACTTTTTCCATTCTCTTAACTCTTCCAATTTCTTCTTGAGAATTGTGTCAATGGCATTGCTTCCCAGAGGTACTCCTAGCAAGACCCTGTTTGTAGGGGCAATGACTACTGCTCTGGCACCCCGTTTTGTCTCCACGCATTAATCACTTGCTGACTGAATAGATGATTTCACATTGGGATGGATTCTGGATGAGACCCCATTTCCTGTCCCCGTGTCATTACCTGTGTAAGATCATCTAGGAGGGACTCCTTTGTACCTGTTAGTGTGCCATTATCTAGGAACCAGATGTTTAGCTCACTGGTAAGTCTGATTGTGATTTCCCTAACTGCTATACAGAAGAGAAATGGTGCAAGAGGATCTCCTTGTTGGACACATCTCCGTTGATGTGATTTCTTTGCTCTCCAAGAGAAGCATTGATTTCCTTGCTATACCAGTTGAACAAAAGGGGGGGAAAGAGACCAGGGAAATGTTCTTGTATTGCTGCTAATACCACGTCTCTTTTCAGGAGATTAAATGCATTCTTGAAATCTAATTTTACCACTGCATTGTCCTCACGCAGGTTGTTGATATACGCCCTTATTGCATGAACCGCTGCTTCACTTCCTTGAGAGACCCCAAAGCCAAGCTGGTTTGGGTTGAAGCATCCTAGCTGCCTGTGCACGAATACTTCGGGTACGAGGCGGCGTAACGTGTTGCCTACTGCAATTGGCCGAATTCTCCCATCCTTCTTTTTAAGTTGCACCAAAAAGAAAGGTCTATTTCTCAGGAATCAGCCCAGCAAGGAATTGTTGACTAACCTTATATATATATATATATAATATATAATTATATAGTATATTTATTATTTTTATATACTCACTAATATAATATATATATATATATATATATATATATATATATATATATTATATATATATATATATTTTTTTCTTTTCAAACAAGTACGGGCCGTCTCCCACCGAGGCAGGGTGACTCAAAAAGAAAGAAAATTCCCCCAAAAGAAAATAATTTTCATCATCATTCAACACTTTCACCTCACTCACACATAATCCCCCACACTTGTTTTTGCAGAGAGGAGGTGCTCAGGAACACACAGTTTAGAAGCATATACGTATAAAGCTACACAACAGTCCTCCAAACTTCTAATATCCCAAAACCCCTCTTTAGAGTGCTGGCATTGTACTTCCCATTTCCAGGACTCAGTCCGGCTATATAAAAATAACCGGTTTTCCTGATCCCTTCACTAAATATTACCTGCTCACACTCAAAACAGATCGTCAGGTCCAAGTACCATTCGGTCTCCATTCACTCCTATCGATCACACACATGCACGGCCTGCTGAACACCAAGCTCCTCGCCAAAAACCTCCCACTACCCTATCCATCAACCTTTTCGAGGTGACCATACCCCGCCATGCCTCGCTACAGATTTCAAATGCTCTCCATGTCATTCTACTTTGATATTATTCTCTTCTAAATGACAAACCACCTCAACAACCCGCTCTTCAGCCCTCTGACTAATAAAGTTATTAACTCCACACCTTCTCTAATTTTACACATTCCGATGAATTTTCTGCCATATATTCACACACACATTGCCCTTAGACAGAACATCTCCACTGCCTCCAACCGCCTCCTCGCTGCTGCATTTCACAACCCAAGCTCCCACCATGTAAGAGTGTTGGTTACACTATACTTTCATACATTCCTTCTTTGCCTCCATAGATAACGGTTTTTGACTCAACATATACCTTATGCACCACTCACCTTTTTCCCTCATCAATTCCTATGATTAACTCATCCTTTCATAATCCATCCGCGATACATCAACCCCAAGTATTTGAAAACATTCATTCTTCCATACTCCTCTCCCAAGTTTGATATCCAATTTTTCTTTATCTAATTTATTATGTACCCATGATTCACCTTACTCTTTTCTATGTTCACCTTCACTTTCTACATTTGCACACACTCTCAAACTATCCAACGAACCCTTGCAATTTTATTTATGAATCTCCCATAAGCACAGTTACATCAGCAAAAAGTAACTGTGTCAATTACACCCCATCTAAATATATTATGAACAACCATGGTGACATTACACATCCCTGTCTAAAACTACTTTTACCGGTATTTACCTGGAGTTTCATTACCTTTGTAACTAGATCAGCTATCATAACTTTGGGGTCCAGTCACTGGACCCATTATGTACCTTTGTAATCTTTTGACTACCGCCCACAGGATGGGGTATGGGGGCATAATAAAGATATTAAACTAAACTGTGTGTGTGTGTGTGTGTGTGTGTGTGTGTGTGTGGTGTGTGTGAGATGTCTGTGTGTGTACTCACCTATTTGTGTTGAGGTGTTACTCACCTAATTGTACTCACCTAATTGTTGTTGCAGTGGTCGAGACTCAGCTCCTGGCCCGCCTCTTCGCTGATCGCTACTGGATCCTCTCTCTCTTGCTCCTGAGCTTTGTCATACCCTCTTCTTAAAAACCTATGTATGGTTCCTGCCTCCACTACTTCACTTGCGTAGGCTATTCCACTTGCTGAACTCTATGACTGATGAAATACTTCCTAACGTCCTGTGACTCGTGAGTCTTCAGCTTCCAGTTGTGGACCCCTTGTTCTGTGTCCCCCTCTCTGGAAACATCTATCTCTGTTCCACCTTGTCTATTCCCGCAGTATTTGTATGGTCGTTATCATGTCTCCCCTGACCTTCTGTCCTCCAGTGTCGTCCAGTCGATTTCCCTTAACCTTTCCTCGTACGACATTTCCTTGAGTCTGGGATATCCATGTGCCAACCTTTGTACTTAACTTCTTGAAGTGCTTGAACCCAGGTTGTGGGTTCCAGACTGGTTGCTGCATACTCCAGTATGGGCCTAACATACCAGTGTCAGTGTCTTGAAACGATCCTTATTAGGTATCGGAACGCTATTCCTCAGGTTTGCAGGCGCCCGTATTGCGCAGGTTATTGGTTGATGTGTGCCTCCGGTGATGTGCTCGGTGTTAAGGTTCACCCAAGGGTCTTTCTCCCTGAGTGAGGTCTGTAGTATCTTTGTCACCTAGCTATACTCTGTCTGCGGTCTTCTTGCCCCTCCCAATCTCATGACTTTGCAATTGCTGGATTGAATATCGAGATGCAGTTGCTGGACACTTGTCCAGCCTGGTCCAGGTCTCTTTGCAGTCCTGCCTCATCCTCGTCCGATTTAAATATTATCCTCATCTTACGTCATCTGCGAACAGGGACACTTCAGAGTCTATTCTTCCATCATGTCGTTCACATTTATCAAAAAAATAAGCACTGGTCCTAGAACTGACCCCTGTGGTACCCGCTCCCTTTTTTCCCCCTAAAACAGGCGCCCACTGTGATACCTCTTCACGTACCATGACTCGTTGCTGCTCCTGTAGGTATTCCCTTATCCATGCAGTGCCCTCCCTTTTACGTGTGCTGATCCTCCAGCTTCTGCACTAATCTCTTGTTGGGGAAACTGTGTCAAAGGCCTTCCTGCAGTCTAGGAAAACGCAATCAGACCCCACCCTCTCTTCGTGTCCTTACTTCTGTTACCTTGTCATAAAAACTCCAGGAGGTTTGATGATACAAGATTTTGACCTTCCATGAACCATGCTGGTTTTCCATTTTTTTTATTTATAATCTTGTTCCTTCCATGTGTTCTACCACTCTCCTCCTGATAATCTTCTCCATGACTTTGCACACAATACTTGTCAGAGAGACAAGGTCTCCGTAGTTTAGTGCCTCGTTTCTGTTTCCTTTCTTAAATATGGGACTACATTAGCTGTCTTCCATTTTCTCAGGTGTTGCCCTAACTGTTAAAGGAAGATATGTGTGTGTGTGTGAAGATTGTGGTTAGAGGCACGCACACATCTTCTGCTCCTTCTCTAAGGACCATGTGGGAGATGTTGTCCGGGTCCCTCGCCGTTGAGGTGTCAAGGTACTTAAAGAGCTTCTTCACCTCCTACCTCAGTTGTTCGTATGTATCCAACCATTGGTGGTATATTCCCTCTTGATGTTCCCTTCTGTGCTGTCTTCTACTGCCATCCTGTCCTCTACTGTAAAAAACTTCTTATCTCCTGTTCAGCTCCTCACATAGACTCCTGATAGTCTTGCTCTGTAGCAGTGGCTCTCCACCTGTGCTGACAGTCTAAGACATGCATGCTACCTGGTCTTGGATCTGTTGTACTGACTAGTCCTATGAATGTGGCCTAGCTCTACAGACTAGTCAGACGGCAGTCAGCCTTTGATTGTCTCCTCGCTGGCTCTATGAGTCATCGCATGCCAAGACTGCATACGCTGGAGACTCTCCTATCTCCTTACACTATGTGAAGTGACTACATTACTACGCTCGCGCGACTCTGATCCTGAGCCTATTTTACGCGCAGACTAGCTGTGCGCCTGACCTCTCTAGTCTGTTTTGCCATCTCTCAGCATTGCATCGTTGATGTTGCGTCCTTGTGTACACCGATCGACGGTGCTAACACAGGGGCGTCGTCCACACATCCACAATGTGCACACTTCCACAAGTGCTAAACCAATCAACAAGTGCAACACATCCAAGCGCCACACTCCACAAGTGCACACCATCCAGAAGTGCACCATATACACAAGTGCACACATTTCACAGGTCACACATCCACATGTGCACACATCCACAAGTGCACACATCACAAGTGCAAACGCATCCACCAAGTACACACATCCCACAGTACACACATCCACAAAGTGCACACAGCCACTAGTTGCACACATTCCGCAAGTGACACTCCACAAGTGCACCAATTCCAAAGTACACACATCCACATGTGCACCACATTAACAAGAGCACACATCCACCTCTGGTCTTCCGTTGTTACTGTGCCCTTGGATAAACCTTTCCACTGCCTCCTTGCATTTGTTGTTACATTTCCATATTTCATTTACTGGCTTTCCTGCCAGTTCTCTGTCCCACTGGACTCTCGCAAGGGATGTTCGTCAACCTATGTAGTCCCCTCTTTTATAGTCAGGCTTTCCCATTCAACTTCCTGTTATTCTCTCACTTGCAGCTCTACTATGTATTCAAAGCACAGAACACGTGGTCGCTAGCTCTAGGGGCTCTCATACTTGATGTCCTCAATATCTGTGCTGCCCAGGGTGAACACAGGGTCCAATCTTGCTGGTTCATCCTCCCCTTCACTCGGGATAGTGTCCCTTAACATGTTGTGCATAAGGTTTTCCAGCACCACGTCCAACATCTGGCTCTCCATGTTTCGGACCCCATGTGGCTCAGGTTTTCCCAGTCAATCTCCTGTGGTTGAAATCCCCCATATCCAGCAAACTTTGCTCTGATGGAGTGAGCTTCTTCTTGCACCTCAGAAGTGTGTCCACCAATGCTCTGTTGCTATTTTCATATTCCTCTCTTGGCCTCTGCAGTTCTGGTGGTGGATTATACATCACTGCAAATGACCACTTAGTGTTCCCAGACTGAAGTGTACCTGTTGTAGTCTCTTTCTCCCGTTCTCATCTATTCCTTCCATTTTCCTCGAATTTCCATCTGTTTTTTACAAGCAGAGCCAACCCACTCCCCCCCTGCCCCTTCTATTTCCTCATGATCTGGTATCATGGTGGGAAGATTGCATCTGTTATTGTCTCCATGAGTTTGTTTCTGTACTGCTATGATGTCTGGGGACTTCTCATTGATTCTTCTTGCCATTCTCATAGTTTTTTCGTTAATCCATCTGAATTGTGTACCAACCCTTCAATTCTGTTCTAATACTGTAACTGTGGTGCGGGTGGAAAAGAGGGATCGGTGTGTGAATGGTTGGTTGGATTGATTCAGTTGCCTTGGGGGGTCGTGGCTGGAGTCTTCTGCAGGTGTTTCTGGGGGGTGCGCATGTCCTTCATTTGATCCTGGATTATTCTGCTCTCCTTTTTCTTCCTCCCATTTTCTCTTTCGTTTTTGAAACTCTCTCTTCATGTCTTCTCGCGCGCGCCTGTGTTTCTGTCTCGATCGAGGTACACACTCAGGGAACTCCTGCTTGCCTCTCAGCCGTGCTTACTCTGCAGGATCTGGTTCGGGTTGATTTCTGCCTGAAAATTACTTTGAGAGGCCGATTCCTTTTCTTGTGAAACCACCCAATTCTCCGAAAATTGCCACCTGGGGTCATGTCCCCCTCGCCTATCACCTTCATGATATCTTCATCGCTTTTTTCTCTTCCTGCTTGCCTTTCATCATAAGTTTCCCCTTTAGCTTCGTCTAGCCCATAGACAAACACGGATCTTTCCCTTCACCTCCCACTGGACTCCATTGAATCTCTGGTGTTTTAGTTCCTTCCCGTGGAGTGTTCCTTCTTCGTCCCTTCCCTAGTTATTGCCCTATGCTTCTTGAGTTTATCCTTCCTGCTCACCTGCTAATGGCCCCCACAGGTAGTGGTAAAGGTCCTTGCAATATGTCCTAGTTCCTTCAATGGTCTTCAACCTCTCAATTGTCCTAGTGTGCTCCCCTGTCTTTGTTTTGGCCATGTGGGTTGACAGGACCTCTCCCTTCCCCCCTCCTTGCATACAGTTTAGTTCCATGCTTCCTTCAGACCTGTTGTCTGTGTTTGTTGTAGCCATTGCCGATGCTACTTCTGTAATATCTTTGTCTCTGTGCTGTTTTCAGATGTCTCAGCTCCTCTTCTATCTCTCTATCTTGATTTCTGCTGCTGTGGCCTGTGTTCCACCTTCTGCATTTGCTGCTTAACCTCTCTTCCATCTTCCTTTCCAGCTCATCAGTCTCCTTCCCCAGTCTTCCTCCCTTGTTTTGAGCTCTACCTCCCATTCCTCCCTCCAGATTCGTCCTGGTGCCCCTTGTCTCATCCTGGTTAGGGGGAGGGGAAATAGTTGGTTAGGAGAGGGGATGGATGTTGTGGGGGAGGGGGAGGATGTTTATTGGAGGGGTAGGATAGTTGGGGGAGGGGGTTAGATGGTTTGGGGGAGAGAGGGGATGGATGGTTATGGGGGAGGTGGAGGATGGTTATTGGAGGGAGGGAGTGTAGTTGGGGAGGTTTAGACGGTTTGGGGACGGGTTAGGTGGTTTGGTGGAGGGGTAGGTGGCTAAGGTGAGGTGGTTAGGGAAGGGGGAGAGGTGGTTAGGGGAAGGGGGGGTACGTGTTTGTGTCAGTGTTTATGTAAGTGGTGGAGGGTGTGGAGTGGGGTGTGTGTGTGTGTGTATGTGCAATGTGTCGTGTGTGTGTGGTGTGGTGTGTGGTGTGTGTGTGGTGTGTGTGTTGTGGTGTGTGTGTGTGTGGTGTGTGTGTGTGGGTGTGCGTGTGTGTGGTGTGGGTGTGTGGTGTGAGTGTGTGGTGTGTGTGAGTGGGGGTATGTGTGGTGTGTGTGTGTGGGTGGTGTGTGTGTAGTGTGAGTGTGTGTGGTGTGTGTGAGGTGTGTGGTGTGTGGGATGTGTGTGTGTGTTGCGTGTGTGTGTGTGGTGTTGTGATGTGTATGTGTGTATGTGTATGTGTGTGTGTGTGTGTTTGTGTGTGTGTATGTGTTTATGTATGTATGGTGTGGTATGTGTGTGTATGTATTGGTGTGTGTGTGTGTAACTCACCTAGTTGAGGGTTGCAGGGGTCGGAGTTCCGAGCTCCTGGCCTGTGTGTGTGGGTGTGTGGGTTGTGTGTGTGTGTGTGTGTGTGTGAGTGTCTACCCTTGTGTTGTGTGTGCTTGTCTGGAGGGAGGGAGGTTAGGGGGGGTTAGTTGTGTGGTTGAAAGATCCGTCGTGTAGGCACAAATTTTGTCTCATTTATCTTTCCAATTATCTACTCTCTCCACTTATTGCCCTTTCTGATTTACATATTTAATGTGCTGGTTATTATCATTTCCTTGTTCACATTGAGAGAGGACTTCTAGCTTCTAAGTATTCTTACTGCTATAACTACGGTAGTAACACTGCTGTTGTGCGTGTGTGCATCGTGTGTGTGTTGTGAGTGTGTGGGGTGTGTGTGAGAGAATCTTGTGCGGTGTAAGACTGGCCGCAACTTCTTGTGACCTTGACACAACCCTCCTGGACCTGACCCCAGCAACGTCTTACAATGTTGCCCTTAAAAGCTTGTCCCACCTACCTTCTCACACTCGTCAAAACCCACTATATTCTCTATGTCTATGCTATTTCTATTCTAATTCTGGTAATAGCTTGCAGGATGGAGTGGACCAGTATCAAACAGTATGGCAAGGCAGCCAGGGCCGTCAAACATGCAAACCACAAATAGGCGAATAAAACTTGTGGTGACAGTTGCCAGCTGCTGATGACGAGGTCGTCGTCGTAGGCCTTAAATCCCTATTTTGGAGATCTTCACGTGAGGATTATAACCAATATTCTATACATCCTGCTTCCTCACGCGGTTTCACTCTACTCTGATGATCGTAATTTACACTTCACATTATATACACTTCACTTTATATGTATAATGGCACACAACTTGTCGTGACGTCACTTCGTCAGGCCTACTGCTACCCATGTGGCAACAGCGCCTAGACCCCCCAACGGTTTGCGCTTTGAAATATTATGATATCAGGCTTTCCTTCACTTTCTTTAAACTAATAGCTTTAATTATCATCGTAGGATGGTTCACTGACGTTCCCTACCACTGATTACTGCTAACTGTAATTGCATGCCATACAACGCTAAGGATCTCGGAGCTTGTTTCCCACGTCTTCACCCCACGGGACCCCGCGTGTGTGTCTGTGAGTGTGTGGTGTGTGTGTGTGTGTGTGGTGTGTGTGTGTGTGTGTGTGTGTGTGTCAGTGTCAGTGTCAGTGTGTGGTGGTTGTGTGTGTGTGTGTGTGTGTGTGTGTATGTGTGTGGTGTGTGCGTGTGTGTGGTGTGTGTGTGTGTGTGTGTTTGTGTGTTTGTGTGTGTGTGTGTGTATGTGTCTCAACAATCAAATTTGCACCAATAACACATTACAGTTGTGACCGGTGTGGAAGTGTGATTGCTCTTACACTATAATTTTGTTCATGATTGTAGGCCATGTTATAAACGTTAAGTAACCATTCTTACAGAATTCATTACCTTTGTAAACTTGTGAGCTTCATTACATTTGTACATAGTTCAGCTATCAAAAACTTTGGGTGCCAGTTCCCTGGACCCATCGTACCTCTGTAATCTGTAAATACCTTTGTAACTTGTCATGATAGTGACCAGACCTACCCGGAGTCATTACCTTTGTAAATTGTGAGTTCATTACCTTTGTAAATTGTGACTTCATTACCTCTGTAACTTGCTCAGCTATTCAAAACTTTGGAGCCAGTCCCGGACCAATTATGTACCTCCTGTTAATCTTTTGACTACGCCACAGGATGAGTAGGGGTGCATAATAAACATATTAAACTAACTCTCTTTACAAAACTCTAACCTGAGCCTATATTTCATAAAAACTCTTTCAGGCATTAATAATTACCACCTATTCCATATACTTGCAGCATCTGCCACATTGCTCCTATCACTCTACCATATACCTTTTCTAAATCCATATATGCAATAAAAAACTTCCTACCTTTATCTAAATACTGTTCACATATATGCTTCATGTACACACTGATCTACACATCCCCTTACCCACTCTGAAACCTCCTTGCTCATCCGCAATCCTACATCTGTCTTTCACTAATTCTTTCAATTTACCCTACCGTACACTTTTCCTGGTATACTCAGTAAACTTATTCCACTTTAATTTTTTACAAACTATTTTGCCCACTTCCCTTTATATAAAGGGACTTTACATGCTCTCGCCAGTCCCTAGGTGGGATACCTTCACCTCTTTCTACATTTATTTTAAACAAAAGATTACCCAACCACTCCAACATATATCTCCCCTGTTTTAACATTTCTGTTAATGATCCCATCAGTTCTAGCTGCTTTACCCCCTTTCATTTCTACGTAATGCTCACGTACCTCCCCCACTTACATTCTGCTCTTCTTCACTCCTAAAAGTTGATATACCTCCCTGATCATGCATGAATATTCCGCCTCCCTTTTCTTCTCTTCCAACATTAAAAGTTCCTCATATATTCTCGCCGAGTCTACCTAATACCTCCATCTTCCCCATCTACTAACTACCTACTCTGTTTTTAAAGGGACAAATCCATACGATTCCCTAGGCTTTCTTAACTTGTTCAACTCACTCCAAAATTTTTTTATTTTCATTTAAAATTTCTTGACAGTAACCTCTCCCACTCTATCATCTGCTTCTCCTTTGCACTTTAATCTCTCATCACTTCGTCACCTTTCTTTTACTCTCCATATACCTGCTCTTCTTATACAACTTCTGCCCCCAAATTGACCAAACCTCTCATAAGCTAACTTTTTTTCTTTTATCACACCCTTTACTCCATCATTCCACCAATCACTCTCATTCCTCCTGCCCCCACCCTCCTATAACCACAAACTTCTGCCCTCCTTCTAATCTGCATTTTTAAAACTATTCCACCCCTCTTCACCCCCCCCCACTACTCATCTTTACAATTAAGAATAAAACTAAGTCTGCCCGAAATGCCTAGCCATGCTAAGCGTTCTAGTGGTACACTCTGTAATCACAATTTTACTACATGTAAACCACACAATACCCAAATTTCTGGAAGCTCAGCATTGTAATCCTTATAGAGAATAAACTTTGAATTTGAATTTGAATTTGAATTTGCACTAGCCCACCTTTCTGCCAATAGTCGCTTATATCTCACCCGAACTTCCTCCTCCCTTAGTTTATGCACTTTCACCTCCCTCTTACTTGTTGTTGCCACCTTCCTCTTGTCCATCTACCTCCTACTCTAACTGTAGCTACAATAATAATGCAGACCCGATAGATGCGCACAAGATGCAGCACACCCTTATATCATAGTAGGAACAACACATGTCTCATCGACATGGGATGCACTCACCATCTCAACACGTGTTTGTAGCCCACCAATCACCTCATATCTCATCTCTAAACCCGCAGGCTCACCTATAAGACCACCCCCCCAAGTATGCTTTGCATTTCACTTGGATCGAAGTCATCCTAGGGATTCTGCTACACTATGAGCAAAGTCGCTGTGCTAACCCCCCCCAACAAGTGCTCACGAGTATCAGCATACATGTGTCTATGTACAATGTATTTGTTTATACCTGAATAAACTTACTTACTTACTTACTTTCATTACGTGCTACATCATACCTTGTATATTTATTTATCCTCTTTTTCATAAAATATGTATTACTTATCACCAAATCTCTTTCTACACATAGCTCAATTAAAGACTCCCCATTCACATTTACCCCTGGCACCCCAAATTTACCTACTACTCCCTCCATAGCATTTTTACCCACTTTAGCATTGAAATCCCCAACCACAAGTACCTGGAGTTTACCTGGAGAGAGTTCCGGGGGTCAACGCCCCCGCGGCCCGGTCTGTGACCAGGCCTCCTGGTGGATCAAAGCCTGATCAACCAGGCTGTTGCTGCTGGCTGCACGCAAACCAACGTACGAGCCACAGCCCGGCTGATCCGGAACTAACTTTAGGTGCTTGTCCAGTGCCAGCTTGAAGACTGCCAGGGGTCTGTTGGTAATCCCCCTTATGTGTGCTGGGAGGCAGTTGAACAGTCTCGGGCCCCTGACACTTATTGTATGGTCTCTTAACGTGCTAGTGACACCCCTGCTTTTCATTGGGGGGATGGTGCATCTCTGCCAAGTCTTTTGCTTTCTTTAGTGAGTGATTTTCGTGTGCAAGTTCGGTACTAGTCCCTTAGGTTTTTCCAGGTGTATATAATCATGTATCTCTCCCTCCTGCGTTCCAGGGAATAAGGTTTAGGAACCTCAAGCGCTCCCAATAATTGAGGTGTTTTATCTCCGTTATGCGCGCCGTGAAAGTTCTCTGTACATTTTCTAGGTCGGCAATTTCACCTGCCTTGAAAGGTGCTGTTAGTGTGCAGCAATATTCCAGCCTAGATAAAAACAAGTGACCTGAAGAGTGTCATCATGGGCTTGGCCTCCCTAGTTTTGAAGGTTCTCATTATCCATCCTGTCATTTTTCTAGCAGATGCGATTGAT
Source organism: Cherax quadricarinatus (assembly GCF_026875155.1). Classification (NCBI taxonomy): domain Eukaryota; kingdom Metazoa; phylum Arthropoda; class Malacostraca; order Decapoda; family Parastacidae; genus Cherax; species Cherax quadricarinatus. The sequence continues at coordinate 37,699,603 of NC_069427.1, read as the reverse complement.
ACAATGTTATGGCCCTTGAAGGTGAATCCTCCGACATGATCACTCCCAGGTCTTTGACGTTGGTGTTTCGCTCTATTTTGGGGCCAGAATTTGTTTTGTACTCTGATGAAGATTTAATTTCCTCATGTTTACCATATCTGAGTAATTGAAATTTCTCATCGTTGAACTTCAAAATTGTTTTCTGCGCCACTGAAAGATTTGGTTGATGTCCGCCTGGAGCTTTGCAGTGTCTGCAATGGAAAGACACTTTTCATGCAGATTCGGGTGTCATCTGCAAAGGAAGACACGGTGCTGTGGCTGACATCCTTGTCTATGTCGGATATGAGGATGAGGAACAAGATGGGAGCGAGTACTGTGCCTTGTGGAACAGAGCTTTTCACCGTAGTGCCTCGGACTTTATTCTGTTGACGACTACTCTCTGTGTTCTGTTAGTGAGGAAATTATAGATCCATCGACCGACTTTTCCTGTTATTCCTTTAGCACGCATTTTGTGCGCTATTACGCCATGGTCACACTTGTCGAAGGCTTTTGCAAAGTCTGTATATATTACATCTGCATTCTTTTTGTCTTCTAGTGCATTTAGGACCTTGTCGTAGTGATCCAATAGTTGAGACAGACAGGAGGGGACCTGTTCTAAACCCATGTTGCCCTGGGTTGTGTAATGATGGGGTTTCTAGATGGGTGGTGATCTTGCTTCTTAGGACCCTTTCAAAGATTTTTATAAATATGGGATGTTAGTGCTTTTGGGTTTCTGTAGTTTTTTGCTGTTGCTTTACTGCCCCCTTTGTGGAGTGGGGCTATGTCTGTTGTTTTTAGTAACTGTGGGACGACCCCGTGTCCATGCTCCCTCTCCATAGGATGGAAAAGGCTCGTGATAGGGGCTTCTTGCAGTTCTTGATGAACACAGAGTTCCATGAGTCTGGCCCTGGGGCAGAGTGCTGGGCATGTCATTTATCGCCTGTTCGAAGTCATTTGGCGTCAGGATAACATCGGATAGGCTTGTGTTAATAAAAATTTTGTGGCTTCTCTAAAAAAATTCATTTTGATCTTCGACTGTCAGTCTGGTTAGCGGCTGCTAAAAACTGAGTCATATTGGGACTTGAGTAGCTCACTCATTCCTTGCTGTCTTTTCCCTTGCTAAAACTTCCACTACATCATTTGAGGCATTTAGCAGTTCTGTGCAAACAAGTGCCTCTGCAATGTACAGGCCCAACCCCCCCCCCTTTTGCCTGTTCACTCTGCAAACCCTGTATAGGTTGTAACCTGGGACCCATACTTCGTTGTCCAAGTGATCCTTTTATGTGGGCCCTCAGTGAAAGCCGCGAACATTGCCTTTGCCTCTGCAAGCAGTCCACGGATGAAAGGTATTTTGTTGTTTGTTGCTGGGCTTTAGACCCTGTATTTTTGGGCCAAGAAGAATGTTATCGGATGGTGCTATTGTTGGTACTGGGGGGGGGATTTTTTTTCCGGCATTAGTATCTGTATCTGTTGGTTTGGAGTGGAGGCCATCGACTGTGGTTCCATCCAGGAATGACTGGATTTGGTGTACGATTTCTCCCATTTCCTGCCAGTTTTTTTTTCCTTCCCGGCACTAAAAAACCTCTCCCTCTTGAGTGGCTGTGGCTACCCAGGTTTCCCATGGCCTGGATGTTTTGTATCTTTTTGTCCCTTTAGATGGTATGCCTGGCAATTTAAGTTTTAGCACAGTCTTTCCTGTACTGAAGGGGGTACACAGTTCAGGGTGAAAAAGCTTACAGGAAGGGAGTTTGCATTTTCCCGTTGTCATATGGGCATGGCATTTTTTTAGGGTGGTCATAGTGCACGTCCCATCTGTTTTTCCAGATTTCCCATGCCAGCAGATACCGAGTGATAGTATGTGCACAGGCTTGGTTTCCGTTTGCCTTGGGTTTCTGTGACTGTATTTCCCTGTTTTGGTGCATGTTTCCCTGTCTTACTTCTATCCTCCCTAGCACCCAACAATGGAGCTCCCACCAGTTGTTTTTGGTAATATATCCCCCCTATTGCTAGTGGAGTCCTCTTGTTTGCTATTTCCTGCGGTATTTCTAGTTTGCATTATTGGTTTTATCTTATCTTTGACTACACTTGTTTCCCTACTATGGCTCCTGTCCCCCATGAGGTCAATTATATGTATTCCTTCCTGCGTATAATTCCCGACTACCTGGACAAAAAATTTCCCGCTTCACCATTACTGTTCCCAGGACAGCATCTCCAGCTTCCCCATTACTGTCTCCCAGGACAGCATCTCCAGCTTCACCCATTACTGTCTCCCAGGACAGCACCCCAGCTTCACCATTTCTGTCTCCCCGGACAGCACCTCCAGCTTCACCATTACTGTCTCCCAGGACAGCACTATCAGCCCCCCCCCTTTACTGACTACAGGACGTCTCTCCAGCCTTACAGTTTCTGACTACATGGCCAGTATCAAGGGTAGTACCCTTCAGCCCAGACTTTTTATGTTCCCATTGTTGTAGAAAGCTTCCAGGTTTTCTATGAAAGCAGCTTTGATGTTGACCTCTTTTAATACCCTTGTGATTTTAGTCCACAGATTTATCTCATTGGGCATACCCAAAAACACTTCCCTGTTTTAATACTGCTTGTAGCTAGTTCTTGGATATCTGCACAAGGGGCGTGACACCAATTTCCACAAAAATGACAATTTATGCATGTGGAAAAACCCGTTTGTTTGACTGACCACAAACTACACACAGCTTCATAATGATTTGAATGGATGATTTACTGCAATTTTACTAGCAACCTCTTGAATATTCTTTTTAATAACCTGCTAAATAGTGCACAACGAAACCGTTTGAAACCCGGGCCAGGGTTCGGACCAGTTCAAGGGGTTTGGGACCAGTCAAGGGTTCGGACCAGTCAAGTGGTTCGGACCAGTCAAGGGTTCGGACCTCTATTGATCTGATCAGGGGTCACTTATTTAAACCCTACTGGTCGGTGTTGAGCTAACACAGAAGGATCTCTGGAAATATCTACCCGAGAATATGTGATTGATTGATACAAAAGTTAACTTTCGTGTTGAAGAGCCGGTGACTGCTGGCCCCTACAATACGAAAGGTCACCTCCCCCTTGTTTATCAATCGGCGGGATCTAGCTTTTCTATTTTTTTTTTTTTTTCGCTCCACCACAATAAATGCTATATTATTCACTATAGTTGACTGGTGCAAATTTTGGAGGAGGACGCTTTTTTTTTTTGTAGTAATAATTGTTCTCGTTGTGTATATTGCGACCACTGGTAACTACCAAGTTATATGAAATTCACAGTAACGTCTGGTAATTTCGAGAAAAAAAGAAACTAATGAAAGTCACTCCACTCCCCTAAGTACCATTATAATACTGGTTAGTTGCTACTACAACACTGTATTCTGCTATTCACTGGTATCACTAGATTATATGCGAGTACACTAGCAGGCCAGGAAGATTATTAAAAACAGCTGACCTGTGGTAAGTTTCTGGCGACTTCTGGCACCTGCCCCTATAGGCTTATCACTTCATTTACAAATTCACCCGTTTTCAAATGACACTTTAGCCTTTTTCATCAATATACTAGGGAGCCACTGTATAACACTATACACTATGTATACTCAATGTTTTCAGGGAGACTTTCTTTCCTCTGACACAAAGTTCAAATATTATTATTTTTTTCACACGGGACATAGGCCTATGATTCCCCTCTGACAGTAAACTCTGCTAGGTAGTGCACACTAATTCTCCTTTTTTGACTCAGTATATAATGTTTTCCGCCCAAGATTGGTTCCAGGCGCTAGAGGGATGTATCGTATAGGATTGATGACACAAATTAAAGTTCTAGCACGTAAGAGCCACCGTGAAAACACCAGAAAACCCCGGAGCACAACGAGGCACGCTGACACTGTCGCTGACACCAGTGTTCATTTGGTTCATTTGGTTCAAAACTCCCCACGCATTCACTCAACATTTCCCAAAATCTCTCTCTCTCTTCTACACTTCTCTCTTCTCCAGGTGCATATAGGCTTACTATACCCACTTTTCACATCAACCTTACTTTACCCAATAATCTTGAATAATAATTTATGTCTCTCTTTTCCTGCCATAGCTTATTCTTCAACATTATTGCTACCTTTCTTTAGCTTAACTCTATTTGAAACCCCTGACCTAATCCCATTTTATCCTTTTCCAACTGAAACTTCCCAACCCCTTCAGCTTTGTTTCACTTAAAGCCAGGATATCCAGCTTCTTCTCATTCATAACATCCACAATCATCTCTTTATCATTTGCACAACATCCACGCACATTCAGACTTCCCACTTTGACAACTTTCTTCTTGTTATTCTTTTTAGTAATCTTTACAGGAAAAGAGGTTACTAGCCCATTGTTCCCGGCATTTTAGTTGACTTTTACAACACGCATGGCTTACGGAAGAAAGATTCTTATTCCACTTCCCCATGGATATAAAAGGAAAAATAAGAAGACCAAGAACTATTAAGATAAAATCAAAGAAAACTCAGATGAGTGTGTTTAAATAAACGTGTACATGTATGTGTAGTGTGAATTAAGTGTAAGTAGAAATAGCAAGACATACCTGTAATCTTGCATATTTATGAGACAGACAAAAGACACCAGCAATCCTACCATCATGTAAAACAATTACAGGCTTTCGTTTTACACTCACTTGGCAGGACGGTAGTACCTCCCTGGGTGGTTCCTGTCTACCAACCTACCAGGATAACCCAAGAAAGGTAGTGCGTCATCGAGGGAATGTCTTATTTCCATTGGGGTCCTCTATCTTGTTCCCCAGGATGCGACCCACATCAGTCGACTAACACCCAGGTACCTACTTGCTAGGTGAACAGGACAACAGGTGTTAGGAAACGCGTCCAGGGGTTCGATTCCCCTGCCGGGAATCGAAACCGGACCCTCAGCGTGTGAAGCGAGAACTTTGCCAGCCAGGCTAGTTGTATTTAAAATTCTTGCTACATTAAAGAAAATAATTTGACTAATAATTTCCCCCAAATCTTATTGATCGTGTTGATAAAATCTCTGTAAAAAAATGCAATATAGTTTATTACGGTCAAAATCGAAAAAGTTTTGAACCAAGATTGCAACAACACAAATATAGCATTAGAACTGAACAAAAGTCTAATGCTCTATTTATTTATGCGAGAGATTTTAACCTCCCAATTGGTAAAGGCCGAGAAGGTTGTATTAAGCTTCATAAAAAAAAAAATATATTGAGATTGGGGGGAATTCATCCTTGGCCTCTGTCCAAGACAGCATGTGGGCCCAAAGAATTATAGCAGTGGATATGCTTGGGGAAAACTTGGACCGCCACATTTTAAAAGTGACTTTCCACTTTATTTTCTCCAAGCCCCCAGAGACCGAATGAGTATGCTTGTGTATGTACTAGGCAAAAAAAAATATGTGTGTGTTTTTGTGTTAATTGTGTTTTGTGTTTTTTTAGTGATAATGAAATTTTGTGTATTTTTTGGAGTGTTTGTGATTATATTGGAGATGCATGTGTATTATATTGGGAGGCTTTGCATTATAGGGATGTGTTTTTGTAATAAAAGGGATGTGATTTTTTGTGTTATAGTGAGGAGGGGAAAGTTTGTGCATAAGGAAGATGTTTTTGTGTTTTAGAGGGAAGATGTGTTTGTGTTTATGGGGAAAGATTTGATTGTGTATTATAAGGAAGATGCTTTTGTGTTTATGTGAAGATGTGTTTTTTTATATTATAGGGAAGATGTGTTTGTGTATTATAGGGAAATGGATTGTGCATTAAAAGGGAAGATGTGTTTGTGTTTTATGGGAAGAGTTTTGTGATTATAGGGAAGAGGGTTTTGTTTATGGGGAAGACGTTTTTGTGTATTAATAGGGAATATGTGTTTTTGATTATAGGGAAGATGTGTTTGTATTTGGGGAAATTGTGTTTATATATATAGGGAAGATGGTTTGTGTTTATAGTAAAATGTGTTTGTGTATTATGGGGAAGATGTTAATGGTGCTTTAAAAGGGAAGTGTGTTTGCGTTTTTTAGGAGATGTGTTTGTTATTTAGGGAAAATTTTTTGTGATTATGGAAATTTTGGTTTTGTTTTTTTACAGGGAAAGATGGTTTGTTTTCATCTAATTGATTCTGTAAATGATGATGAAGATGTATGTTTGGAAGTTTTAAGATGCTGTAAGAATATTACAATGAAAATTTTGTTGTTTTTTCTAGCCAAGATGAGTGGAGTGTAAAAGAGGGAAAAAGCAATATTTGTGTTTAATAGTGGAGATGTATATTTTTAAATTATGTTTAATATGTGAGGTTTTTTTATTTAATTAAGATATCTTTATAATTCTGATGGGGGGTTTAAAAAGGAAATTTAATTATTAGGGAAAAAAATTTTTTTTTTTTTTGAAAAAAATTTTTTTTTTTTCATTAAGGAAGCAGGTCAAGCAGATGGTTTTATATGTAAATTGGTGGTTTCCTTTTTTCAATTTTTGGGGGGGAATTGGGAAAAACTTTAAAAAAGGGGGGAAATAACCAAGCAGTCCCCGTTTTAATTAATTGGGTTATTTGGGGGGCAAACCCCCCTAAGTTAAAAAAAAAAAAATTTTAATAATTGTTTAGATTATGCCTTTTTTTTTTTTGGGGTTTTTGTTTTTTTTGAATTAGGTTTTCTAAATTTTAAAGAAAAAAAATTTTCCTCCTTAAAAAAAATTTTTTTTTTATTTTTAAAAATAAACACCACAACAAAAACCATGCTTTCAGCACGTGGGATGAAAAAAAAAAAGGGTTTTTAATTTGGTGCAAACCGCGAGGTGCCCTTTTTGCTAGGAAAAAAAAGGGGGTTTTTCCAAAATTTCCAATGGAATTTTGGATGGCCCATCAAGTTAAAAATGTTTGAAATTCCCCTTAAAGGAAAAATTTTTTTTTCCCAACCAACCAAAAAACCTTTTTTTTTTTCCCCAACTCCCCAAAAAAATCCCCTATTTTTTTTCAAAGGGAAAAAAAAAAAAAACCCCCAAAAAAAAAACAAAAAACCCCCCCCCCCCCCCCCCCCCCCCCCCCCCCCCATATAATTTTTTTAAAAATACACCTTAAATTAAATTTTTTTTCAAACC
>NC_069427.1:37629849-37691983 GCF_026875155.1 Cherax quadricarinatus | reverse complement strand
TTTTTTCCACAATATAGCGAGGGTTGTTTGGGGGGTTTGGTAAAACCTGGCCGCTCCTAGAAAACGCAATCCACTTTCGTACTTGAAATTAGCCTTTCTTCTTTCCAAAGTAATTTTTCCCCTTTTTTTTTCACACAGTGGCATAGAAGCTTTCTTGGGGCCCAGGGTGTTTATTTTGCAGTACAATCACTAAAACGCTGTGTAATATGAAATGCCCGATTGTATGCGTGTTTACCGCACTGGCTGCTTTAAACACGCACCCAGGGGGCACGAGGCATGCCGGGCCACATGTGGCGCGCCCGGGACGAATCGCATGAGGTGAGGCAAAATTTTTGTGTTAAATGTTCGTAGGGTGGTTTTAAACGAAAGGGTAATGCCACGTTTGTGGGGGTCCCTTTTTTCCTAATATTAAAAAACTTTTAGGCAAAAGTTTATTCCCCAAGTGCCCCAGTATGATAGTGGTTTATTTGTTTTTAAAGCAATAAAAATTGTAATTAAACATTGAAACTAGCAAAGAAAAAACATCCTTAATCCTTAACCCTTTCAGGTTTTGGCAGGCCCCTCCTAAACTTGTTCTGGGGTTGGAAATTTTTGAAAGAAAAAAAAAATTATTTTTTTTTTACGAAATGATAGAAATTTTTTCCCCGTCATAATGACACAAAAAGAAGAAATTTGAGGGAAAAACTTAGGGAATTTGCTCTAGCGAAGTTAGTGGTCTCGCTGTTTACGCTTGTGTTTTACCCCACTTTAGCCCCTTTTTCGGCCAATTTCCAATGTACCATTGACAAAAATCATAACTATTTTGCTAAACCCATTTTTTCTACGAATAGCACAAAAAACCACCCATTTACCGATTTCTTTTATCCTAAAGGGTCAAAAATTTGGCAAATTTGCCAATTTCACACAAATTTTAAAAGATGCCTAACTTTATTATGTTCTTATTATATTTGTTTACTTTTCACTTTTTTATAAAATAACCTACCAACCACTTAGACCTGCCCACTTTTGACCGTTTTTTATGCCAAAAATTTTTGGGAAATAAACAAGTTTTGTGTTGTACCAAGTTTTTCCCAAAACCCTTTTAGTATAAAATACAGTACTAACAGCATAAAAAATAAAAAAACATGAAAACCAAAATAAAACAAAAAAAAAAAAGTCTTAATAAAAAAAAGTTTTTTGATATTCAAAGGGAAAGTTCGACTTTCGACCCTTTTGCTTACGACCGGGTTTCGGAACCAAACTCAGCGTAAGTCATGGGAGTGTATATATTAAATTTATTTCCAAGCATCTTTCTACCACAGTTCAGTTAAACCCCCCATTTTAATTTAAAACCTTTGGGATCCCAACTTACCTACACTCCCTCCACAACAGATTTCCCCCATTTTAGAATTAGGTCCCCCAACCAAGTACTCTCGGGTTCAAAATTTCCCTTTGCACTCACTCAGCATCTCCCAAAATCTCCTCTCTCCCCTCAACCTTTTCCTTCCCAAAGTGCATAAACACTAAACCCATTTTACATCCAATTTTGTTTTACTCCACATAATCCTTGAATTTTACTTTTATATTCCCTCTTTTCCTCGATAACTGATCCTTTTTCAAATTTGCTACACCTTCCTTAGCTCAACTCTTAAAAAACCCCTGCCCTAATCCATTAATTTTCCCCATTGAAACTCCCCTCCCCCCCCATCAGTTTTTGTTTCGCTAACCCAAGACACCAGCTTTTTTTTATTCATAGCATCCACAATCATATTTTATCATTTGCTCACATCCACACACATTAAAAATCCCACCAGCTTGGGGAAAAAATTTCTTTTTCCCACTTCCCCAGGGATAGAAAGGAAAAGAAATAAAAAAAAAATATAAAGAAAATAAAAAAAAATCAGGGAGTGTGTTAATAAAAAAATTTTACAGTGTATGTGACCAAGTGTGAGTAAAAGTATCAAAATATACCGTTTCTTGTGTGTGTTTGATACAATAAAAAAGACACTAGCATTTTTACCATTTTTAAAAAAAAATCAGGGGCTCTGTCTTACACTCATTGGGGAGGGCATAGTATTCCCCGGGTTACTGTTTCCAACCTAACTTTTATTTTATTATATTATATTAAATATTTCCCTGATAATTTCCCGGTTGCAGCAATATTTGGGACAACTTAGAATGAAAAACAAATGCAAATTTTTGCAAAATTGGGCCAAAGAAAAAGAATTCACCGTTGGTTTTAAAAAATATGCGCTTAATTAAAACCATTTTAAAAATTAAATTATGATTCCATTGGGTATTAAAAGTTTAGGCTTTTTATTTAAAAAATTTATGTCTTGATTAAATTGTGGGATTTTTAAATTAAGTTTTAGTTTTCATGTTTTTAATTCCCCAAGGATTATTTAAATTTTGGAAATTTAGAACATTGCCATTTTTTATCTAAACTTATTTCTGTAAAATTTTTATGTTTTTTAATACCTTGCCAAACATGAAATACTATACAATATAGTGACTCTCAATTAAGGATGTGAGATGGAGAAATTGTGCTTTGATGCCAGTGAAGAACTCTTGCTTCAAGGAAGTGTAGATACCCTCTTCAGTCAATTTTCGGGGGCTCCTTACCATAAAAAATAACAAGGAACCTTTTCCATCTCGCTTCCCTCACCTGTCTCACACAACACCCAGCCACTTTCACATGCACAGAGACATTTGTAGTCATAATGCCATATCTCAAGGATAAACTACTAAAATTGACAGGCCTTCCTTCAAATGCAGGAACATGCCAGGTCCTCAACCAAATCAAAATGCAGAATACCTCAGTGCTTGACTATAACTATTACCTACCAACAGTATTCCAGCCTATTATCCCTCCCTACTGTTAAAGCTTTACCACCGCACGTCCACTCAACATGGTACACTGTTGACATCCACCACCACTTCATATGCAAATTCCCTTCCCACTAAAAGTCTCGCTACTAAAAAAAATGTAAAAACACTACAAAAACACAGTAAAAACCCAAGACACTGCAGAAACACTAAGAACACTGTAAACATTACAGTAACACTGCAAAATGGAAAAGCACTACAAGAAACTCCAGAGACATTGAAAAATGCTACAAAAACATAAAAAGCACTAAGAAAACACTAAAAACCTGCAAAAATGCTACAAAACACTTAAAACTTTACAAATACACTTTAAAAACACCACAGTGACAAAAACACTGGAAAAAGCATAGTAAAAACACTGCAAAAACAAAACTGTAAAAGCACCCCCAAAACAAAGATTACAACAATGTATATACCACATCTAGGAAAAGGGTAGGATGGATTAATGAAACTTTCAAAACTAGGGATGCCAAGCTAAGATGATTCTCTTCAAAATGTTTGTTCTCTCTCTAAGCTGGAATATTGCTGTACACTAATGGCCCCTTTCAAGCAGGCAAAATTGCAGACAGGGAAAGGATATGCAGAGAACCTTTACTGCATGCAGCTAAATGACCTTACGGGATTTAGCACTTGATTTTAATTTTGATAATTTACTGCATGCATAAGTACCATTAAAGCACCTAAATTTCTGTGAACAGTTGAAGGCCCTTGACCTGTACCCCTTTGGGAACACATATGGGAAAGATACATAATAATATAGTACACTTGGAAAATCCTAGAGGAACTATCTCAAATCTACACACCAAAATCACTCTCTATGAAGGCAAAAGACTTGGCAGGCAGTGCAACATCCCCAGAAAAAAAACAGGGGTGCCATGTTTACACTAAGAGAACACAATAAGTGTCAGGGGCTCAAGACTGTTCAACGCCTCCCATCATACATAAGGGGATTACCAATAACCCTTGGCTAATTTCAAGAGGGAGCTGGACAGCACCAAGTCAATACCTGACCAGCGGGGCTGTAGTTCATACATCGGTCTATGTGCGGCCACCAGTAACAACCTGATTGATCAAACCCTGATACACAGGAGACCTGGTCAGGGATCTGGCTACAGGGGTGTTGGCCCTTGAAATCCCCCTTCCCACCAAGTAACATACAAAAATTACTGCAGAATTACTTTAAAACCACTGTAAAAAACTCAAAAACCTCCACAAAACTGCAAGAATACTTAAAACTAAAAAAAAAAAAAAAAAAAAAAAAAAAAGTAAAAAAATCATAAAACCCCCACAAAAACTAAAAACTGAAAAAAAACAAAAATTGTAAAAAAAAACTCCAAAAATACTGTAAAGAAACTGTAAATGCTAAAACCTTAAAACACTAAATAATGCATAAAAAACTAAAAACACTACAGGAAACTACAAGAACACTAAAAACTACAAAAAAAATGTAAAAACACAGTAAAACTGTGTAAAAACACATGAAATGTCACTGTGATTATCATACAGAATATGAAGCCAATCTCCCCTCAAAGGAGGTTCCTTGATTTTTGGTGACCCTTGTGGGTTTAGCACTTAATTTGATTGTAATAATTTGATGTTTGTGAGGGGCTCTTGATCTGAGGAATTTTGCCAATGCTCCAATACCTTGAATCAAGCCTGAATTCCTTCCATTTCCTGAGGCACTATGACCCCTTTGGGGTTTTAGTGCTCACCCATGATTTTTTTCGACAAGTCAGCAGTCTCCCACCGAGGCAGGGTGACCCAAAAACAAAGAAAAATCCCCAGAATAAAAAATACTTTCACCATCCTTCAACATTTTTCACCTCACTCACACGTAATCACTGTCTTTGCAGAGGTGCCCAGATACAACAGTTTAGAACATAGTAAGGATATATAACATACCCCTCCAAAAACTGCCAATATCCTAAACCCCTCCTTTAAAGGGGCAGGAATTGTACTTCCCATTTCCGTACTCAAATCGGGCTATAAAAAAATTAACCGGTTTCTCTGAATCCCTTCACTGAATATTACCCTGCTCACACTCCAACAGCTCGTCAGGCCCCAAAAACTATTCGTCTCCATTCACTTCTATCTAACACGCTTACACATGCTCACTAGAAGTCCAAGCACCTCGCTCACAAAACCTTAACCCCCTCCCTTAAACCCTTTTTCCCTAGAGGGACCCCTACCCTGCCTTCCTTCCTTTACAGCTTTATATGCTTCTCAAACTCATTCTACTTTGATCCATTGTCTCGAAATGACCAAACCACCTCAAAAAACCTTTCTTCACCCTCTGACAAAATACGTACTTTTAGTAACTCACACCCCCTCCAAATTTTCCACACTCTGAATTCTCGCATAATATTTACACCACAGATTGCCCATAGACAGGACATCTCCACTGCCTCCAGCCACCTCCTTGCTGCAGCATTTGCAACTCAAGCTTCACACCTGAAAGATTGTTGGTACCATTATACTTTCATACTTTCCCTTCTTTGCCTCCATGTATAACGTTTTTTGTCTCTACAGGTACCTCAACGCACCACTCACCTTTTTTCCTTCATCATTTTCTATTGTTAATCTCATCCTCATAAACCCTTTTCACTGACAAGTCAACTCCCAAATAGTATCTGAAAACATTTGCTTCTTCCAAATCCTCCTCTCCAATGTGAATCCATTTTTCTTTATCTAAATCATTTGATGCTCCATCACCTTACTCTTATCTATGTTTCACTTTCAACTTTCTATCTTTACACACCATCCAAAACTCATCAACTAACCTTGGCAATTTTTTTTAGAATCTCCCATAAGCACAGTATTATCAGCAAAAAGTAACTGTGCCAACTCCAATTTTGTATTTGATTCCCCCTAATTAATCCACTTCCTCTCCCCCAACACCCTAGCATTTACTTCTTTTACAACCCCATCTAAAATATATTAAGCATGGTGACATTTCACATCCCTGTCCAAGACCTACTTTCACTGGGGAAATAATCTCCCCCTCTCCTACACATCTTAACCTGAGTCTCACTATCCTCATAAGACTCTACAGCATTTAGTAACTTACTACCTTTCCATATACTTGCAACACTACCACATTGCTCCCCTATCCACTCTTATCATATGCTTTTCTAAATCCATAAAAGCAATGAAAACTTCCCTACTTTATCTAAATACTGTTTACATATATGCTTCAATGTAAAAAACTTGATCTACACATCCCCTACCCACTCTAAAGCCTCCTTGCTCATCTGCAATCCTACTCTCTGTCTTACCTCTATTCTTTCAATAATAACCCTACCATACACTTTTCCTTTTACTCCGTAAACCTTTCCCCCATAACTTGTACAATCTCTTTTGTCCCCCTTCCCTTTATATATATCATGTTTCTATGTTATTAATATTGTTTATTATGTACACATTAGATGAATTGGGGATATATAAATAAGCCATAGACATGATATTAGCGTCATATTGAAGTATAATAAACTAGCTTTCCTCTTGCTCATATGCGTCTTCCATACACCAACAGAGTCAATAAAGTTAAGTTGATGTTAAATGTTTATTTATCCATTTTATTAGTGCTTATATTTATTGTCATTGTTTCTGCATATAAATCTATAATCTTTAAAAAAATATTTTTTGTTAATACTTTTGGGTGTCTGAACGGGTTAATTGGGTTTTTTATTATTTTTTTATGTGGAAAATTAATTTGGTTTAAAAGCAAAATCGGTTAAAGGCTTGCTCCTGGAATGGATTAAAGCCATTACCTGAGGTCCACGTATATAAAAACATCATCTGTTGTTTCTCAGGTCTGTATAATCAGTACAGTTTTTGAGCTTCCCAATGACTCTGAAGGTAAGTCTGTAATGCTGGATTATAAAAGACTGAACAGCGTTTCCTTGTAAACTTATGTATTGAGAGGATAACTTTGTTAATTACTGTAAAAAGTTGTAGAGCATCATAATTTTATACGTGTTAAAAATTAATAAGTTTGTCATCTCACAAGAATGGAATAATGTGAATTTGTAAAATACTTTTTTCGTTAGATTTTGGACTACAGGTTCTCATTGACTTATAGTGGGGTTATGGTTCCACAAAACCATCAAAAATATTTTAAGTCAAATATGAATGATATGATAAATAAGTCAATAAATAACTACTGTCACTGAATAATAAACAAATAATTACTCTAAATACCAGTATTGAAAAGTCAGTAAATAAATACAAGTTATGGATGTGTTGCCTTCATATTAGGTAATTATCTCAAGTTTCACCTCCAAAGTAATTGTTGCCACACCATCGTATAGTTGAAATATCCTGAGTCGAATCATTGTACGTTGGGGCGCACCTGTAGTGTATAGTATTGTGATAAAAGAATAGCTGTTTATTGCAGGAATACTGCTCTAGTACATGTGTTTGAGGACACTTTCCATTTTATCACAGGAATTTTTTTTTGTATGTATTTCAAAGTTTAAGAGAATGATGTATTTACTGTTTGTGGTTCATGTATACGTATTTGTAAATGCTGTAGGGGTTATACAACACCTGGCTTGGTTATGCAATACCTGGTTTGCTTATGCAATATCTGGCTTGGTTGTGCAACACCTGGCTGAGCTATAAAACACCTGGCTGGGCTATACACCACCTGGCTTGGTTATACTCAGATGATCCCTACAGATTCAGCATTTACCATAAATGTAAGAATTTTCCAGGCTAGGATGTTCATCTCTGGAGTACTGTAGCCACTGTTCCCTTGTCCTCACATCAAACAGGCAAATGTTATTGTCTGCTAGATGGTTTGTATATAAGATCAAATGAATATATCTTCAATTATGCAGCATCCTTGGCTGGGGTTGAACTAGTCAAAAACATGATAGTTACATCATTTTTTTGATGTTCTGGTGTTAGTGTGTTAGCAAAGTAGGATTAATCACGGGAATTCAGAGAACCTGGTTAGTGGGACTTGGAGTCCCGGAGGTGGGAAGTACAGTACCTGCACTTTGAAGGATGGGTGAGGATGTTAGTCCTGGAAGTGGGAAGTACATACCTGCACTCTGAAGGGTGGGTGATAATGTTTTCAGTCTGGAGGTGGGAAGTACAGTACCTGCACTTTAAAGGATGGGTGAGGATGTTACAGTTCTGGAGGTAGGAAGTACAGTACTTGCACTCTGAAGGATGGGTGAGGATGTTACAGTTCTGGAGGTAGGAAGTACAGTACCTGCACTCTGAAGGATGGTAAGGATGTTTTCAGACCTGGAGGTGGGAAGTACAGTACCTGCAAATTTGAAGGATGGGTGAGGATGTTAGTCCTGGAAGTGGGAAGTACAGTACCTGCACTCTGAAGGATGGGTGATAATGTTACAGTTCTGGAGGTGGGAAGTACAGTACCTGCACTTTAAAGGATGGGTGAGGATGTTACAGTTCTGGAGGTAGGAAGTACAGTACTTGCACTCTGAAGGATGGGTGAGGATGTTACAGTTCTGGAGGTAGGAAGTACAGTACCTGCACTCTGAAGGATGGGTAAGGAGACCTGGAAGTGGGAATACAGTACCTGCACTCTGAAGGATGGGTGAGGATGTTACAGTCCTGGAGGTGAGTACAGTACCTGCACTCTGAAGAATGAGTGAAGATTTACAGTTCTGGAGATGGGGAAATAGAGTACCTGCACTCTGAAGGATGAGTGAGGATGTCATAGTTCAAAGGGTCACATTAACTGGATGTTACATTGCTTCTGACAAGACTGCTATTGAATGAATGTGGTGAATGTCTTTATTCTTTATTTCATTACCCCATCGTGAAGAGAGACGCTGATATGTAAAAAAAATATAATAGTATATTCTTTTTCTGTATTATTTTAAAGGTGTCTGTATTAAAAGACTGCCGCACAGTTTTGAATGGCAGATGACAAATTGCTGGATAATCAATCATGTATTTATTTACCCACACAGTTGTGTGCATGATAATTTGTATAAATGTGTAGGATGAAATCTTCCATATAGTAAGCTTTACAGGGCATCAAATGACACTGTATATCTCTGAATTCATATAGGTAATGAATAACAGCATTTTTTTTGCTTTTCTCATAATTCAGGATTATACAACAGCATTGTACAATCAGTGCCATTTTGTGATGTAGTGCTTTTGAGGTCACTAAGGGAGACATAACTCCAGTACGTAAAGTGTCACACACCTTTCCTTGACAATTAGTTGTTAGACACGCCTCTCGCTTATGTAAGTTCTTCAACCGTGTCAGGCCGTAACACGTCGTCTACGCCTTATGGGGAAGGGGGGTGGCTTTAAGGACATGTAAGCTCAAGAAAACAGCTAGAGAGAGGTTACTGATAGGTCCGGTGAGTGGGAGCCCTGGACAGCCGTGCTTGTAGTGGACCACGCATTGCGAATCTCGGGTCACCTGGTCGGTGAATTAAGAGTGAGTACAAGTCTGTGTTACTGATATCATCTACCCTTCCCTGGTAATAAGTCTCATAGGTCAATTGTTATATTATATAATTTTCTGTCAGGATATGTTGTACTCTTGCTCTTTGTTATTAAGTAAACTATAGCCATAGTTCCCATTTTTATTTGTACCCTCTTATTCCATTCTCTATTCTGTTAGGCACTGGGATAATACAGGAGATGGGCTCACTTGCTGGGATACCTCAGGCAGAGTGAGTAAAGGTCTCATAATTTTCAGAAGTTTTTTTCAATGTACCAGCATATCCCACTGAGGCAGGTGACCTAAAAAGAAAAACAGAAGTATTTTTTTTTTATATTTAGTGATGTATACAGGAGAAGGGGTTACTAGCCCCTTGCTTCTGGCATTTTAGTAGCCTCTTATGACATGCATGACTTTCAAAGGAAAAATTCTTTTCTTATGCTTAGATGTGATGGTGTAGCAGTGTGGTATGGTTGTCTTATGCATGGAACAATGATGCATAAAGCCAGGATTACCTATACATTTATCATTTACAAGTTACAGTAATGGTACAGACATGTACAATATAGTACAGTACAGTGGTACCTTGGGATACGAAATTAAGTTTGTTCCAGAAGGCTGTTCGAGTGCCAATACTGAACGAATTTGTTCCATAAGGAATAACGTAAATTAGATTAATCCATATCAGACCCCCAAAAAATACACTTACAAAAGCCACTTACATAAATACACTTGCATAATTGTTCGAGTTTTGAGCTCCGTATCCGAGTTACCACTGTACTTTGGTTAGTGTGGTTAGTGGGCCCAGAGATTTTAATATCAATATTATATAATATTAATTATGAGGTTTGTATATAACAGTGATGTTGATATGTCAGGAAGATTGCAACACCCAAAACATTTATTATAAAAACTGCAATAATCATCATTGCAAACTGCAGAGAGAATCCCATGACAAACTTCCATACATCCAAAGGACAAAGTAGAGCAATACTGGAAAAATAGACACAAATAAAGTATAAAGTGATCCTTTATTGACTATGTTTCACACACTGGCTTCATCAAGATGTTTTGGGGACACTGTGGATTTATCAAGATGTGTTTGGGGAAACTGTGGATTTATCAAGTTTGTGTTTGTGAAAACTTTTGGATTTTTTCAAGAGTGTTTGTGACACTGTGGATTTTTTAAAAATTTTGTTTTGTGACACTGTGGTTTTATCAAGATTTTTATTTTGAAAACTGTTTTTTTTATCAAGATGTTTTTGGGTGACACTGGGGGATTTACCCAAGATTGTTTGGACACACTGGTTTAATCATAAAGTTTTTGTGACACTGTGGCTTTTTTCAAGATTTTTTTTTTACTTTCATGTACGTCTCATTTTTCCCCTCCCCCCCCAAACCGGGAAGTTCTAGCTTTTTGGGAGTCTGTTTTTTCTCTTCCCTTGAGCAAAACCCCCCCAACTACCTATGGTAGTTTCCCCTGGTTTTTTCCCTTGACCACTTCCGCTCTCATTCTCATGCCACCCGCAGTGTACCCCAGAGGGCCTAATCTTATGGGGCATCAGATTCACACCAGTTTTTTCCCCGGACATTTGTCGTGCAGGGCATTTACTATCCCAGCTGGGCTTTTTTTACTGCAAAATTTGTAGCCATTCTTGCAGCACTTATCCGTTTGGGCATCTTGCCGTTTATCATTTTTGGTTTTTTTCAACTCCCTTAGGGGGCTTTACGGGCCCTATGAAAATTTGATGCCCCTCGCCCCCTGTTCTCCAAATTAACCCTTTGGTTCCCGCCATTCTCTATAAGAAAAAAAGATTTTTTTTTTTGGGTTTCCCTGGTCATTTTTGACTTTCAGGGCAATAAACAGGCAGACACGTTTCACGGTCGCAGTACTTTGCCTACCAGTTTCTTTATAGGGGGGTTCCTTTTTAGGGAAAAATTTTGCTGTAATACTCCCCCCGCCTTCACACCCGTTGGCAAAAACGTTGGTCTGACCTGCAAAAAACAAATTTTCACTCTATTAAATCAGTCTAGGTTACTGGCGGGTCTACTTGTCATCGTGTTGGGTTGGGAGACTACTCGCTCCCCATCTTCGCTTTGGGCCACATCGTTTTTAGGGGGTATCTCATGGGAGGTGCCCTGCTCTCTGTGAAAATTTGTAGGCTCCGGTATGGGTTGGGACATTCTGTTAGCCCTGCCCACTCTATCAATGAGATTTAAAAACTTACCTCCTTCTCTCTGCTTTTTGGGTTTCTCTATTTTTTCCCCCTTTGCTGTGGACCCTTTCCTTTTAAAATCCAGACTCTTTTCCGATTTCTTAAAAAACTGATTTCCCTCCACAAACTCAAATTATACCTTTAGCGCCCCCTAGCCCTTTCTGCCTCAAATCTTTTTGCTACCCTCTACCCCTGCACAAACCCACTGCCCCGCTTTTTCTCCTTTAACCTACAAAATCATTCCTCTCCCTTTTGCCACCTGATCCCCTTGTTTCCCTTTTCCTCCCCTGCAGTCTGTATAGCCCCTTGTGGTTTAGTGTTTCCTTTTTATTATAATAATACCCCAGCCCCCCTTCAGGTGTGTACAATCCCTACAGGTTTAGGCTCCCCCATAATTTTTTATTAACACATTGGCTGTCTCCCCCACCAAGGCGGGGGGCCCCCAAAAAAGAAAAACTTTAAATCATTCACCCCATCACTGTCTTGCCGGGAGGCGTCCTTACACTACAGTTTAAAAAACCCAACTTTAAACCCACCCCCCCTTCGAGTGCACTGAAATTTCCCATCCCCGGGAAATTTAAAGCCCGCTTCCCCAATTTTCCCCCGGGAAATTCCCTTTATTTTTACCTTGCTTACACCCCAAAACAGCACATCGTCCAAAAAAATCATTTTCCCCTTTTTGCTCCTAACACACTCAGCATGCTTGGGGGACATCCAAGCCCCTCGCATAAAAAAACCCCCTTTCCCCCCTCCAACCTTTCCTAATCCCCCTCCTACATACTCTAACCTGACCCTCGCTATCCCTCTTTAAAAAACTTTTCACGCACAATAAAAATACATAATATAAATTTTGAAGAAAATTCACTCCCCAGGAACTACCATTCCCAAACCATTATCTACTATCATACCTAGCTCCTTAGGCCGCAAAAAACCCCCCCCGGGGCCCCGTTTTATCATCCCCAGGCCCCTTTAAAAAACGTCCCAGGATCTAATAAAAACCCCGGGGCCCCAAATAACCTCCCCCCCCAAACGCAAAAAACCTCCCCAGGGCCCCCTAACAACCTCCCCAGCACCTAATAACCTCCCCCAGGCATCTGAAAATTTAAAAACATCCCCTTATAAGCCCCCCGGCCCCGCAAAAACCTCCACGGGCCCCCGTTATATTGCCCCCAAGGCCCCTAAAAACCCTTCCCAAGGCCCTATTTTAACCCCCCCAAGGGCCCCCAAAATAACCTCCCCCGGCCCCCTAATAATTCCCGGGTTTCTCGTTAACCTCCCGGGCCCCATAAAAACCCTCCCCGGGTTTTCCCTGAAAAATCCCCCGGGGCCCCATAATAACCCCCCCAAGGCCCCTAAAAACCTTTGCAGGCCCCAAAAAACCCCCTCCCCAGGTTCCTAATAACTTTCCCCCACCCTCCTAAAAAACCCCCCCGGGTAGCTTTATAACCTCCCCGGGCCCCCTTTAAATAACCTCCCCCATGCCCCTAATAACTTCCCCGGGGTTTGTGAAAAAACCCCCCCAGGCCCCTAATAACCTCCCCGACATCGAATGACCCCCCCAGGCCCAGATAACCCTCAACATCCCTTGTAAAAAGCTTCCCAACCCCCCATAACCTCCCCAGGCCCCATAATCCCCCAGGCCCCAAACAACCCCCCCGGGCCACAATATCCTCCCCGGGGCCATAATAACCCCCCCAATGCAATCAAAAAACCCCCCCGGGCCCCCTAAAAACCTCCCCTTTCCCCCTAATAATTTTCCCAAATGCGCATAAACCTCACCAGGCCCCCCTAATAAACTCCCCAGGCACCTAAAAACCCTCCCCCCGGGCCCCTTATAGTCTCAACAGGCCCATATAAGCTCCCCGGGCCCCCGCAAAACCCCCAAAGGGCCCCGGTATATCGTCCCAGGTTTCCTAATAACCCCCCTTTAGGCCCATAAAAAACCTTTCGGGGCCCCCCTAAAAACCCCACCTGGCCCCGTTTTAACCCTTCCCCCGGGCCCCCAATAACCTTCCCGCCCCCAAATAACCTCCCGGGGGCTCCTAATAACCCCCCCTTGCCCCAAAAAACCTTTCCCCGGGTTTGCACAAAAACCTCCCCGGGCCCCCATACCCCCCCAAAAGCTCTGTATAAGCCCCCAAGGGAACCCTAATAACCCCCGGGCCCCCTAAAAACCCTCCCCAGACTGCACAAAACCCTCCTCGGGCCCGTAATACCCCCCCAAAGGGGCGCCTAAAAACCCTTCCCCAGGCCCTTGAAAATCCCCCCGGGAAAGGGCACAAGCTCCCCGGGATGTGCAAAAACCTCCACGGGCCCTGTTTTTTGTCCCCAGGTCCTAAAACCCCCCCAGGCCCTACTAACCCCCCAGGCCTCTAAAAACTTCCCCAGGCTGCGCTTAACCCCCCCAAGGCCCCAAATAACCCCCCAGGCACCTAATAACCCCCCCCAGGCCCCTAATAACCCCCCCAAACCCTGCACAAAACCCTCCTCGGGGCCCTAATACCCTCCCAAGGGGGCCTAAAAACCCTTCCCCAGGCCCTTAAATAATTTTCCCAGGAAAATCCCAAGCCACCAGGATTTGCATAACCTCCACAGGCCTCGTTTTTCGTCCCCGGGCTCCTAATAACCCCCCCAGGCCTCTCAAACCTCCCCAGGCCTAAAAACTTCCCCGGGGGCCTCCCAAATAACCCCCCAAGGGGCCCCAAATAACCTCCTTAGGGAAACCAAATCCTCCCCAGGCCCTTGAAAATTCTCTCCGGGGCCCTGTAAAAGCTCCCGGGCCCGCAAAACCCTTCCCCGGGCCCCCCGGTAAACCCCTTCACAGGTTTTCTAAAAACCTCCCTGGGGGCCCCTAAAAAAACCCCCCCAAACCCCCTAAAAACCTCAAAAAAACCCTAAAAAACCTCCCCAGGCCCCTAAAAACCCTTCCCCCACCCCACGAAAAACCTCCGCAGGCCCCCAAATAATTTCCCCACCTAATAACTTTCTTAGGCCCTGTATCCTCCTCGGGCCCCCTAATAACCCCCCCATCCCCTGCAAACGTCCCCGGGGCCCTAATAACCTCCCCAGGCCCGAAATTAAATTCCCCGGGCCCCTGCTTAACCCCCCCCAGGCCCCAAATAACCCCTGGGCCCCTTTGTATAAGCTCCCCAGGCCCCACAAAACCCTCCCCAGGCTCCTTTATATCGTCCCAAGGCCCCCTAAAACCTTCTCAGGCCCCTAACAACTTCCCCAAGGGGGGGGGGTGAAATTGTGTCAAAATTTTCACTTTCACAGGTTTATAACTCTGGTATAATTTGGGTGTATACAGTTTTCCCCAACATGCAGTCGACCGTTTTTCCCCAATTGGGGCCCCACACGGGGGTTTAAAATTTTCCCAGCACAAAAACCCCCACCAAACCCACTTTCACTAGACGTCTGCCCCATCCCCGGGACACCCTTTTTGTATCTCTATGGCCCCCGTATCCCTAAACGTGATACAGTAAAGTTCGGGCCTCCTCTTTGATCGTAGGTTATCGGGGAAACCTCACATTACCTCTCTAAAGGCAAACTTTTCACACCCGGGCGAACCTTCTTAAAACCCTTGCTCACTTTCATGGGGAGCTGACTTTAAAACCCTCCTTCGCCAAAATTCCACCCTTATTTTATCGAAACTTGATTTTGGGGGACCGGGATCTATTCAGGGGCATCTCCTGCTACTCTTTAGCCTTAACCCCATTCATCCCCAAGGTTTACGTTTATCCCTTGGTGCTTTTCCCCTTTTCCCCCTGTCGAGAGCCTCTACAGAAGCAAAAACGTTTCCACCCCTTATCCGATTGCCTTGATGCCCATGCCTGCGTTTCTATGAACGCTCTCATGATCTCCGCAACCCTTTTAATTTAAGAATGGTCACTGATTTAGTAGAATTCTTTTTTTGTTCGCCGCCCTTTTTTACCCCGTCCCTTCTCTCATTCGCCTTAATTCCCCTTGGGTTTTCTCTTAAACTCCACCTTTCAAATGTACATGTAGCATCTCATTTTTCCCCTACCCCCTGGGAATTTTCCGTTTTGTTAGTCTGTCCCTTCTCCCCCCTTGCCAAAACCCCCAACTTCAACGGTCGTTTTCCCGCCTCTTTTTCTTGACCACTTTAAACCTCATTTTCATCCCATTGCTGTGTACACAGTGGCTCAAAGTCTTCTGCCCGGCTTTGGGATTCGCAGCGGGTTTTTCCCCGGACACGGTACAAGGGCTTTTTACGGGTCTTCGGCTGGGTATTTTTACTCTAAAATTATATCCCCATCCTTACGCACTTTCCGTTTTTCATCTTTGCCTGTGTCATCATTTGTGGTTGTCTCGGGACTCCCTTAGTGCTTTACGGGCTAAAACAAAAATTTATACACCTCCCCCCTTAGCCCTCCGTATCCAACTTTGGTTTCGCCGCATTTTTAAACCAACATAAAGAATTGTTTTTTTTTTGGGGTTTCCCTGGTCATGTTGACTTTACAGGGCAATGAACAGGCAGACACTGCTGGGGGGTCAGCTTTTACATGACCTACCAGTTTCTTAAGAGGTATTCCTTTTTACGGACTTTTTTTCCCTGCAAAAAATTTTTCCCCACCTTCACACCCGTTGGCAACAACTTTGGCCCTACTATGCTGGGCAAAAAAATTTAAAAATCTTTTTTAAACCCGAGTATGGGTTTAAACGGGCCCTTCTTATCACCAGTGTCGGGGTTTGGGGGAGATATTTCCCCCCCCGTCTTCGCTTTGGGCCAACCCCGTTTTAAACTCATGGATACCCTAAATGGAGAGGCGTCTTGCCCTCTCTGTGAGTTTTGGGCCAAGCTCCATTTATCAGTCGCCACATTCTTTTTGGACGGGCCCATTTTACAACAGCACGCAGAATTTACCTCTTTTCTCGACTTTCGTTTCCGCTGCCCCCTCTCTTTCCCTTCCCCTTTTCCGCTGAGGGAAACCCACCTTTCATCCGGACTCTCTCTTGATTTTTTGGGACAACAATGACTTTAAAAATTCGTTTCCCTTTCCCACCCCTTTCTACTTAAATCCTTGCTACCCTCAAACCCCCGTACTACCCCCTCCCCCCGTTTTTTTCTGTAACCTGCTGACACCCCCCCTCCCCCCCGGGCCACCCCTTTCCCAGCTTCCTTCCCACCCTGCAGCGCTGTATACCCCTTGGGGCTTAGCGCTTCTTTTTGATTATAATAAAAAAGGGGTGTATATGGTGTGTGGTTTTTGTGTGTCGAACACTTTTGTCTGTTTTTAATCATTTTTGTAAGGCTAAATTTGGGAAATTTGTAAATTTAAACTCATTTTGTGTACCTTTTAATAAAATTTTCCCTTTTGTTTGAAAAGTTTTAAAAAAAAAAAAAAAAAAAAAAAAAAAAACATACCCGACCCCTAAAAAAATCCCCAGTCCCCACAAATCTCCTTGGGGACCCTGCATAACCCCCCCCGGGCTCCTAAAAACCCTTTCCCCCGGGCCCACTAATACCCCCCCCAAAGGGCCACTAATAACCCCCACCCCCAAATAACCTAAACCACCCCCAAATTTAAATTTCCCCCCAGGCTGCGCAAAACCCCTCACGAGGCCCATAAAAAACTCCCAGGCCCCCCTAATAACCTCCCCAGGCCCCTTAAAATCTCAACAGGCCCTACAAAAGCCCCCAAGGCCCCGCAAAACCCTCCCCACCCCGTTATCGCCCCCGGGCTCCAAATTTTCCTCCTAGGCCTGTAAAAAACCCTCTGGGCCCCCTAATAAACCCCCCGGCCCCTGTTTTAACCTCCCCAGGCCTTTAAAAACCCCCCCCACCCCCCTAAAAACCCTTTCCCCCGGCCCTAATAACCTCCTGGGGCTCTGAATAACCTCCCACCCCCTGAAACCTTCCCAGGTTGTGCTTTAACCTCCACGGCCCTAATAACCTCCTCAAGCTCTGATAAAGTTCCCAAGGAATGTAATAAACCTCCCCAGACTGAAAAAAAACCCCCCCCCCCCCCCAGGCCCCTAAAAACCCCCCCCAGGGCCTAAAAACCTTCCCGGCCCTTGAAAATCCCCCCCAGGCAATGTAAAAGCCCCCCGGGAAAGGGTGCAAAAACCCCCCGGGCCCTTAAAAAAAAACCTTTCCCCGGCCCCTTAACCCCCCCGGGGCCCTTTAAATTTAAACCCCCCCAGGCCCTTAACCTCCCCAGGCCGTCAAAACCCCCCCAGGCCCGTAATAACCCCCCCGGGGCCCCAAAAAACTTCCCCGGGCTGCACATAACCCCCAAAAGGGCCCCCTTAATAACGCCCTTAGGCACCTAAAAACCCTCACCAGGCCCTGTAATACCCCCGGGTTCCGGAAATTTAAGCTCCGCTGGCCCTGTAAAACCCCCCCCGGGCCCACGTATATCCTCCGCAGGCTTTAATATACCCCCCAACCCCCTAATAACCTCCAAAGCCCCCTAAAAAACCTCACTAGGTCCTTAAAAAACCCCCGCAGGCCCCAAAAACCCCTCCCAGGTACTTAAAAACCCACCCAGGCTGGGCATAACCCCCAGGCCCGAAATTCCCCCTCCCCAGGCCCCAAAAACTTCCCCAGGCTGCCTAACCCCCCAAAGGCCCCTAAAAAACGCCCTTAGGCACCTAAAAAACCTCACCAGGCCCCCTGATAATATCCCCGGGCCCCGGGGCATAACTCCCCTGGCCCTGCATAACCCCCCCAGGCCACGTTTTCCCCTCCGTAGGCTTCAAAATAACCTCCCCCGGCCCCAAAAAATTCCTTATAAAAACTAATAACCTCCCGGGCCCCCTAAAAACCCCTCCAAAGGGCCCCCTAATAACCTCATTTGGCCCCTAAAAACCCCGCGGGCCCCTTTAATAACCTTCCCGGGCCCACGCATAACCTCCACAGGCCGCAAAAAACCTCCACGGGCCCCCCTAATAACTTCCCCTGGCTTTGTATACCCTCCCCCGGCCCTTTTTAAAAAACCTCCCCATGCCTGAATATCGTCTTCGGGGTTTCAAATTTAACCTCCCCAGGACCTAATAATTCCCCCCGGGCCATGCATAACCCCCCCCGGCCCCTTTACCTTCCCTGGGGCCCTGTATAAGCTCCCCGGGCCCCCATAAAAAACCTCCCCAGCCCCCGTATATCGCCCCCAGGCTGCTCCTAAAAACCCTCCCTAGGCCCAAAAAATAACATTTTCGGGCCCCCCTAAAAAACCCTCCCTTCCCTCGTATAATCTCCGCATGCCCAAAACCTCCCAAGGCCCATAACAACCCCCCCAAAACCCTCGGGTAAGCCCCCAAGGGCCCCTTTTAACCTGTCCCCCCCCGTAATAACCCCCCCCAGAGGGCACAAAACCCCCCCAAGGCCCCAAATTTAATTTCTCCCGGGCCCCCTAATAACCTCCCGGGCGCCAAATAACCCCCCCGGGGCCCTTTTGATAATCCCCCCAGCAATGTATAGCCCCCCAGGAAATGCAAAACCTCCCCGGGCCTTTTCGTTTTATATCCCCAGGCCCCCCAAAAACCTCCCCAGGTCGCAAATTATCCTCCCCCCCCCCCCAACCCCCCCCAACCCCCCAGGCCGCACAAAATTCCCCCCAAAGGCCCTTAAAAACCCCCCCGGGAAACCGGGGCCATAACCCCCCAAAGGGCCCTTTCTAAAAAACCTCCTTGGGCCCACCTAACAACCTCACCAGGGCCCTTATAATCTAAAAAGGGCCCCCTGTATAATCCCCCCAATCCCGAAATAATTTCCACAGGCCCTGTAAAACCTCCCAAAGGCTCCAAATAACCCCCCAAACCCCCTTAAAAACCCTCCCCAAAACCCTAAAAACCTACCTAGACCACACGTACCCCCCCCAGGTTTCCTAATACCCCCCCACCCCCCAAATACCTCCCCAACCCTTGATAATCCCCCGGGCCCTGTATAAGCTCCCCAGGCCATCATAACCCCCCCAGGAAACCGAAATATCGTCCCCAGGCCCCAATAACTTCCCTATTAAATTTAAACCTCCCCAGCCCCCTAATACCCCCCCTTTGGCCCCCTAATAACCCCCCCGGGCTCCTAAAAACCCTTTCCAAGGGCCATGCAAAAACTTCCTAGGCCCCAAAAACCCAAAACCCCGGGCCCTAAAAAAATTTTCCCCTGGGCCCTGTATAACCCCCCCCAGGCCCCTAATAACCCCTTTTTGCCCTGTAAAACGTCCACTTTGCCCCCTAAAAACCCCTCCCCGGGCCCCTTTAATAACTTCTTAAAGGCCATGCAAAAACCCCCCCGGGCCCCCTTAAAAACCCTTTTCCCGGGGCCCCTAAAAAACCTTTCCCCAAAGGCCCCTAATCCCCCCGGGCCCTTTTTAAAAACCCCCCCAGACCCCAAATTCCCCCCTCCCCGGGCCTAATAACCCCCCCCAGGACGCAAATTTAACCTCCCCGGGCCCTTTTAAATAACCACGCCTCCTTATAATCCCCCCAAGCCCTTATAAGTTTCCCCCGGGCCCTGCAAAAAACCCCCCCCAGGCCCCGTACTCCCCCACAGGCCCCCTAAAAACCCCTCCCCAGGCCCCTTAAAAACTTCACCGGGCCAGGGCAAAACCCAAACCCCCAGCCCCCTTAACCCCCCCAAAGGCACCTAATACCTACCCGGGCCCCCTTGTCCCCACCCCAACCCCCCTGCTTAAGCCCCTCAGGCCCTGCATAATTCCACGGGGGCCCCGAAATATCTCCCCCGCTCCTAAAACGCCCCCGGGCCCATAAAAAACCTCTTCAGGCTCCTAAAAACCCTACCGGGGCCAAAAAAAGGGAAAAGCCCGGGCCATCATAGAAGCTTTTCGCCACTGGAGGCATTATTTAACGGTAGACTTTTTAAACCCATAAGGATTTGACCAAGGGGCCCGGGTGATGTATATGTTCGACAAAAAGCACAAAAGAAAGGAAAAAAAGAATGAAAAGATATTACGCGGGGGAAGGGAACAAACCCGTTTTATGACTTTGTTATTCTGTACCGCCCGGGGTCAAGAAAAACATCTCACCTGTCCCATTCTTAGGCCCCAAATGGGGGAGCAGAAATTCATGTTTTGCAATCATTTTCAGTGCCCCAACAAGGCTTTGTGTCACCCAGGAGTTACACCCCTGTCCCTTTTTTTTAAAATCAAAGAACATACCCTACTCAGGGGGAAGATGTGCGAAAAGTGATCAGGGCATGCAGAGAAATGTGCAGAGTGCAACCCAAAAACTTTCTTTCACCCAGAGAAGACTCATTCATAAAATCCACCCGCCTTTCGAAAGATTAAATATGGGATTTCAAGGGCCCCTCTCCCCAAGAAACAAACAGAATAGTTTTCCTTAACTAGTGGGATGAATATTCAAGTTTTATTTTTGTATTCCCCTTCCCAAATATGGTGCTTAACTGTTATTATTTTGTCTTTCCAGTTTTTCCCTCTTTTTTTGGTATGCCAGTTTAATATCCATTCAACGGGGGAATTCCTCGTTCATGAGTAACAAAAAAAACTTAAAGGAGTTTTTGGCAACAAAGGTTTGCCTGCAGCAGAACAACAAGCTACAACCCTCAAGGCAATGGTAAAGTGGAGCGGTTCAATGGAAACATAGGGGAAGGCAGTTCAATGACATTGAAGTCGTGAAATTTCTCCCTGTTAAAAACAGGGAAAAACTGTCCTACCGATGTCTTCACCCCTATTAGATCTTTGGGTGGGGCACAGCCTAAACCCCCCCCCTCATGAAAGACCCCCTAAAAACTATTCAATCTTTTCCTCTACGGGACCCTCCGGGGCCCACTTGGTTATTTTCATCCGGGCCCCGTTCTCCTAAAAGAGTAAACCGAAAGGATGAACAAGAGGGTTTCCTTTAGGGGAAGAGGTAGACCCTCCTGCAAGCAAATCCACTTTTATCCCCACATTCGCTACCAAAATGATGAAGAGACTACAGTATTTTCAAGACATTTAGCCCCAGTGGAAATCCCCATTAGGGGTGGAATCTCAAGATACCCCAATAGATGTGAAAGAGGCTTCGTTTTTCCGGGGAAACCCCCTTGGGGACTACCCCTACGGAAATAGAGGATTCGGGCCTTCCAGCATTATAAAAAACCCCGCGGGAAAAAAAATTGAACCTGGTGAAGGGGCCCAAAGGGGCTACGAAGGTCGGGACGTGAAAACCGTCGCCCCCCCTAACATTTGGGCGTTTTACTGTCTCTATATTTTAAAAGGGGGAGATTGTAGTGATACGGTCCTGTGGGGAGCAGCAGCAGGAAAATACTGCACCACCTTTTGGGGGCCCTTAACAACAACAACAGTTTGGTGTGTGTCATGGGGGGCCAACACTGGTGGGGATTCTTTTCTCCTCCCTTCCCATATATTAGTGATGGGAGATTACAAAGGCGAGTTAAAATAAAGTGGCCTGTAGTTTTTAAAATTTTCTCTTGAAAATATGCAAAACTACCTTTCCCCCTAGAAGGGCCCTTATTAGATGTACTAGTCATTTTTATTTTGTTGTTGCAGAAAAACTTAAAGAAATTCTAAAGGGTTTAATAAAGCCCAGGGGTTTAAAGGGTTTGTTTTCTATCACAACAATCACACAATAGCAAGGCTGACCATAGCAAAGCAACTGACACCAAAAAAATTTGAAAGCGTTTGGGAAACTACTGCAAAGCCAGCACAAACTGCACAATGTTTCCCGTTACCAGCTTCACCCTAGGGTCAAATCTTTTCTCTAAGTCCCGCTCCAGCTCCCGGACAGGCCCCCCAAATTTCAACCGTGTCCAAATTTGGGCCCGTTAAACCCGGGTTTTAAAGGAAAACAAAATAAACAAGCCCAAAAAAATTTTGACTTGTATTATCCTTTACCCTTTTTGGGAAAACATATGACACTATATACACAAAGTACAGTGATAGGAAAATTTTGTGTACTCCACGGTAAAGCAAGGGAGAATAAAGCCAAATAGAAAAGCAGACCATGCTTCAAACCCGCTCTAGAATGGGAATGACAAGGGCACACAGAAGAGTGGGACCCCCATTACCTCTGCAAAAGGCCAAAAACCCTCTTTTTATTTGGGTGGGAAACCCGGTTTTCTGGTTGAACGAAGGGGGCCCCATCGTCAAACCCCAGTTTTCCTGGTTTTGTGGTTGGGGGGGAAAAGCCTGTTAAAAGAGGGTTTTGTCATGCGCCCCAATTAAAAAGGGTTTCGTACCTTTGCATGCCACAGGGGGTTATTAAAGGGGGCCCCCGAGGAGGTTTTGATGGCCTGTTGGGGTTATGGGAAATTGGGCCCGGGGGGTTATTCCCTCAAGGAATTCCTTTTATGTTTGGGAGGGGGTCTTGATTTAGGGAATTGGGTCTGTGCTCCATTTCCCCCAATTTTAAACCGAAAGCCTTCCACATTTCCCCCCCCCGGCCGTATAATCCCCGGGTTTTTAAACGCTTCCCCTTTTTATTTTAAAAAAATTAAAAATAATGGGGGGGGTTTTTAGGACCTGGGGATGATATAAAGGGGGCCCGGGGAATTTTTGCAGGGCCTAACGAGCTCATACAGGGGTTGGGAGGGTTATCAAGGGGGTGGGGGGGGTATTAGAGGTTGAAGAGGTTATTAAAGGGGCCCGGGGAGGTTTTTTGTGGGGGCTTTGGGGGGGTCATTTTCGGGGCCCGGGAGGTTATTAGGGTCCTGGGGGGCTTATACAGGAGTTGGGAGGTTTTTTAGTGGCCCTTGGGGGGTTATGCAAAAACCTGGGGAAGGTTATTAGGGGTGTGAGGTTTAAATTTGGAGCCTGGGGAGGTTATTAGGGGTTTTGGGGAGGATATTATGGCCTCGGAGGGCAGGGTCTGGGGGGTTAAATTTGGGCCCGGAAGATTAAAAGGGAAACCCGGTGAAGTTATTAGGGGTTTTGTGGAGGTTATTAGGACCTGAGGGGGTTTTATGTGGCCCCGGATAGGTTTTTAGGGGCCTGAAGAGGTTAAGGGCCTGGGGACGTTATTAAGCCGGGGGAAAGATATACGGGGCCTGTTGGGGGGTTTTTGCAGGGCCTGAGGAGCTTAAAGGGAGGGTCTGATGAGGGTTTTCAAGGGCCTGGGTAGGGGTATTAGGTGCCCGGGGGGTTTTTAGGGGTTGGGGGGGTTATGCAAAAGCCTGGTTTAATTATAAGGGGCCCCGGGGAGGTTTTTAGGAGCCTGGGAAACTTTTACAGGGCAAGGGGGGATTATAAGGAAAGGGTTTGGGGGGGTTTAATTTTAAAGGCCCGAGGAAAGGGAAAAAAAAGGCCTGGGGAGGGTATAAGGGGTCTGGGAGGTTATTTAAAAGGGCCCGGGGGGATTATCAGGGTCCTGGGGAGGGGGATTAGGGCCTGGAAAGGTTTATTAGGGGCCCCGGGGAGGTTTTGCTGGCCCAAGAAGTTTTTTTAATGGCCTGGGGGGTTATTAGGAGCAAGTGGACGTTTTTTACAGGCAAGGGGAGGTTATTAGGGGCCCGGGGAGGTTATACAGGGCCTAGGGAAGTTATTAGGGGCCCCTTTTTTGGTTTTTTTGGGGCCCCGGGGGAAAAATTTTTGCAGGCCTTGGGGGGTTATTAGGACCTGGGGAGGTTATTAGGGGTTTTTAGGGAGGGATTAGGGGCTTGAAGGGGGGTTATTTTTGGGCATAGGGAAGTTAAATTTGGGGCCTGGGGACGATATAAAGGTGGGCCGGGGTGGGGTTTTGCCCGGCCTGGGCAGCTTATACAGGGGCCCCGGGGGGGATTATCAAGGGTCCGGGGGGGGTTTTTAGTGGCGTGGGGAGGTTATTTGGGGGGCCCGGGGGGGGTACGTGTGGTCTAGGTAGGGTTTTTATGGGTCTGGGGAGGTTATTAAAGGGCCTTGGGGGGTTTTTAGGAGCCTCGGGAGGCTTTCAAAGGGGCCCGTGGAAGTTTTTTGCGGGGTCTGGGGGATTAACAGGGGCCCTTTTTAGATTTTAAAGGGGGCCGGTGAGGTTTTTAGGTGCCTAAGGAGGTTATTAGAGGGGCCCTTTGGGGGGTTTTTGCACGGCCCGGGGAGGTTTTAAGGGCCCCGTGGAGATTGTGCGCGGGCCTGGGGAGGTTATTAAGGGTCTGGGGAGGATAAATTTGCGACCTGGGGAGGTTAAATTTGGGGGCCGGGGACTATATACTGCCTTTGGGGGGGTTAAAGCACTGCCTGAGGGGCTCATACATTGCCTGGGGAGATTTAAACAAGGGCCTGGGGGGGTTATTTTGGCGCCCGGGGAGGTTTTTTAGGGCCGGGGAGATTTTAGGGGGCCCTTTGGGGGGGTTTTTGTGCAGTCTGGGGGGGTTATTACGGGGCCCGGGAGGTTTAAAAGGGGCCCCTTGGGGGCTTACACAGAGCTTGGGGAGGTTGTTTGGGCCTTGGGAGGTTAGGCGCAACCTGGGAAGGTTAAATTTGGGGCTTGGGGGGGTTATTAGGGGCCCCGGGAGGTTATTTTGGGGATGCGGGGGTTATACGAGGCAAGGGGTTTAAATTTGGGCCTGAAGATGTTGTTATGGGCCTAGGGAGGTTATTAGGAGCAGCCCTTTGGGGGCGATATACCGGGGGCTGGGGGGGTTTTTATGGGGGCCCGGGGGGCTTATACGGGGCCCCAGGGAAGGTTTTTAGGGTCCGGGGGAAAGGGTTTTGCATGGGCCCGGGGAAGTTTTTTAGGGCCCGGGGGAGGTTATTAGAAACCGGGAAAAACGTTTTGCAGCGCATGGGGGGGTTATTAAAGGCCTGAGGAAAAGGGTATACAAAGGGCCCAGTGAAGTTTTTTAGGGGCCCCGTGGAGGTTTTTTTGCGGCCTGTGGAGGTTATTTCGTGGGCCCCGGGGGAGGTTATTAGGGGGCCCGCGGAGGGGTTTTTAGGGGGCCCAGTGAGGTTAGGGGCCTTTGGGGGTTTTAGGGGCCTGGGAAAGGGTTTTTAGTGGTATAAGGAAGTTATTAGGGGCCGGGGGGGGTTTTTAAAGCCTGCGGAGGATATAAAGGGGGCCTGGGGAGGGGTTTTGCAGGGGCCCGGGGAAAAAAACTTATTCCGGGGGCCCGGGGGAAAAATTTCAGGGGGGCCCGGTGAGGTTATTAGGTGCCTAAAGGGAAAAGTTATTTGGGGCCTTTTGGGGGTTATGTGCACCTGGGGAAGTTTTTAGGGGCCTGGGGAGGTTATTTCGGGCCTGGGGAGGTTATGCACGGCTTTGGGGAGGTTTTTTAAGTACCCGGGGAGGTTAAATTTGGGGGCCTGCGGGGTTTTTTTAAAAGGGCCCCAGTGAGGTTATTAGGGGGTTTTTGGGGGGGTTTTTAGGGGCCCCGGGGAGGATAAAAGAAGTCTGCGGAGGAAATACGTGGCCCCGGGGAGGTTTTCGGGCCAGGGGGGCTTAAGCTGGGCCTGGGGGGTATTTCAGGGGCCTGGTGAGGGGTTTTTAGGTGCCTAAGGGCGGGTTTTGGGGGGCCCTTTTGGGGGTTAGTCACCCGGGGGAAATTTTTTTTGGGGGCCCGGGGGGGTTAATTTTCGGGCCCGGGGAGGTTATGGGACAGCCTTGGGGGGGTTAAGGGGCCCGGGGAGGTTAAGGGGCCCGGGGGGGTTATCAAGGGCCTGCGGAAGGTTATTAAGGGCCCGGGAGGTTATAAAGGGGGCCTGGGGGCAATATTTCGAGGGGTTGGGGGGGTTATTCAATTCCCAATTTTAAATTCAATTCAAATTTTTTTCTCTATAAGGGTTACCAAAGCTGAAATTTAAGAAATTTGGTTTTTTGTGTGGTTTAAAAATGTAGTAAAAATTTTTTATTACAAAAAGTGCCACTAGAAAAAGCTTACATGGCTAGGCAAATTTTGGGGGACTTATTTTTTTCTTAAAATTTTAAAATATTAAAATTTTGGGGGTAAGTTGGTATTATGGGTAAGTGATTAAAAACTAGTTTGTGAGGTTTTTGCAGGTGAAAGCTTTTGTTTTTGGCCCCAGTACATAGTTTTTATATTGGGGTTACCACAGGATTTATTATTTTAAGATTTAGGTTAAAAATTTCTGTTTAGGGTAAATGAGTTAGTGAGTGTAAAATGTGAACCACCCGGGGGTATTCGTGTAGTTAGTTGGGCGGGGGAAACTTAGCATTTCCTGGGGAGATTTCCAAAGGGGCCCGGGAAGGTTTTTTAGGGGGCCCGGGGAAAGGGTTTTTAGGGGGCCCGGGGGGGTTCTGTGCAGTTGGGGAGGTCTTTTCATTCCCTTGGGGGCTTTTACAGAACTTGAGGAGGTTATTATGGGGCCCGTGGAGGGTTTTGCCCCAACCTGGGGAAAGGTTTTCAGGGCGTGGGGGGGTTTATTTAGAGCCTCGGAGGGTTTTTTAATTTTTTGGGAGGGGGAAAGGGTTTTTAGGGGCCTTTGGGAGGTTATTAAAAGGGGCCCGGGGGGGTTATACAGGGGCCCGGGGGTTTATTAGGGGCCTAGAGGTTTTTTAAGGCCTGGGAGGAAAATTTGGAGCCTGGGGAAAGATATACGGGGCTGGGGGGGTTATGGGGGGGCCCTTGGGAGCTTATGTAGGGGCCCGTTGAGATTATAAGGGCCCGGGGAGGTTATTTGGGGGCCTGGGGAGTTTTTTAGGGCCTCGTGGGTTATGCCCCAGCCTGGGGAAAATTTTAGGGGGATGGGGGAGGTTAATTTGGGGACTGAGGAGGTTTATTTTGGCCTTTGGGGGGATATTAGTGGCCTGGGGGAAAGGTTTTTTAGGAAACCTTGGAAAGATTCGGAGCCTGGGGAGGGTTTTGTGGGGGCCTGGGGGGCTTTTTTACGGGCCAGGGGTGTTATTTTGGGTCCCGGGGGGGTTAGCATGGCCTGGGGGGGAAATTTTTTTACGGGCCCCGGGGGAGGTTATTTGGAGCCTGGGGAAAGTTATTTCAGGGGATGGGGAGGTTTTTTTTAGGGGCCCGAGGAGGTTATACAGGGCCTAAAAAAGTTATTAGGGTGGAAGTTATTTGGGGCCCGCGGAGGTTATGCCCTGGCCCGGGGAAGGGTTTTTGGGGCCCCGGGGGGGTTATTAGGGGCTTTTGAGGTTATTAGGGGCCTGGGGAAAGGTTTTTTAGGGGCCTAGGGGGGGATTAGAAGCCTTGAAAAAGGAATTTTTTACGGGGGCCCGGGGGGGTTTACGGGGCCGGGGGCTTTAAACAGGGCCTGGAGAGATTTTCATGGGCCTGGGGAGGTTATTAGGGCCTAAGGAGGTTATTAGGGGCCCGGGGGGGTTTTGCGCGCCTGGGGAAGTTTTTAAAGGGGCCCGGGGGGGTTAGTAGAGGCCCGGGGGGGGTTAGTTTGGGGCCTGGGGGGGTTATTAGGGGGCCCGGGGGGGGAAAAAACGGGCCTGTAGAGGTTTTTGCCCATCCCCGGTGAGCCTTTTGCATTGCCCGGGGGGTTTCAAAGGGGCCCGGGGAAAGGGTTTTTAGGCGCCCGGGAGGGTATTACGGGCCCCCGAGGGGGTTTTTGTGCAGTCTGGGGGGTTTTTTATGGGCCCGGGGAGGTTATTTGGTTTTCCCTTTGGGGCTTTAATCAGGGAATTGGCTTAGTAGAGTTGTTATTTTCCCCCCTCTGCTGCTTCAAAAAGTGGCTTAACCCAGGGGGCTTTACACAGAATTTACAGTATCTTAAACGGAGGGTTTCAAAATGCCCTTCTGCTGCCCGAGAGCGAAAACAGAGCTGGGGGCAAACAGACGGGAACAATTTGTCCCAAAGGGCTCAATGCTCCACCCCACTTAGCCCGGGATGGAGGGACATAAATAGAATTAAGGTAAAAGAAAATTGGGGAGATCGCGCAAACCCCCCCCCCTTGCAAGGGGGAATGGTTAGTCAGTGCTTGGGGTGCTACATCTAGCTATGCGTCTTCCCAATAACCCAAAACGGGGGAAATTAATGGGCAAATATGATGCAAGGGGGAGGGTTTTTTGCTTTTGCCAGCAAAGGGAATGACTGCAACATTCCTTTCGCAATTCTGAACTTGGTGCAGCCCTAACAAAGGGGAACTCCACGTCGCCTGGTGAGGATGTTTTTACTTACAACAATACTCAATTGCGTGTCAGTAAACCCGGTAACCTTTTCTTGAATTTATAAAAATGAGTTATGTAAAATGGGGAAAACTCCCTAAATTTATGGACCAATAGCCCCCCAAATTTTTCTCATTCCAAACCCAAACAACAAAAATCTTTCGCCCAATATCCCTTACTAGCTGCTTGGGGTAAAACATTTGGGAAAAGGGTGTTTCCCTTAAAACGTCTTATGCACAGAATTAAGGGAATTTTTTGTCACCCCGGTTTATGGCTTTTGCATGGAAGGATGTGCATCATTGCATTTCCAAACCCTTTTTCACTCTGCAACTACAGCTCATACACACTTCCTTTACCTTAAATCCCCCTTTTGGGTGTGCCAACGAATGTAATTTATTAGTGAACTTTCCAAATGGGTGTTTGGGGAGGCTTCTTTCCCCTGGAAATTTAAAGGTTTTCCCCCGTCCCCCAAAAGAAAAATCGTCTGTGTTGTTCCAGGGAATAGAAGTGTAACAAAAATTTTGAAATTTGGAACCCCCCAGGGGGTGGCTTAGTCCCACCCCCTTTTTAAAATTTTTTTTAATGCCTTACTTTTAAGGGCCCTTTCCCAGCCCGCCCCCCTCATTATATGGGGTTTGTTTTTCTGATGAATAATTTATTCACACTAACCCGGGTTCCCCCAACACCAAAACATTCTTAATCCCTGGGACTAGCCTCGTGTCAGGACCCGGGGTTTAAAAATCTCAGGGGATAAAGCAAAAAATACTCAAAAGGCGTCCCTCCTCGGCAGAGGGGCACAGTTTTGTCAATCCAGTTCATTTAAAGGGTCTCTTCTAGAATATTTAAACAGTACAGGTATCTAGGCTTTGGGGGTTCCAAATAAATTGGACCTTTTGTAACGAGACTTTTTTCCCAATACAAAAAACTGAGACATTAGAGTTGTGGCCCCCCCGGTTTTTATCCCCGGTAGGTGCAATGTTAAAATTGTTAAAATGATGTATCTTGCTTAAATTTGATCATTGGTTTATTATGCAGCGCCATACTTCACTCGTGTCCCGAAATGGAAGCTTGGGGGGGCTGGAAAAAAATGCAAAAAAGAAAACAATGAGGAAACATCCTAGGAAAGCCCTCGTACTGCCAAAATTTTAAATATGCGGAAAGAACTTCATTTCCCCCAAACATTAGAATTTGTGTTATGAAAAAAATATCCTTATTGGGGTCAATAGCTTAGGCTAGCCCATTCAAACCCCCGCCAGAAGCCCTCCAAAATTTCCCCAGCACTGGTGAAAAATCCCTTTCCCGATGGGGTCGAAAAAACTGGAACCGACCTTTCCCCATGGGAACCCGCTTTTCATGTCTATATCAATTGGACAACAGAGACATTTCCCTCCCATTTGGGGTATTACCCCATTCCAAACTACCATTCCCCCATTTTTTCCCCCCCCCCCCCAAAAAATCCCTTTTTAATTTACAAACCCAAAACCCTTTGTCTTGGGAAACCAAAAAATGAGCCTTAAGCTGTATTTATAACTTTGTCACACAGAACAATCTTTCCCCAAATTATTTTCGTCGATGGTTCTGTTCACCCGTCCACTGGTGCAGCTGGTAGTGGTGTGTTGTCACACAGGTGAGGCTCTCATAAAGAAAAATTTGGGGGCACGCCCTCAATAACTGGGCCTCTACCCTTTTTAAACCGGAATGGGTTTTGGGCCCTACTCCTTTCACTCAAATTGTGTCCCGTATCTAAGGGTTTACACTTTAATTGTAACTGATTCTTTCATCCAAAAAGCCCTCAATTTATTAAGTATAAATTGTGGCATGCTTTTGGGCGAAGCCCAAAAAAGGTTTTGGGAAAATTGTGGGCAGTGGGGTCAGAGTGCAAAAGCTGTGGATTCCATCCCCACATTGGTCTTTTAGATGCATGATAGAACGAAAAAATTTGGGTAAGCTGTATCTTTCAAAGAGGGGGTAGATTACAATCTTGGGTTGTCTTTAGCAGTTTTTTGAAAAATAAACGAAAAGAAATTCAAAAGAGCCCTTTTTTTTGACTTAAGACTTAGGGAGATTGACAACCCTTTATCCATCTATCATCATTCCATCATGCAAGGGGGGAGCCACATTCTATGGTTTATCCAACAAATAAGCAAAATCTTGGGTTTTCACTACCGCCCCGGGCCCGGGTGGGTACAAGGGATCTTTGGCAGGGTTTAAATTTACCACCACCAAAATAAACCAAAAGAAAAGTAAACTTTTCCAGATGGACCCATTGTCACAACCCTTGCGCATTATTACTGGAGTTGATCAAATTAATGAATTTAAAACAAACTCACTCAGAAATGTTCAAGAAATGGCAAAGTATTTTTTCCACAGGAAATATTGCAGGGCCATTTGGAGAAATCCCCGACTTTGCTAGCTGTAAATAAAGCATTCCACATATGTGCATGTGTGTGTGTGTTGTTGTGTGTTGTGTGTGTGTGTTTTGTGTGTTTGGGGTGTGTGTGTGAGGGTGGTGTGTGTGTGGGGGTGTGTGGGGTGTGGTGTGTGTGTGGGGTGTGTGTGTGTGTGTGTGTGTGTGGGTGTGTGTGAGGGGGGTGGGGGGTGTGTGTGTGTGGGGTTTGGGGTGTGTGTGTGTGGTGTTGTGTGTGTGCGTTCATGTGTGTGGGTGTGTGTGCGGGTGTGGTGTGCGGGGGGGTGTGTGAGTGTGTGTGTACTTAACCCATTTTGGTTTTCAGGGGGCGAGCCTAGCTCCTGGCCCCTTTAAATTTGCTACTGTAAAAAAAAGCATTACCCCCAATGTGCATGTGTGTGTGTGTGTGTGTGGTGTGTGTGTGGTGTGTGTGTGGGGTGTGGGGTTTTGGTTGTGTGTGTGGGTGTGTGGGGTGGGGGGTGTTTGGGGGTGGGGTGGGTGTGTGGTTTTGCGTGTGGGTGTGTGTGTGTGTGGGGTGTGTTTTGTGTGTGTGGGTTTTGTGTGTGGGGTTTTGTGTTTGTGTGTGGTGTGTGTGTGGGGTGTGGGTGTTTTTGTGTGGGGGGTGTGTTGTGGGGTGTGGTGGGTGTGCGTCCTTGTGTTATCATATATTTGTACGCTCGTGTGCACAGTTTCCCTGCGTGGCCCTCGTGTGTGTTTAAAGTGCGCGCGCGCGCTAGGTGGGGGTATGATCCAACCTTTAAAATTTGTATTTATTAAAAAAATTTTCAATTGGGGACCAAGGGGTGGACGTATCAGTGGTTTTATTACTTTTTAATTTGTTCATGACTGTAAAACCCGTATAGGAATGAAGCTGATTCAAAATTTCCTCTGTAACTTCCCTGATTGTGACCGATCTACCCGGGTTTATTACCTTTGTAACCATTTTACTATCATAAAATTTGGGGTCCCGTCAAAGGCCCATTATGTACCCCTTTTTAATCTTTTTACACCCCCCCAAAGGGTGGGTTTTGGGGTGCATAATAAAGTTTTTAAAAAAGTGTGTGTGTGTGTGTGTGTGTGTTGGGGTTTTGGGTTTGTGGTGTGTGTGGGTGTGTGTGTGTGTGTGTGTGTGTGTGTGTGGGTGTGGTGTTTTGTGACTCAACAATCAATATTTGCACCAAAAACTCATTACAGTTTTGACCCGGGTTTTTTAAATGGGGAATTGCTCTTACTCATAATTTGTTCATGAAATTTTAGCCAAAAAATATAAAGTAAGTAAAAACCTTTTTACAGAATTCTTTTCCTTTTTAAAATTGTGAGCTCATTACCCCTTTTTACCTAGTTAAACTATCAAAAATTTTTGGGGGGCCCCGTCCCCCGAAACCCCTTACCCACCTCTGTAATCTGTAAAAAACCTTTGTAACTTGTCAGATTTTTTTACCAGACTTACCTGGAGTTTATTACCTTTGTAAATTTTTGAGTTCAAATTTCCTTTGTAAAAATTTTGGGGTTTTAATTTTTTTTTGTAAATTGTGGTTCATTACCTTTGTAAATTTTTGAAATTCATTAACCCTTTTTAAAAAAGTGAGTTTATTACCTTTGTAAATTGTAGTTCATTTCCTTTTTTAAATTGGGGAGTTCATTACCTCTGTAAAATTCTCAGCTATCAAAACTTTGGAGTCCAGTCCCTGGACCAATTAAAGGGACCTCCCGTAATCTTTTGAAATACCGCCCACAGGATGGGTATGGGGGGCATAAAAAAATTTAAAATAACTAACTTAGCGGGCTCGTGTCTTTGCGGAGTTGTCATTGTCCCTTTAAAAAGCAAAAAAACGTAACAAGGGAAAAAAAAAGTTTTCTAGGGTGAAAAGAAACATTTACGCCACATTTTAAAAATACGAGGATCTTATGAAAAAAAATATCTCAAATTCAAACATGCAAAGATGGGATAAAAAAAAGTCATACGATAACTTTGGGAAATTTATGCAAAAGATTATTTTATTATTATTAAAAATTCGCCGGGGATTCTCCCGGCCCGGGTTTTTTCCCAAATAGGGCCCGGCCTTGGCTCCCCCCCTTTAGGGAGTATCTGAGACCCAAGTCTCCCATGGGGGGAGGAAAAAGTACCCCCTCATCTTTGGGACCAAAATGTCCCCCGGGCCCAGCCACAAGCTAGGGCCTTTTCTGGTCCTTTCCCCTCCCCCCCCCAAAGGGGCCCCCAATGGGAAAGACAGGCTTGTGACTAAAGCTCGGGTCAGGGACCTACCCTACCCTAGAAGGGCTGTGCAGGTGGCGATCTGATCCGTCGACACCAAAAACGAAACCCCCCATCAGTTTTTTAAAAAAGGATGACCGGGAAGCCCAAAGGGCTAATGACTCCCCCACAAACCCTTTCTCTAACAGAAATTTTTACTTCCTGCTGAAGTTTGCCCTGCTTTTCAGGGTTACTCTGTAGGGGGGGAAATTTAAAGGCTTAGAGTTTCCCCCCCAAACTACATCAGATAACCTAACGTACATTTTTTCGGCACATCCCAAAAAAAATCAGGGGGATGAAATGGGAAAACTCATTAAACTTGTTGTTGCGTTTCAGATAGTCCCTCCCCTTAAAAGGGGAAGGGTCCTGAGGGGACAGAATTTAAAAAAATTTTAAAATTTAAAATTTTAGAAATAGGTGCAAAGAATCAGAGTCCCCTCCCCAGAGGGAAGGGGCAGAGTCATTATGGGGGTTTATCTGGTGTATGAAAAAAATTTTAAATGGCCTTGGGGGAGGTTTTGGGAGCCGGGGGGGTTATTAGGTCAGGGGGGGTTTTAAGGGGCTGAGGGGTTTATTAATGACAAGGGAAGTTATTAGGGCCGGGGGACGATATACGTGCCGGGGGGGTTTCCCCGGCCGGGGCACAAAAACGGGGCCTGGGGAGATTATCAAGGCCCGGAGGTATTAGGGGCGGGGGAGGTTATTGGGAGCCTGGGGGGTACGGGGCTGGGTGGGTTATTAGGGTCGGGGGAGTTTTTTAGGACCTTTGGGGGTTAAAGGCCTCGGGAGCTATACAGGCCGGGAATATGCGGGAACGGGGGAATATACAGGCCTTTTGGTTTAAAGGGGCCGGTGAGGTTTTTGGGTGCCTAAGGAGTTTTAGGGGCCTTGGGAGGTTACAAGGGCCGGGGGTTTTTTTTAAAGGGCCTGTGGAATTGTGCGGGGCCCGGGGGAGGTTAAAAGGGGTCGGGGGAGGATATAGCGACCTGGGGAGGTTATTGGGACCCGGGGGACAATAACGATGCCGGGGGGAGGTTTGCACCCTGAGACTCAACTTTGCCGGGGGAATTATAAAGGGGCCGGGGGAGGTTTTTGGGCCCCGGGGGGGTTATTAGGCGCCGGGGGGAAAATTTTTGGGGGGCCCTTTGGGAGTTCTGTGCAGTGGGGGATTTTACGGGCCGGGGCAGTTAATGGGGGCCTTGGACTTACACGAGCTTGGGAGGTTTATGGGCCTTGGGAGGTTTTTGGCAACCGGGGAAGGGTTTTTAGGGGGTTGGGGTATTAGGGGCCCCGGGGGGTTATTTTTGGGGAGCGGAGGTTAAACGAGGCAAGGGGGGTTTTTTTAGGGCCGAAATGGGGGTGGGGGGGGGGGGGGGGGGGGGGGGGGGGGGGGGGGGGGGGGGGGGGGGGGTTTTTGGGGGGGGGGGAAAATTAAGGGCCGGGGGGGTTAATGAAAACCAAAAGTATACGATGGGAGTTATAAAGGGGCCGGGAGGTTTTAAAAAAGCCAGGGGTATTAGGGCCCCGGGGGGTTAATTTGGGGCCATGGGGGCCTGGGGAGGTTATTAGGGCCTGGGGGTTATTTGGGCCTGGAGTTAGGGGCCTTTGGGGGGTTATTAGGGGGAGGTTATAGGTAAAATAAGTTATTTGGGGGCCGGGGAGTTATTTGGCCTGGGAGGTAAAGTGGCCTGGGAGGTTATAGGCCGGGATTATGGGGGCC
Organism: Cherax quadricarinatus; assembly: GCF_026875155.1. Taxonomy (NCBI): domain Eukaryota; kingdom Metazoa; phylum Arthropoda; class Malacostraca; order Decapoda; family Parastacidae; genus Cherax; species Cherax quadricarinatus. The sequence goes on along the minus strand of NC_069427.1, from coordinate 37,657,083 downwards.
TATATTTAGGGCCTTTAGGTTATTAGGGCCTAGGGTTATTAGGGCCTTGGAGGTTATTCACCTGGGGAATTTTTGGGGCCCCGGGGAGGTTATTACGGCCTGGGGGGGTTAGCACCCCGGGGTAGTTATTAATACCGGGGAGGTTATTAGGCCTCGGGGGTTTTTAAGGGGCCCTAGTGAGGTTTTTAGGGGTTTTGGAGTTTTTGGGGGCCGGGGGTATAAAACGCGGGGGTAACGGGGCCTGGGGGGGTTATCGGGCCAGGGGCTTAGCGGCCGGGGGAAATTATCGGGGCCTGTGGGGTTATTAGGTGCCAAGGACGTTAGGGGGGCCTTTGGATTTATGTGCACCCGGGAAGTTTTTGGGGGGCCGGGAGGTTATTACGGCCGGGGGAGTTATCACACCTGGGAGGTTAAGGCCTGGGGGGGTTAAGGCCGGGGGTTTATAAAGGGCTGCGGGGGTTTTTAAAGGGGCCTGGGAGTTAAAAGAGCCGGGGGACAATATACGGGGCTTGGGGGGTTATTAAATTTCATTCAAATTCAATTCAAAGTTTATTCCTAAAGTTTACAACTGATTTACAAAAATTTTGGGTTATTTTTTGGGGTTTACATTATAAAATTGTATACAGAGTGTACCCACTAGAACGCTTAGCATGGCAGCATTTGGGGGCAGACTTGTTTATTTAATTGTAAAATATTACAAATTATGAGGTAAGTTGTATTTTGGCTAAGTGATTAAAAACTTTTGTATTTGCATGTGAAGCTTTTTTTTTGGCACATAATATTTCAGTTTGGGGTACCACAGGATTTATTATTTTAAATTTAGGTTAATTTTCTTTTTATGGGCAAATATAGGAGTGTAAGTGGAACCCCCCGTGGGATTTGGTAGTTATTGACGGGAGCTTATTCATTTCCGGGAGATTTTCAAGGGGCCCCGGAAGGTTATTAGGGCCCTGGGGGGGTTTTTTGGGGCCTGGGGAGGTTCGTGCAGTCCCCGGGAGTCATTTCATCCTTGGGGGCTTATACAAATTGAGGAGGTTATTATGGGGCCTTTGGGGGTTATGCACAAACCGGAAGGTTATCAGGGGGGGTGGGGGGGGGTTTTCAAGCCTCAGGAGTTATTAGGGGGCCGGGAAAAGGGTTTTAGGGGGCCCGGGGGGGGTTTTTAAAGGCCGGGATTTTACGGGGGCCCGGGATTTATTTTTGGGGCTAAGGTATTTCAGGCCCGGGGGGAAATTAGGACCTGGGACGATAACGGGGGGCCTGGGAGGTTTTGCGGGGGCCTGGGGGCTTATGTAGGGCCTGTTGAAATAAGGGGCCCGGGGAGGTTTATTAGGTGCCTGGGGGTTATTATGGGGTCGTGAGGTTACCAGCCTGGGGGAACTTTTTAGGGGGATGGTGAGGTTTTAGGGGGGTGAGAGGTTATTTGTGGGCCCCGGGGATATTAGGGCCGGGAAAGGGATTAAGCCTGGACATAACGGACCCGGGAGGGTTTTGTGGGCCGGGATTATACAGGGCCTAGGGGGTTATTAGGTCCTAGGTTATGCATGGGCCCGGGGAATTTAATTTCGGGCCGGGGAGTTTAGGGGCCTGGGCTTTTTGCAGGGGTGGGGAAGTTTTTTAGGGGGTGAGGGGGTTAACAGGGGCCCAAAAAAAATTTGGGGGGAAATTATTTGGGCCGCGGGGTTTTGCGGGCCTGGGGGGGTTATTAGGGGGCCTGGGGTTATAGGGTCTTTTGAGGTTATTAGGGGCCTGGGGGGTTATTAGGGGCCTAGGAGTTTTTAAAGCCGTGAAGGATAAAAAGGGGGGCCGGGGGGTTTTAAAGGCCGGAGCTTACAGGGCCGGAGAGATTTTCATGGGCCTGGGGGGGGTTTTTTAAGGTGCCTAAGGGTTTTTGGGGGCCCTTTGGGGTTTAAACCCAAACCCGGGGGAAATTTTTAGGGGCCGGGGGAGGTTAGAAGAGGCCTGGGGGGGTTTTAGTGGGGGCCTGGGGGGGTTTATTGGGACCGGGGGACAAAAATACGGGCCTGAAAGGGGTTTATGCACATCCGGTGAGCTTAGGAAATTGGGCCCTGGGGAGATTATAAAGGGGCCGGGGAAGGGTTTTATTGGGCCCCTTTGGGGGGGTTTTAAACGGGCCTGAGGAGGTTCTGGCAGTTTTGGGGGGGTTTTTTTGGCCGGGGGAGGTTATTGGGTTTTCCTTGGGACCCTAAAAATCAGAAATCGGCTTAGTAGAGTTTTTAAAGCACCCCTGCTGTTTTCACAGTCTTCCCCCGGGTGGCTTCACACAGATCACGTATCTTAGGGGGAGCTTTAAAACTGCCCTTGCTGCTGCCAAGAAGCGTTTTACAGAGCTGGGGGCCCAAACAGCTGGGAAACAATTTGTCAAGGGTTCCAATGCTCCACCCCCCAATTACCCGGGGCATGGGGGGACATAAATAAAATTTAAAAGGGTAACAAAAACTGGGCAGATCGCGCACCCCATCCCTTGCATGGGGCGAATGATTTAGTCAGTGCTTGGGCTGCTACTCTAGCTATGACGGGTCCCCCCAGAACCAAAACGGGGCGAATTAATGGAAAAATTTAAAATGAAAGGGAAATTTGTTTGCTTTATGCTAAAGAAAGGGGCAGATGACTGCAGCTTTTTCCTTTTCGCTAATTATGAACTTGATGCGCACTAACTAAGGGCAACTCCACGCCCCTGGTGGGGAAAAGGGTATTACTTACAACATACTCCAGATTGCTGTGTCGAGAAACCAAAGGAAATCCTTTCCCTGAATTAAATCATAAATTTAATGTAACTGGGGAGCTCCCAAAATCATGGACCAATACCCTCATTTTTCCCCTCTTTCCCAAAAAGCCCAATAAAAACAAAACTTTTTTGGGCCCAATACCCCTTTTCAACTGTTTGTGTAAAACATTTAAAAAGGAAATTCAAAATTTCGTCTTATGCACAAATTAAGAATTCTTGTCACCCCCGGTTCATGGCTTCAGAAATTGTAAGGAGTGCCAAAAAAGCTTTTACCACCTTTCTCACTCTGCACACTGACACTCATCACTACGTTCCTTGAAACCCTTAAAACCCTTTTTGATGTAGCCAACCCGACATGTAACATTAGTGAACTTGCCCGAATGGAGTTGGAGGATGGCCTCCGCTTTGGGTTTAAAGGTTACCTTCCAACAGAAGTCCCCTGGGGTTGTTTCCCGGGGCATAGAATGTAAATAAAAATTTTTAATTAGGGAAACCCCCCAGGGAGGGGTGGGTTAGTCCCACCCTTTCAACATTTTTTATTAATGCCCCCTTTCTTAATGCCAGCCTACCAGCCCCATCATTATAAAGGTTAGTTTTTTCTGATGACAAAAGATTCACACTACCGGGTTTTTCCAACCCCCCAAAAAAAAAATTTTTTAATCTGTTAAATACCTCGTGTCAGGGCCTGGGGGGTTTAAAAAACTCAGGGGAAAAAGCAAAATACCAACAGGCGTCCCCTCGGCAGAGAGGCACAGTTGTCAAAATCCAGTTGCATGAAAGGGTTTTCTTCTAGAAATGTAAACAAAATACAGGTATCTAGGCTTTTGAGGGTTTCCCCTCTTGGACCCGTTTTTAAAGAGACTTTGTCCCCCAATACAAAGAAAGGGGGAGAGCACTTAGAGTTTGTGGCATTTCAACCCCGGGATGGGGCAAAATTTTAAAAAAATGAAAAAAGATGAACTTGCAAATTAGATCAAAGGTTTATTAAGCAGCGCCACCCACGCACTCGTGTCTGGGCGAAGCTTGGAGGGCGGAAAAACTGCAAAAAGAAGCCCAAAAGGAACCCTCCTAGGATGCCCCCGGGGCTGGGCCAAAAAAATTTTTAAATTTTGCGGGGAAAGGAAAATTAAAATTCCCCCAAACATTTGAAACGTGTTACGAAAAAAAAATATCCTTATTGGGGGCCCAAAATGGGTTAGGCTACCCCTTCAAAAACCCCCCGCACAAAAAACCCTCCCCCAAAATTTTCCCTACACAGGGGAACACCCTTCCCCGATGGATCGAAAAAAAAGGAACCGAACCCCCCGCATGAACCGCTACATGATCCCATATCAAGTTGGACAACAGGACAAATTTTTCCCGCTCCAAAAGGGGGGGGGGTATTAAACCCATTTCCCAAAATACCATTCCCCCATTTCCCCCCCCCAAAAATCTTTTTAAATCCAAAAAAACCAAAGCTTCTCTTGAAGCCAAACATGATTTCCTTAAGCTGTTTGATAACTTAAATTTACAAAAGAACCAAAACTTCACCCAAAAATTTAAAATTTTCGTCCCATGGTTTTGTTCACCAGTCCACTGGGCAGGTGGTAGGCCCTGTTTTCACACCCGAGGATGGCTCTCATAAAGAAATTTGGGGAAAGCCAAAAAAAATCTTGGGCCCCTACCCTTCAAAAAAAAAACAGTTTTTTCCATAAATTTCCCTTTCACCAAATTTTGTCCATTTATCTAAGGTTTACACTTTTAAAATTTTAACTGTTTTTTCTGTCATCCAAAAAAAGCCCCAACTCTTAAGAAAAATTGTGGCATTTCTTGTGTCCCGAAGCCAGACAAAATTTGGGAAGAAATTTTGGACAGTGGATCAGAGTGCACAAGCCGTTGGGTTCCATCCCCACATTGGGCTTCAATGCATGATAGAACCCGATTTAAAAAAGGCCCAAGCTGTATGCTTTCCCAAAAAGGGGGGAGATTACAATTGGGTTTTTCCCTTTAGCAAATTTGGGGAACAATAATAGAAAAGAAAATTCAAAAAGAGCTTTTTTGACTTTAAAACTTTTTGGGGAAATTTACACCAGGGAAAACCATCAACATCAACCCCTCAAGCAGGAGGAGCCCCAAGTCTTGGGGCATCCAACAAGATAAGCAACTCTTGGGTGTCACTACCGCCCGGCTCCGGTGGGTTTCAAGTAACTTTTGGGAGTTTAAAACACCAAACCCCCAGAATTTGACCAAAAGAAAAGGGAAAATTTTCCAGATGGACTATTGTCACACATTGCGTCCCTTTAAGTACTGGGTGTGATTTAAATTAAAAGAAATTTTTGAAACAAAATCCTCAGAAAAGTTCAAGAAAAAGGCAAAGTATTTTAAACCACAGGGAAAATTGCAGACCATTCTGGAGAAAAACCCTGACTTTGCTAGCTGGAAATAAAGCATTACCACATATTTTGGGAAAGTGTGTGTGTGGGTTTTGTGAGTGTGTGTGGTGTGGGGTGTGTGTTTTGTGTGTGTGGGGTTGGGGGTGTGTGTGTTTTGTGTGTGTGTGTGTGGGGGGGGGGGGGGGGGGGGGGGGTTTTTTGTGTGTGTGTGTGTGTGGGGTGTGTGAGGGTTGTGTGGGTGTGTGTGTGTGTGGGGTGGGGGGTGTGTGTGTGTGGTTTTGTGGCGTGGGATGTGTTTGGGGGTGTGTGCGGGGGTGTGTGCGGGGGTGTGTGAGTGTGTTGTACTCACCTATTTGTGGGGTTCAGGGGGCGAGTCCTAGCCCCGGCCCCTGACTTTGGCCCAAACGTAAATAAAGCATTACCACATATTGCATGTGTTTTTGTGGTGTGTTGGTGTGTGTTGTGTTTGTGTGTGTTGGGTTTTTGTGGGTTTTTGTGTGGGTTTTTTGGGGGGGTGTGTGTGGGGTGTGGGGTGTGGTGGTGCGGGTGGGTGTGGTGTGTGGTGGGGTTTTGGTGTGTGTGTGTGGTGGGTGTGTGTTTTGTGTGTGTGTTTTTTTTTGTGTTTGTGTTTGGGGTGTGGGGTTTTTTTTGTGGGGTGTGTGTTGGGTGTGTGTGGGTGTGCGTCCTTGTGTGTATGCAATAAAAAGTAACGCTCGTGTGCACAAGTCCGTGCGTGCCCCCGTGGGTAAAGTGCGCGCGCGCGCTAGTGTGGGTTATGACCCCTTAATATTTTATTTATAACTCATTACAAATTTTCCCGGTGTGGAAAGTTTTTCAAATGGTTTTATTACTTTGTAATTTGTTCATGACTGTAACCATGTATGGAAAGGGAAACTGATTCATTACCCCTGTAACTTGCCAGATTGTGACCAATCACCTGGAGTTCATTAAACCCTTTTTTAACTAGTTCACTATCATAACTTTGGGGGCCAGTCACTGGACCCAATTTTTGTACCTTTGTAAATCTTTTACTAAACCCCCCAAAAGGATGGGTATGGGGTGGGTAATAAAGATATTTAAAATAAAGTGTGTGTGTGTGTTTTTGGGGTGTTTGTGTGTTTGTGTGTGTGTGTGTGTGTGTGTTGTGTGTGAGTGTGGTGTGTGTTTTGGGGGTGGTGTGAAAACCCAAAAATCCCAAAATTGCAAACCCAAAACCCCATTACAGTTGGCCGGGTGGAGGGTTTTAAATGCTCATTACTCTATAATTTGTTCATGATTGAAACCCCAAAATAAAACGTAAGTAACCCCTTTTACAGAATTCCCTTACCTTTGAAACCCTTTTTAGCTCATTACCTTTTTACCTAGTTCAGCTATCAAAACTTTGGGGCCCAGTCCCTGGACCCATTACGTACCTCTGTAATCTGTAAATACCTTTGTAACTTGTCATGATTGTGACCAGACTTACCTGGAGTTCATTACCTTTGTAAATTGTGAGTTCATTACCTTTGTAAATTGTGAGTTCATTACCTTTGTAAATTGTGAGTTCATTACCTTTGTAAATTGTGAGTTCATTACCTTTGTAAATTGTGAGTTCATTACCTTTGTAAATTGTGAGTTCATTACCTTTGTAAATTGTGAGTTCATTACCTCTGTAACTTGCTCAGCTATCAAAACTTTGGAGTCCAGTCCCTGGACCAATTATGTACCTCTGTAATCTTTTGACTACCGCCCACAGGATGGGTATGGGGTGCATAATAAACATATTAAACTAACTAACTTAGCGGAGCTCTGTGTCTTTGCGGAGTTGTCATTGTCTTGACGAAGCTAAAATCGTAACAAGAAAAAGAAAGATCTCTAGGGTGAAAAGACACATTTACAGCTACATTTAAAGATACGAGGATCTTATGAACAAAATATCTCAAATTCAAACATGTCAAAGATGGGATAGAAAAGTCATACGATAACTTGGAATTGATGCAGAGATTATTTATTATTATTAAAGATTCGCCGGTATTCTCCCGGCCCGGGCCTTTTCCAAGTAGTGGCCCGGCCTTGGCTCCCTCTTTAGGGAGTATCTGAGACCCAAGTCTCCCATGGGAGGAGGCACAAGTACCTCCTCATCTTTGGGACCAACTGTCCCCAGGCCTAGCCACAAGCTAGGCCTCTCTGGTCTGCCATCCCCACCCCAAGGGGCCTAATGGGAATGACAGGCTTGTGAGCTACAAGCTCGGGCTCAGGCACCTACCCTACCCTAGAAGGGCTGTGCATGGTGTCGATCTGATGCAGATCGACACCATACGAAACCCTCCATCAGCTTTTTTAACAAGGATGCACGGTGAAGCCCATGGACTAGATGACTCCTCCACTAAACCATGCTCTAACAGAAATTCTACTTCCTGCTGAAGTAGCCTCTGCTTTTCAGGATTAGCTCTGTAGGGGGAGAGTTTAATAGGCTTAGAGTTTCCCACATCTACATCATGATAACCTAACGTACATTTTTTCGGCACATCCGAAAAAAATATCAGGGTATGACTGGAGAAGCTCAGTTAAACTTGTTGCTTGCGTTTCAGATAGTCCCTCCATTAAAGGGCTAGGATCCTTGAGGAGGACAGAATTTGAAAGTTTAATATTAATTTCAGAAATAGAGTGCAAAGAATCAGAGTCGTCCTCAGAGGTAGAGGACAGAGTCATTACTGGGACTTTATCTGGTGTATGAAAAGATTTTAACTGATTAATGTGGTAGGTTTTAGTTTTTGAGGTCTTATCAAGGGGAGCTACCACATAATTTACATCAGATAATTTACTTACAATTTGCATAGGTCCCGTAAATCTAGCTTTCTAGGTGTGGCCAGGTATAGGTTCCTGCACCAACACCTTGTCTCCTGGATGGAAGGAGCGTAATTGTGCACTTCTGTCATACCTCTGTTTCATCTGATTTTGAGCTGCCTTTAGGTTAGCCTTGGCTAACTGACGTGCCACCTGCAACCTTGAAGACGGGTTGTAGAGTGTTGAGCGCACGTCTTCTCCCATCCATCCTTCTTTGAGCACCCGAAGAGGACCTCGTACATTGTGCCCAAAGATCAGCTCAAACAGACTATATCCGGTAGACTCTTGCACCGTTTCTTGCACTGAGAATAGCAACAAAGGTAGTGATTCATCCCACTCTGTAGGAAAATGCATGCAAAAAGTTCTCATCGTGGTTTTTAACGTCTGATGGAATCTTTCCAAGGCGCATATTAAACTAACCAACTGTGATGCGTCAACCAGAGGTTATGGCGCTGTAGCTTACATGAGTAATGCTGAAGGAAGTACACTAATTACTTCAAAGGCCAGGGTAGCACCCTTGAAGGTCAGAACAGTACCACAATTGGAACTGACAGCACTCTATGTAGGTACAAAATTAGCTGTCTATCTCAACAAAGTACTTGATCATCTCACTATTGAAAAAACCGTGATCTGGAGTGATAATGAAGCAGTTCTCCAGTGGTTAAGAAACAATAAGAGTAAGTTGGTCTATGTACAGAACAGAGTAGCAGAAATAAAAGAGATGCAGAGAGATTATCACTTTCTTCACGTCTCTACCCAAGAGAATCCAGCTGACATGTTGTCACGTGGTGTCCCACTTAAGAAATTTGTGGATAATAAATTATGGCTCCACGACCGAACGGGCTCTCTAATGAAAATAACTGGCCTCAGCGAAAAGCTCACATTATGCCAGAAGAAACAGTCTGCTTGAACACAGCAGAAATAAGTTGTGTAAATACTGCAGACACAAAAAGAAATAGTCATTGATGATCTAAATACTCATCTTTGGGTAAACTCTTAAGAGTTACAGCTCTTGTCTTTAATTCATTAAAGGAATAAAACCTGATTATGATGTCTTGAAACCATTAAATACGGGGTGAAACTAATACAGAAAGATGTTTTCTCTACAGAATATAAATTTCTGGAAAACACAAGATAAATCCCAAAGAAACCTGTCATGATTAATTCTTTAGGACTTTATCTCGACTCAGAAAAGATTATAAGAGTCGAGGAAGAATTTTATAATTCTTCAAATACCCCAAAGAAGCCATACATCCAATATGATTCCCCCAAAAATCTTTGGCTAACAAAACTGATTGTGCAAAACGCCCACAGTAACGTGTTACATGGTGGGGTAGCTGACACACTTTGTCATATTCGACAATCCTACTGGATACCTCAAGGTCGACAAAGTGTGAAAAAGCAAATAAAGGACTGTATTACTTGTCGTCACTACGATATGCGAGTATGTCAGTATCCAGGTCCACCTCCATATCCCTCTGAAAGAGTTTGTATCACTCCATTTGAGGTGACAGGTGTAGATTACGCTGGACCAATAATTTTAACCAAAACAGTTGACAAAGTTCCCATCAAGGTGTACATCTGTTTGTTCACTTGTGCTACGACTAGAGCAGTACATCTAGAAGTAGCCACTGACATGTCTGCTGAAACCTTTATCAAATTATTTATAAGCAAGATCTTTGATCAACCAAAAGTACAACAGATACTGAATCAACGCTGATGTCGTTGGAGATACATTCCTCCAAATCTCCATGGCACGGCGGATTTTATGAAAGAATGATCGGCATTAACGTTGTTTAAGGAAGACTCTTCATCGTCAAAGAATCGACTTAGAAGAATTCCGTACAGTTGTGACTGAAATAGAAAATAGAGTCAACAATAGACCTCTGACTTATGTTACCGATGATCTGGACAATTTAGAAGTGTTAAGTCCATCTCATTTACTCCATGGCAGAAGGCTCGAACCTGTTCCTCCCATGAATGATAAAGAAATCAAGAGGATCCTACTATTTCGAACCTGAGCAACTCAGACGTAAATTCAAACACCTTAATAAAGTGATTGAACGTTGGGAGAAAATTTGGCGAGAAGACTATCACCTCATTTAGAGACACTTCTATGGAGCCTGGTGTTCCTGAAAATCATAAGTCCTTAAGACCAGGTGACATAGTGATTATTGACAATGATGGTCCGAGGTCCCAATGGCCACTTGGAAAAATTGTGACCATATATCCTGATGCAAATGGAATCATCAGGACAGTTGATGTTTTGAGCAAGGTGTAGTGAATAAGCGGAAAATAAAAAAAACTAGTGCTGTTAGAATTACACAGTGTTGAAAACAAAATTAGTGATTCTCCAGACACCACACGACTAAACTGTTCAGAAAAAACAACAGCAGTGGTGGCGATGAAAAAAATTAAATTTAAAGTTAATTGAATATTTTTACCTCACGAACCTCCGCCACCCCCCAGTGTGGAAAATTTTTTTCCAGGAGGGGGGGAACGCCCCCTTCAGCCCCCTTTGCCCCCTTTTAGCCCTGAGGGCCCAGACCTCTCAGAAGGGGGAAGCTCTTTTTTATGCTACAGTGATAATTGATACGATCCCCTACGAGTATCGACCTGTTTTCAACCACCATTGCTCCTTGACCATGTTCGATGTATTTAAAAAGAGACATACATCCTACTTTTTCAGGACAAATTTAAAGGAAAAACCCCGCTCCCATTTTGTTACCCTAGTAGAGATAGTGGGCTTGTTGTCTTCTTAAGACAGAAGAATCAAACATTCTGTTTTCTTTATCGAGGAAGTGGCAAGGGAACAAAAAGTACTAGGTCACTTTTTCTTTTTCTAGGGGGGTGACGGGGATGGGGGGCTGTGGGGTCTTGAGATAACTTTTGACTCTACTGAAGGAAAACGACGAGGATAACCAACAAAGAAAGATCTGGGCGTTAGTGTGAACAAAGTGTCTCATAAAACACAATAAACACTTAAGAGAAGTGTGATCAGCTTCTTCAGTGATAACATTGTGAACAATAAAGACAAATCTTGTGGAATATAGTGTACCAGTGTGCGTTTTCTAGACAATGGAAGACGTGGACATCCAAGGACACTTCAGCTTCTATCAAGTCACCAATACCTGTCGAAGGTGTGAAGAACACCATAGCTCACGCTACAAGAGCAAGGTATGTTACGAATTTCTTGTAGAATGGGGGACTGCACAGTTCTTGAGTCGCAAGGAGTTTGTAATCAACCTATAGTCGGCAGTATGTATTTTGTCAGCCATCAGTGAATGAAATATGCTGACATAACACCCCCTAGGGGTAATTTATAATCTTACAAATTATAATTCTTGACAGCCCGTTGTGAGATGGTTTCGACAGCTTCTAGACCTCGTCTGCAGGGGCGGCTGTGCAGGCGATGAGTTGTCTTTAAGTTAAGTTTTCACTGTTTAAGCTTAGCTGGTAATGCCATTTCTCAACATGTAGTTTAGTGCCTCATGTCTGTCTCCCTTTTTAAAAATTGGGACTACATTTGCCATTTTCCATACCTCAGGGAGTTGCCCAGTTTCAAATGATGTGTTGAAGATCTTTGTTAATGGTACATGCAATGTCTCTGCTCCCTCTTTAAGGACCCATGGAGAGATGTTGTCTGGTCCCACCACCTTTAAGGTGTCAAGTTCGCATAGCAGCTTCTTCACCTCCTCCTTGGTTATATGTACCTCATCCAGCACTTGCTGGTGCACCCCCCTGCTCTGATTTCCTGGAGTCCTACTGGTTTCCACTGTAAATACTTTTTTAAATCTTGTGTTGAGCTCCTGACATACCTCCCGGTCGTTTCTTGTGAATTCCCCATCACCCTTCCTCAGTCTGATTACCTGGTCCTTGACTGTTGTTTTCCTCCTGATGTGGCTGTACAACAGCTTCGGGTCAGTCTTGACTTTCGATGCTATGTCATTTTCGTTTTGCCGCTGAGCCTCCCTTCTTATCTGTGCATATTCGTTTCTGGCTCTTCGGCTAATCTCTTTATTTTCCTGAGTTCTCTGTCTTCTGTACCTTTTCCATTCTCTAGTACACCTAGTTTTTGCCTCCCTACACCTTTGGGTGAACCAAGGACTCGTTCTGTTCTTCCCATTATTTCTGTTTCCCTTGGGAACAAAACCTCTCCTCTGCCTCCTTGCATTTTGTTGCTACATAGTCCATTTCTTGTACTGGTTTTCCTGTTAGTTCCCTCTCCCACTGAATGTCTTGAAAGAAGTTCCTCAAGCCTGAGTAGTTCCCCCTTTTGTAGTTTGTTTTTTCCCACCCTATTCCTGCTGCTCTCTCCACTTGGAGCTCAACTGTGTAGTCGAAGCACAGAACCACATGATCACTAGCTCCCAGGGGCCTTTCATACATGATATCCTCGATGTCAGAACTACTCAAGGTGAATACAAGGTCCAGTCTTGCTGGTTCATCCTCTCCTCTCTCTCTGGTAGTGCCTCTATCATGTTGATGCATGAGGTTTTCCAGTACCACATCCATCATCTTGGCTTTCCATGTTTCGGGACTCCCGTGGGGCTCCAGGTTTTCCCATTCAATCTCCTTGTGATTGAAATCACCCATAACTAGTAACTTTGCTCCCCCCATGTGTGCTCTCCTGGCCACCTCGGCTAGTGTGTCGACCATTGCTCTGTTGCTCTCATCGTATTCTTCTCTTGGCCTCCTGCAGTTCTGTGGTGGGTTGTACATTACTGCAATTATCACCTTATGTCCCTCAGACTGGATTGTTCCTAATAAGAGGGAGGCTGTATTTGATCTTCCTGTGTCTGGGATCTCCTGTCTGTCTTCTCCATCCCCTCTCTTTCCTCCTTTCGCCTTTGTACCATCTCTCTCTTTTTCTGCCTTTGTGCTTGTGTTCTGTCGCGGTCGAGATACACCTTCCTTTATGCCGGCATGTCCCTTAATCGTGCTTTCTCCTGCAGGATCCTGTTCCGAGTCGATTCTGCCTTGAAGGTCACTTTCACTGGCCGGGTTCTTTTTTTTACAAACCCCCCTAGTCTCCGAAAATTTTTCAGCTGGGTCATGTCGTCTTCTCCTATTGCTTTCATGATGCTTTCAATTGCTTTTTTCCCCCTTGTTTTCTTGCTTCATATGTTTCCCCTTCAACTTCCTGGAGCCCATACACAAAGACTGACCTCACCCTTTCATTCTCCACTGCTATCCCTGTGTTATCCCCTCATTCAATTTGATTTCCTCCATTGCAGCTTTCCTTTCTTCAGTTTCACTAGCTAATGTACTTGGGCTCAGTGGCCTGTCATTTTCCCTTCTCGGCTTTCTCTGGGCTCTGCTGTGGTCTGTTAGGGCCTCCACATATAGCTTAGCTCTTTCATTTACTACAGTCTCCACTGATTGAGCTTCTACATGCAGTTTTGCTCCTTTCACTACAGTCCCCTTATTTGTGACTGAGGTAGCAGTCTCTGTTGTCAATCCCAAAATGTTCTTTAGTTCTTTAGGCTGTTTCAGATTTTTCAGTTCCTCTTCTAAACTCTGTATCCTGGCCTCTGCTGCTTTGATTTGCACCTCCCACTTCCTGCTTTCCATGTCTATCCTCTCTTCCATTCTCATGCTAAGTTCTTCTAGTTTCTTTTCCCATTCATGTTCCCTTTTTGTGAGCGCTGCTGCCCAATCTTCCTTTGCAGTTTCCTCCTCCTGTCCCTTGGTTTTTCTTGTTGCTCTCTGACAACCCATTTTTGTTTTATCCTGATTGCCTCAGAGTGGGAAACCTATGTAATTCTGTATGTTAGGTTAGTATTGTGTATGTCAGAGTGTGGGGGGGGGGAGGTAGAGGAGGAACTGTAGCTATGTGGGAGAGTAGTGGGGAGGGGGAGTGGGAAGTAGAGTGAAGCAAGTGGGTGAGTGGGATAGGGAGAGGGGGAAGGAGGGAGAGGTGGGGAGGGGAGGGTGAAAGAGGGAGGGGAGGGATCAGGTGAAGGAGTGAGATGTCGGTGGGGGAGGGGGGAGTGTATGTGTGAGTCTGGCAATGTGTGTGTGTGTGTGTGTGTGTGTGTGTGTGTGTGTGTGTGTGTGTGTGTGTGTGTGTGTGTGTGTGTGTGTGTATATGTGTGTGTGTGTGTGTATGTATCACTACTTACAAAAGCTATAATTTTAGTCATAACGGAATTCATTATCATTTCCCATTTCACCAATAATTACAATAATTCATCATATATAATTATCATCTAATTATCTGGACTCAAACCACAATACTGGGTAAACTTATAATACCAGTGAACTGGCTCAAGCAAAACAAAATTCAGGGCGTGGAACTTTATTTATTGGTACATTGTAACGAGAAAAATCGAGGAAGAGAAGGAGGGAGGGAGAGAGGGAGGGAGGGAGGGGTAGGAGGGGGAGGGTGGGAGGGAGGGAGGGAGGAGTAAGAAAGGCGTCAACCACTAACATTGCCTCTCACAATGTTAACAAGGGTGCAACACTGCCCAGTTGCAATAGAAAAATCAATTCTTTGATCACACCTCATTATATTCGAAGATGCAGTTTCAAGTCATCCTTCAGAAACCAAATGAAAACACTAATAATAATAATAATAATAATAATAATAATAATAATAATAATAATAATAATAATAATAATTATAATAATAATAATAATAGAAGAAAAATGAATGACAGCTAATTTCATTTTCTGAGGTGAGTTATTTTCTCAGCTTTAGCTAGTCGTTAATATTGTTTATTAATAAACAGGAAGGAAGAGTAGCCATTTATAATGTCTATAAACAAACAGGGGGTAAGAACATAGGTTTATGTTTTCTTCATAAATAACTCTAATAGTTTCATTACTAAAAGAGTAAAATCTTGAACTTTGTTTTCGGTCCCCAAGTAACAATATTTAGGTCCCTGATTTCCAGGTCCTTAAGTCACATTACATAAGACTCCTTATCTTCAGGTCCTTCAGTTATACGTCTACCAGCCACAATATTCAAAACTACTGTCTTTAGGTCCTTCAGAAGCAATATTTAGGTCCTCCAATGAAAGCATTTATAGGTCATTTAGTCTGTATCAACCATCACAGTGTTTAGGTCCACCAGTCGCAACACCATTGTCTATTAGTGTAGCATAAATCTGGTGTTCATCAGTCTGCTTAAGGAGATTTTTTTTTATTATTTTACCTTCAGGTTTGTTATTATCACAAGTGATACATTCTCTTCATTATATATATATATATATATATATATATATATATATATATATATATATATATATATATATATATATATATATATATATATATATATATATATATATATATATATATTTATATATATATATATATATATATATATATATATATATATATATATATATATATATATATATATAATATATATATATTATATATATACATATGAACTATTTACCTAATAACTGGTATTTGTTTTAGCAATCTGGCAGGTAACGATTCGCTGTCATTTGGGAAAGATATGAGCTGTTGCTGTATCTCTATTAGCATAGCCTCACACGCAAACACCTTTCTTACACAATATCAATTTTGGTATTCAGAATTTCTGCACAGTCTTGTATTTGCAATTTATGTCCATAATGTGAGCTCTGTCATTTTAATTACAATATCGAACATACTACGAGGAAAAGCCATCACCCAGAGCATTCAGAATATACATAAAATACGACTATACTTTCTCGAATGCATTCCTTACATTATGTCATTGCAGACTTGGTTCTGTACCCTCTCATGTTGGATCATAGTCTGTAAAAGGTCTTAGCTTTAGGTCAAGTTCCACTTGTTGTGTTATGCTTTTGGTAGACAGCCATTGTGGCGCAGTTTGAGACTTAGTCTTCTGATGCATATGTCTTGTGTTCTCAGACTGTGTGCTTAAGTGAAGCACATTATGTGTCTTGAGATCTATTCTGACTTGTTCATGCGTTAAATTTCACCAATAATTGATGTGCTGAACTCTATTTCTGAACTCTTTGGTGAGAATTTAGCCTCAGGAAAATCTTTTTTTTTTACGTACTAAGTAGTTGGCAGACTTTGTATTGTCCAGCTTTATGGAGTCAACCTATTTTAGGATTAAATAGATCTTGTCTCTAATGACTTTGCTAGTGTTTACACTTTGCATTTTATAGATGCTTTGACTAGAATGGTATGTGCACACACCTGCATTGTGTTCACTTGAGAGTTTAGATTTAGCCACCGAAGTGGCTAGTTCATTGTGCACCCATATCCATCCTGTGGATGGTAGCGCAAGAGTATATGGATACACATAAGGTCTAGGAACTAGGCCCCAGAAGGGGTTAATTTACATGAGAACATGTGCTAATTGCACACTTTTATACTTATGTGGGTCTTAAGAGCTTTGTGTAATACATATATGTTTGGTAAGTCCGGTGCTCGAATGAACATCATTTGTCAGTTCGTTAAACATTATTTCATGTGGAACATAACCTTGTAATCAGTTATTATTTCTCGTGGAGATTGTTGATAAATAATTGTACGAGATGCTTTATTTACTAAAGATAGATTTATTTTTTTCTTTTCTGTTTTACCATATCCCTAGACCGGTGTAATAATGAAAAAAATTACACCCCTCGATCTACACTTGATAGTAGAATCCAAACTGCTTATAACAGAGTGGCACTGTCAGAGACTTTCGTCCGCAAGTGTTGAAGTTTGCATATAACAGCCCTACGGGAGGACATTTATGTATCTAGAAGACACAAGGCAAGGTTACCAAATATGTTACTTGTCACACATGCACCAACCTGTGGTGTAGAACTTGTAAGGTTGTACATTACGTGTAAACAGGTATGAAAAACTACTTAGGGAAACAAACATGTTTCCTTGTGGCTTGTACCAGCATATAATGATGTTCCTCCACTTTACTGATAATCTGTAAGAGAATATTACCTCACAAAAGTTTGAAGTTCAGGATATGCTTTATATGATATTCTTGTTTTTATTCACAGACATTTCAGGTATTCACATTAGCTTATTATGGAAGTCATCCCTTTTCCATTTATATTAATTAATCACTTTAAGGGTAGTTTGAGCGTAATCGTTGAAACTTTAACCAAAGTTTGAGAAAATAGCTTCTAGAATAATTCTGAGACGTGTTTAGTGCGACAAATTTTCGTTCGTTTTATGTGGTAGATGTTTTAGTAAAGAAATAAGGATTTTAGCAAGGATTTTACAGTAATTGGGGCTTTATAAGTTATTGATGCGGTCACTGCAATGCATATCAAGTGACTAAGCAACTTTTCTATAATAAACTAATAATAATGTAATATCTGCTTAACAGCGCCTGTGGGACCAATGATGGGTGGCGTTACTGTAAGATTCATAGTGAGAGGAAACGCACCACTACTAGTGTCGGGGCTGTTACTATACAGCCACACACTCTGCTTCCTTCCTTCTCACCTTGTCTCACGTTTCACTCTAATATAAGAATAAATACATTGCCTTGGAATACAGATAAAACGCTCTTAATCGCAGGTCATTGTCGTAGGAAGATCAGGTTCACTGTCCTTAACTGTACAGTACCTCTTGAGAAAATGAGGTAACTCAGACGCTTATGTGGTCACACGGATCATTCCTCTAAAGCCAGTTGTAAGAGTTCTGGTGGGCACGAAAGATAAACTTGTATTTTATTTGGTGTTCGTGTTTTTGGTATTAAATTATTACGGTCACTGTTTGCATTGTATTTGTTACAAAGGATACCTTCTCATTATCTATAATATCTAGGTTTTTACTTTAATAATCCATATTATTTTCTATATAAACCACTTTTACAACATTGCATATATATATATATATTATATATATATATATATATATATATATATATATATATATATATATATATATATATATATATATATATAGTATAGTATATGTGTAATACTGAATGAGCAGGTTGAAGTGCTGAGTACGAAATACTGATAAAGCAAATAAATTGCACTCCTACATTTTGTCAAGCTGCCAGGTGTGGTAGTCCGCCCCATCACTTGCTCCGAGATAATCAGTTAGTGATTTACTGCCGATTGGGGAAGGTGTGAGCTAATACTTTGTCTCCATTAACATATCCAAACACCATTCCTCCACAATGTCAATGTTTAGACTTGGAATTTCTGCATTTTCTTGTGTGTGCAGCCTTTGTCTCTATTGTGGACTCTGTCTTTATAACTACAATGTTGAACATAGCCGTTGAGAAAAAGGGTCATTACTCTGAGCTTCACATATATTTATAGAATACTGATACGCTTTTACAAACACGCTTCTCACATTATGTCATTGTGGACTTATTTTCTACAACTCGTCACAGCTGAACGTAATATGTGAAAGGTCTCTGTTCTAGATCATGTTTAACTTATTGTGATTTGCTTTTGGGAGATAGCTCCTGTAGAGCATAGTGTCTCCTGTGGGGATAAATTTTGAGCCTAGGTGTAGTACACTATGTGCCTTGGTATTGACTTGGGCTCATTTGAGTGATAGGTTTTACTTATGACTGATATACTTGGCTAAATTTCCTCACTGTCTGTTGAGAACTCAAGGATTTGCTACTGCATACTAAGTAGCGAATGGACTCAGTATTTACCCAGCTTTATGAATTCATCTAATTCTAGAACTGTACGGAATTTGTCTTGTCTTGATGGTGTCTACACAGTGAATTAAGACCATCGTCTCCGATCATTTAGTAAAGGCAGACTCACACGAGAACTGTGTTGACTTGCGGTCGTGTGTGAGTTGCAAGCTTTGATACTTACTCAGGTCATAAAATTTGTATGTAATATATATTTTACATGATTAATCTAGTATTAGATTTTGAGTAATTATTATTTGTAGGTTGATTAACTAACATTTGGCATACGGAACTTAAGCCTGTGATCAGTTATTGCTTCATACTTACGTTATATTGGGATTACTATTGCTCATACAGAGTAAATAAATTTGTACAATAGAGAGAGGTGCATTTTACACTTCTTGTTTTATCATAACCATAGACTGGTGACTAGACTTTTTATTTGATATCCGTGAGATCGGACCGAGTTTCAGAAGCAGAAACAAGCAGCATGTCTCACATTAAGTAGGTATCTACCGTTATTAGACAAGCACCTGCAAACTCAAATAAATAATTATTCACACACACACACACACACACACACACACACACACACACACACACACACAAAATAAGGTGATGTGAGTACACAGAAGAAACGAGAAATAATATTTAAGGTATGGAGGCCGATGGTGATACCAGAATTCTGATTGTATATAATAATGAGAGTTGAAGGTAGTGGTCAGACTTTGTCTCACGTCTCCCTGAAACAATAAAGAATTACTGAGTACACTAATAATATCTATATACACATACATACACACAGCATGTATATATATATATAATATATATATATATATATATATATAATATATATATATATATATATATATATATATTATATATATATATATATATATATATATATATATATAATATATATATATGGTATGGATATTTAACATTAATGACTAGATTAGATAAACGGTAAATGTACATATATTAACATTCAATATGACTGTTGATGAACTTTGTACAAATGTATATGAATTAAGATTTGTATTTGCTACATTAAAACCTTAAATTGTTTTATTTTTTTCAGGATTTTATGAAATGGTTGGTTAATGTATAAAAATAACAACACTGTTAATATGATGCTGCAGGTGATCCGCTGCTCACCTTTTGTGTACTGGAAATTAACTGATCAAAATTTATATATCTACACTTAGCAGACCTTGCTGCCATTATTGCAGCTAGCAGACCTTTCTTGCAGTCTTGCATTAGCAGACTTTAGTGGCATACTTGCAGTTAGCAGACTTTATTTGCATACCTGCAATTAGCAGACTTTATTTGCATACTTGCAGTTAGCAGACTTTATTTGCATACCTGCAATTAGCAGACTTTATTTGCATACTTGCAGTTAGCAGATTTTATTTGCATACCTGCAATTAGCAGACTTTATTTGCATACTTGCAGTTAGCAGACCTAATTTGCATTCTATTACCAGTGTTTTTTTCCTCAGAAACTTTGGCAACTAAGACATCATATGCTACTGGAAGACATAATATAAATTTGATATAGTTATATGCTCCAAAATGACCAAAATCATATGCTCTTATTAGCATATTTTTTTCTCCTGTCACATAGCCAAAGATCTTGGAAAAATTTAATTTTTTTTAATTGTAGCTCTACCAGCTTACTAGAAATATATATATATATATATATATATATATATATATATATATATATATATATATATATATATATATATATATATATATATATATATATATATATATATATATATATATATATATATATATGTATACTTCTTTTCATGTCATCTTATATAAAATTGCCTTTATAATCTAAGTGTAATATATCCAAAATTACGTGATTATGTATTTAAAATAGAATATGCATTTATTGTGATTATCATTTACACTTCTCATAAATTTAAGTTTGGAATGTTAAAAAACTGTATGTAAATAGTTGAGTGTTGTGTTTGTTGGAGACTTGAGGTGCTACTGTGCACACTAGCACAGTCTGTGGTGTTACAGTGTACACCAGCACAATCTATGGTGCTACAGTTAACACTATCACACTGTACACTGTTACAGTGTACAGCAGCACAGTTTGTGGTGTTACAGAGTATACCAACACACTGTGTGGTGCTACAGTGTACAGCAGCACAGTTTGCAGCAACACCATGCTGGTTTATCAATCTTTCAGTGATGTCTCTGAAGTACTTTGCGTGGGCAGACACAAGCAGAACATTGTTTTACGCGGACGTTTCTCCCATAGCAGAGTCCAGCATAGAATGAAACATGCTGCATTAAAATATCTGTTCAACATACTTGCGCTTTTTGTACAAATTCTCCTCTATATCGCTACCTTTAATCTGAATACTTCCTGTAACTTATTAATTACTTCAATAAAGTATCTTATGTAGGAGAGTGTAGTCACAAGTTACAAAGTGTAGTTAAAAGGAGACACAGGATATATACACCGAGAGGTGTATGTGTCTCAGCGTATTTATGCTGAAAGTTTTCATTAATCCAAATCATAGTGTTTACAGTACTCTTGTCTCGTGGTGGAAAGGTTATATCCTGCCTTAACGACAGTCGTGTAGTCGATAGGTCTGAAACCCTGTTGACTTTTTCTGTAGCCGAGAGTAGAAGATGCCTCGATCAGCCCTGGACCATTATCAAGTGGCTTTCATCCATCTATCCCTTCAAGGGTGGAGCCTTGATGATGGTGACGGGGCTCCTAAATCCAAGGAACTGGAGGGACTCTCCCATCTCTTGGATCAAACCCAGTTACCTCCTCTTTCCCAGGAGCTGTATAACCCCTACAGGTTTAGCATTTACCATTCATCCTCGATGCTTAGTGTAAGTGATTCGTCCATGTTTGATTCTACAAGTGTCTTGTCTCGTACCTGCTAACCACTTGAAGTTACAGTACATCGAACACCGTATATACCAAATAAATAATACACGAGACACTACATATATCTTACAAAGGTATATTATCATAACTACTACGCTTATTTACCACAATATATACAGTAGCAGCACCCATTAGGAAAATTAGCCTATACAAAAACATTGTTATTTTTAAAATATTGTGTCGCACTTCATTAAATATGTTCTTCATGTTCTTCACTAACATGTGCACCATTACAATAGAACATGTCTCTAAAAATGCTACTGCTTAGCATTCTGAGGTATATATAAAAATGACAAAGGGATTTAACTCTCATGGCACTGTCACCAATTCCATACCCTGGAAGCCATATCAATAAGGCTTATTTATTCTTTTATGCTGCATTTGGAAAATATTTGCTACTGAAGTGCCATCCAAAGCTTGAAATTGTTGAAGGTGCCACATATGGACGTGTTGCAAGTATTGTTTACATGATATTACTTCTTAAACTATTTAAGTGTTTCTTATGAAGTGATGAGAAGATCCTTTTCTTTCTGTAAATGATTCGTATTATTGTTAGTATCACTGCATCATTTATTTCTTCGCACATAATACATTCATCTTATGATGGCTGTATTATGTGTGCCTACTACAGTCATGTGCACATAATACAGTCATCTCATGATGATTTGTGTGTAATATAGACAAGACTACGTGCTCAGGGTGATGCAACACAATTCTCACTAGCTCCAAAGTGCTTGAGGTCACTGCAGTCTCTTTACACTCAACATCACTGTTGTGTACTCTGCAACTCACTACACAGGTCAGAATTGTTCATTGTCCTTACACTCAACACAGCTATGTACTGTGAAGCTCATTACACAGGCCAATCGTATTTAATGTCCTTAGGCTTTACACTAGTGTCGTGTATCTTCTACAACTCATTACGCAGGTCAACATTACTCAATGTCCTTACATCCTACATTACTGTATACTCTGCAGCTCATTACACAGACCAACAGTACTCAGAGACCAGACAAACTACAGGGCGGTGTTCTGCTCATAACTGAAGCCAGGGGTGTAACTGAAGGAGTGCAAGATCTGGGGTTTAAGCAGTTCATTAGCGTCGTCTTCGTCGGCTATGAGAGTAGAAGAGGTGCTGGGCGAGACGCGATACTCTTCGTTCACATACCCAGCACTGCTGGACTCCAGGTTCGAGTTGCTTTTCTTCAGGATACTCTTGGGTTTACATTCACTGCTAGGGGTGGTGGGAGAGCGGCCCAAGCTGCCATACGTGGTGAGGTTGTCAGTAGTGTTGTGGCGGTTAGCCAGTGTCAGCCGTGGCCTTTCTCTCACTGAAGGTGACCTGTCCCGGGTGTTAAGACTGTCCAAGGTCACCTTCGTTGACTCCACCTGTTGAGAAAGCCTCTTTTAGTTTATGAGTTATTCAAGAATTTCTTTGAAACGTAAGTAGGTAGGTAGGTAAGTAGGGGGAATTTTACATGTCAGCAGAAAATTTCTCCTCCCATGAATGCTAATAAAAGTAATGAGTGCAATGCTAATGTTACTCAAAGCACCTTCCGGTTGTCAATATATAACAGGCTCCCGCTTCACACATATGTGAGAGATGGGTAATGCTTCCATGAATGGTTGCTTATGTATTTACAGAATTATTACATGGATCATCAACAGATTATCATGTGACACAACGAAGGGTTACAACTTCTGATATAAGAGCTTCCTTGCATTGCTCTGTCGTCCAAAGAAAACAGTATGATGTGATGCAGTTCTTTATTAAATGAGATTGGAAGACATGTACCCCAACTGTTTTGTTGCTGCTTGAGTGTCCTGTTGGCTTGTGTTTGCAGAAAGGGTTTTCTCTTATTGAAGAGAGCCTCAGTGTAACACTGAAATATGCAGTACTCATCTTACCTTCATATGGGTTGCTTTACGTCACTGACTAGTGGCGGTTACACTTCCATTTGACTTAATGATAGACTAAATATACTTATATATTCAACAATGATGTTTCAGTGCATGTGAAGCTTGACGATTCTCTTCGGGATGCTGATGGTTTACTCCACAGTTTCGTAATGTCTGCCTTGTAGGGTAATAAGAGTTCTAATGGCAAAATAGTTTGTGGTGTAGGGTACAAAATTGTTTTATGGTGCTGAATCCTATATACAATACACTGAGCCGGTTAACATTATATGTGATTTTCATACCAAATATCGTATTTTACAAATAACAAAAAAATGCACAATACCGTGACTGGAACGATACACAAATAACCCGCACATAGAAGAGAGGAGCTTACGACGACGTTTCGGTCCGACTTGGACCATTTACAAAGTCACACTAAGCAGAAGTCCTAAGCTCCTCTCTTCTATGTGCGGGTTATTTGTGTATCGTTCCAGTCACGGTATTGTGCCTTTTTTTTTTTGTTATTTATGGACCCCGCAGTTAAGCGTCATATTCTCTCCAACTTTTTTAATGTTCTTCCCTCTTTTAAACCCCTCTTTCGATCTTATGAGGCTGCTCTTATTGCTACCAGGCGTCATAAGAATCAGCTTCGCTTCCTACGTGACTGTCTTGCTGAACAAGTTCTGCTACCTTCCTTCTCCCATTTCCTGAAACCCAACCCACTGGGCACTCCCTTTCCTGATCATGCCCGTCTCCTACTTCAACAGCTCATTCTTTCTACTAAGTCACAGGTTGAAGATGCCTTCTTTACTTTCCGTCAGCGTCAACGTGCTCTCTTTGCGGCTCTACCACAGGATCTCTGTAACCTTCTCTCTACCATTGCCTTTGATACTGCTCGCCTGAATACACAAATTCATTCTTCCAAACTACAAAATAAACTTCAACGTCTCATCTCAGCTAGCCCTTGGTCTAAATTCTCCCTCACTGACTGTGTTACTAATCTGTCTTCTGTCTCACTCTCTCAGTATGAGCTTGAACTTCTTGGTTTTGGCCTTTCCTTTGCCACTTCGCCTACTCCTCGCGCTGGTATTGCCCTGATTAGCTCTTTTGATTCCTTTCGTCAATCTCGCTCCCGTAATCTTCCTGACTTGTCCACTTTTCGTGGCGCTCTCCTTCCTGTTCTTGGTAATCTGTTTTCTAAGAATCACCACCTACCGCGCCGTTACCAACTTGCCCTTTCTTCTCTTAAATCTAACACTAACATTGTCCTACTATCTTCTGACAAAGGCAATTCGGTAGTTATCCTTGATCGCGAGGATTACCTCCGTAAAGCTGATGTGTTGCTCTCTGACTCACGTACCTACACTCCTCTCGTTTCCAACCCTCTTGATCGCATCAAGAGAACTTTCAACAAGAAACTAAGGACTCTCTCCGACTTTGACCTTGTTCAACGGTTTCGTGTCATCTGTCCCTCTCTTCCCTATTTCTATGGCCTTCCCAAAACTCATAAACCTGATATTCCTCTTCGTCCTAGAGGTTCTGTCTCTTATTCTCTTGCTTCTTGGTTGGCCAAAACCCTCACTTCCTTTCTTGGTACTTTTTCTCCTGCCCACCTTCGTCACTCTCAAGACTTCATTGAACGGGTTCGCTCTCTCCCAACCTGTAAGATGCTTAGTCTTGACGTTGAGTCCCTCTTCACCAATGTCCCTCTTGATGATGTCCTTGATTTCCTTAGAGATAAGGCCCTTGAAGGGTTTCTACATCTCCCTATACCTATTGAAGTCTTTCTTGATCTTATCCGCCTCTGTGTGGACTCTAATTCCTTTTCCTTCCAAGGGAAATATTATTCTCAAACCTTCGGTGTCGCTTTGGGCTCTCCTCTCTCTCCTGTCCTTTCTAATCTTTACATGGAATACTTCGAGACTGTTCTTCTTCCTACCATCGATGTGCAACCTTCTCTCTGGCTCCGCTATGTGGATGACATCTTTACTCTGTGGCCTCATGACTCCAGTCTCTTCCAACCTTTTCTTGAAGCTTTTAATAATCTTGCCCCTTCCATTAAGTTTAAAGCTGAATGGGAATCTAATTCCTTGCTTCCTTTCCTTGATGTCCATGTCCACCGCTCAGATACAGGTTTTTCCTTTTCCGTTTACCGAAAACCTATGCACAGTGGCATGTACGTTCACTACTTTTCCTATCATGTTTCTCCTGTCAAGAAAAGTGTTCTTATCTCCCTCTTTCTCCGTGCCCTCCGCATCTGTGATCCTCAGTTCCTCCCAGCAGAAATTTCCACTCTTCATAATTCGTTTTCCCGTCTTGGCTACCCTTCCCATTTCATAGACTCTGCCTCCTCACGTGCTAAACGTAATTTCTTCTCTCCCAAACTCTCTACTCCTGGGAACTCTTCTGTCCTCTGCCTTCCCTACATTTCCGATCTTTCTAATCTCAACAATTCTCTCCGTCCCTTAGACATCAAGCTTACTTTCCGCCAGACTAACACTCTTCGCACTAATCTCGTTCATACCTCTCCTCCCTCTACAGATGTTCCTGGTGTCTACTCTATTTCTTGCTCCTCCTGTCCTCTTCAATACTTTGGAGAAACTGGCCGATCTCTTTCTGACAGACTTAGGGAGCACAAAAATAGTGTTAGGCTTGCCGACACTAACAATGCTCTGTTCTGTCACGTCAGAGATCACAGCCATCCTACTGACTGGTCTTCCGCTAAAACTGTCTACCCTACTTCCAACTCTAACAGTCGCCGTCTAGTTGAATCCTCTCTAATACACAACTTTCCTTGTATGAATCTTAGTCCTGGCTTCGTCTCTGTAGATGCCTTTCTCTCCCACTACATTGTAAAATGCTCCAAACTTCAGAACACCAGTGACTTAACCTGATTCCTCATTTTTCTTCTTCTCCCTCTTCCCCTTTCCTCTTTCCTTTTTTGTCTTTCTTTCTTCTGTCGCGTGTTTCTGTTCCTTCATTATTTGTTTCATCACTTCCCCTTCCCTCCACCTCTGTGCACTTGCTCTCCCTCTGTGGGCACCTAGCTCCCTTGCAGTGCTACCCTTTCTTTGTATTTGACTGGTTCCTCCTCCTTAATTCCCCACTACCACCACTACCACTACTACTACTACTACTACCACCACTACTACTACTACCACCACTACCTCTTCCTGCCTATATATAGCCGCCCTGCTCACTTCTGGTTAGTGTGACTTTGTAAATGGTCCAAGTCGGACCGAAACGTCGTCGTAAGCTCCTCTCTTCTATGTGCGGGTTATTTGTGTATCGTATTTTACGTTGTACTGTTTACCAGGAAGCTTTTCATAGTACATGTAGCCCATCTGCCACAGAAGCTCACGTATCACCGAAGAATTTCCCATCAGTGCAGTTAATGAAGTTTGTAGTACGTTGTACAAATACACTATCTGAAATGAAGTGCAGAACTGCCCCAAATATTTTTTCTTACTTTGAACTGCTTTCTTAACTATTTAAAAATATCCTCTCCCCTTTTCCTTATAGCAATTATTATTCTGTAGTTATGCTAACCCACTCGGTAAAAATTTTAACCCTCACTCCTCTTCAAAAAAAAAAAAAAAAAAAAAAAAGTAGCAAATCATAGATCTTACAGCTTTACCTGTTCCATGGCCATCCTACACTTCTTCTTGAGGGCGACGATTCTGTCCAGTTGGCCTCTGATGATCCTCACGTTCCAGGCGAAGTTCTCCATGGCTCTGTTGGCCTTCTTGCCCTTGATACCGTTGTAGGAGAGGAGGTTCTCCAGGGTGTCGTACATGGCCAGGGCAGGCTTGAGGCGGGACTCCAGGGACACCCGTAGGTTCTCAACGTGAGCCAAAAAATGATGGATCTCC
>NC_069427.1:37617349-37619849 GCF_026875155.1 Cherax quadricarinatus | reverse complement strand
GCCACAAGACGGGCAGAAAGCAGCAACTTCACTCTGGCTGTACCCTTCTCCAGAACATCACTCCATCTGAGATCATACATACCCAGGATGACTCGAGTATGGAACACATTCGTACAGCATAATGATGTCAACGAGATAACGTCAGTTGATCAAATGAAAATGCTGGCCCACAGTTTGGCTCCAACTTCATCCTGTTCCCTACTTGTATGTCTCATAACAAAAATGCTTTCAAATGAGCTGATGTAGGTAACAGCTCTTAGCTTGCCAATAAAGTTAGGAATCCTTAACCTGTAAATAGCTGTCAATAAAGCTAGGGATCCTTAACCTTGTCAAACCCTGTGTAAAAAACAAAAAAAAAAAAAAAAAAAAAAAAGAGAGAGAGAGAGAGAGAGAGACAGAGAGAGAGAGAGAGAGAGAGAGAGAGAGAGAGAGAGAGAGAGAGAGAGAGAGAGAGACAGACAGACAGAGACAGAGAGAGAGACAGAGAGAGAGACAGAGAGAGAGACAGAGAGAGAGACAGAGAGAGAGAGAGAGAGAGAGAGAGAGAGAGAGAGAGAGAGAGAGAGAGAGAGAGAGAGAGAGAGAGAGAGAGAGAGAGAGAGAGAGAAAGAGAGAGAGAGAGAGATCGCAACACTGTTTTACCATCCATATTCTTCTATATTTTTTCTTATATTCAAGATAAAAATGGATCTCGACAATTTAAAGGAAGACATATAATAGTAATTTTGTCAGAGACTTGAGCGCAGAATCATTTAAACCGTGTCATATATTTTTGTTAAAGTGGATTGAGTCATGGACAATTGCACTTGCATCTGTGTAGGTAGGAACCGATGTAAGTTGCACACCAGAGACTGTTTCTTGCTGTGCCACAGCCACAGTAGTCCTGCATCATCCTATTAATTTACTGGCGAGTGTTTAATTGATGGTAATCAATTTATTTATTTTTTTGCAGATTTATTATCCTTAAGGGTCCCCGACACAGGATGAGGTGAATGCCTCAATACCAGCATCTATCATTTTTGCAGAATTTGTTGAAATGAAAGATGGCTGCACCAAAATAGTTATATATTAATCTGAACCATTGAAAAAAAACCATACCATGGGTGGGTATAGAACTCCAGACTGACGCGTTAGCCACTGGGCCAACTGGCTACAATAAGATTCATCCAAACCATACCACGGGCGGGATTTGAACCAGCGGTCAGAGAGTCTCAAAACTCCAGACCGTCGCGTTAGCCACTGGACCAGCTAGCCACAATAAGACTCGTCCAACTAAGTATATTTCTACACCATAGGAAGGTTAGCATAGGCACCTCTGTGACCACAAATGCAAGTTTTTACAGACGAATCTCCCGCTCTAGCTTAAGTTAGTCATCATGACTCACAAAATCGTAATGACCCGATTATGAACAAACCATACCACAGGTGGGGATAGAACCCGCGATCAGGATCATAAAACTCCAGACTGACGCGCTAACCACTGGGTCAGTTGGCTACAATAAGATTCGTCCAACTAAGTATGTTTATGTACCATAGGAAGGTTAGTACAGTCGCCACTGTGACCACAAATGCAAGTTTTTGCATACGATGATGACGGTTTTGAGGGGACTTGAGCTAGAGTTCGTCACGGCCACGCTGGCGGGAGAGTCGTCTGTAAAAACTTTGTGGTCACAGTGGTGCCTCTGCTAACCTTCCTATGGTGCATAAATGTACCTAGTTGGATGAATCTTATTGTAGCCAGCTGGCCCAGTGGCTAACACATCGGTCTGGAGTTTTAAGATTTTCTGATCGCGGGTTCTATCCCCACCCGTGACATGATTTGTTTGCAATTAGAATTGGATGATTCAAATATATAAACCTATGTTTTATAATCCAGGAACCCATTTTTGGCCAGTGTAAATTCTTTCAGAAGAATGTTTCTGCATTTTATCACCTTAGCAATGCGTTCAGAATAGTAAAACTTTTGTATTTTCGGTGCGTAATTAATCAAGCTACATTCAACATGTTGCAACATAGTCTTGCAAACCAATAATTAACTTATATGGTGTTCTTTTCAAAAATAAACAGATAACTATCATATATTATAAAGTAGCAACTAAGCTTGTCGAAATATAAACGGAAATATTCACTGCAAATAAACAATCCTCAGAGACCAGGTTTTGAGTGATGATTCTTGCATTAAACACTGACAAGTTGGTAATCGAGTAAATAGAAAATAAATGAAATATGGATTATGGACTACAAGCAAAATTTCACTGATTGTACCGGGAATCGAATGTAGACTAAAATGTTCTTTATAGCTGCTCACTCTCACCATCATCATTATTTTATTCATTTTTATGTGATCATCGGTAAACGAGTCGTTACATCCTTCAGCAGGTGAGCAGAGTAATAGTCTGTCCATGATAACTCAGAAGCAAAACACTGCGTCTCTTTTAAACATATATTTTGTGCCTGGGAGTTAGCATGTGATAATCTTCAGCAGTGCTGGAGAGGACAC
>NC_069427.1:37599849-37612349 GCF_026875155.1 Cherax quadricarinatus | reverse complement strand
ATACATAACTATGTGCTGAGCCAAACCCTGAACTTAGTATCAGGCGGTGCAGGTATAATCACCTCGGCGTACTTAACAGCCACGAAGCTACATTCATAAGGATTCTCAATGCAGATGTTCTGGTGAGATTTTTGATGGCAACAACAGCAGTCCTGTTCTAAGATTTTTGTGGAGAAATTTTCAGGTGAGTGGCTCAGCATTCTGAACCACCAAACTGCTGCTTCGATGCTCATTCATCTCATTGAAATGTTTATTTTCACTTGTTTCCAAGTTTCATTATTTATACTTATGAATCAAAACCTTATACTAGAGTGAAAATATATCCGCAATAAATTATTACTAAAAAATGCTCTATAAAAAATTCATACATGCCAAACAGGCATACTCTGACGTAGAGAGTAAAAAAAAAAAGGCTTTCAAATGAGCTGACGAAGGTAACAGCTCTTAGCTTGTAAATAAATTTAGGAACCCTAAACCTAACCTTGTAAAACCCTGTGTAAAGAGAGAGAGAGAGAGAGAGAGAGAGAGAGAGAGAGAGAGAGAGAGAGAGAGAGAGAGAGAGAGAGAGAGAAACAGATATTCAGGTATTCACCTGTTTGGATACAGTCGAAGGGGATGGTGCACTGGCCGACGAAGTCATCACCGATGAACTCATCATCAAGGACGACGAACCTTACAAGGGCGAGCTCTGGCAGGTTGATGTGGAACTCGAAGCTCTCGTCGAATATGGGGAAGCTGCTGTCGTTGCTGACAGTGCGAGTCTTGGCCTCTGAGGGAGATGTGTGGAGAATGAGGGAGATGTGAGGGAGTGATAGGTGGTGGTGGTGTTGTTGCTGGTGATTATGGTCACGAGGGTGAGAGAAGAAAAAAGATGGAGTGAGCGGCACTGTAGTGCGTAGGAGATATACTATAATTTTTCTATCCACTTCTTGATAGCTTAGACACATATGTAACACTTGGGTATCTTTATTATGGAAACGTTTCTCCACACAGTTGCTTCCTCAGTCCAATACAAAGAAGACCAGTGATGATTAGAAGACTGAAACTATTGTGTGGCGAAACGCTTCCACAGTGAAGATACCCAAGTGTTGCACATGTGTTTAATTTATCATCTTGTCGGTTCTCTGAACCATTCGTCTACTTTCCTCTCCTTGTTACCGTACAGTAAAACAGAAATCCAAAAATCCCGACAACTAGATTCTTTACATATGAATATAATTATAGTCTTAGTTTTTAAAGAGGTGGACCAGTAAACCATCGAGAAGTCTCGCTCAGATGACCAAAAGCTCCAGCTGCTGGCCATCATATGACTAAGACCCGCTTCAGTAAACACGTCCTGTTTCCTGACAAACTTTACCTAGCCTAGATTCTTTGCATCGCATGCACTGAGTTCCTCGTGTCAGCAGCTGGAGGCACTGCAGCACCTTACCTATGCAGTCAGCGGGGATGCCGAAGATCTGGATGACAACATAAGGATCGATGATCGTGGCTTTCGTGGCCGTCGAGCCTCGGGGCTTAGGAAGGCACTGTCCACTGATTACCTAATGAAGGAAAAAAAGTGACGGATGATTCCTCACCATAGTGCTGTGATAAGAATTTCCAGTAAGCGCTGGACAGGGAGATTAATAATAGGAAGAAAAAGTACAAACCTGACATCATAGCTGTAACTGAAACATGGTTGATAATAACAGAAAAGCATCAATTAAAAGAATTAGTAACACAGGTGACAGTATATCAGTAAATAGTACAATCACAAAATTAAGGATTTCAATATGGTTTGATAAATGTACTAGATTTTGAGACTTGTCACTCAATGTAAGTAGTAATTTATAATAAAAGAGGAATAAAATTTACAACAGTGTTTATACTGTTTAAATATAATGAAATTCTGTATCCGTTTATTTGGAGTCCTCATTTTATATTGGAGCAGAGGAAGACATGGTAAGATGCAGCAGTGGTTCCTGGCCAGTATAAAAGTACCTGTCTTCACGCCTCTATATCATACCGATAAAACCTGCTGTATAGGCGAAACGTCTCAGTAATGATACCTAGGTGTTGCAACTGTGTCTTACTTATCAACTTGTCAGTGTTATACCTTTGATATAATGATAAATGTGTGCTGCAGCAACACCATGGAATATTGGTACAGAGAATAACTTCTATAACGCCATTTTTCTGGCTCACCTTAAGGGCCTAACCTAGTATCATTAGTTGGCCCCGCTCACATGTGATAATACCTTCAACCGCTACATCTCACTAACATAAAAATTTCCTTCTTCATACCTCTAAATTAGTGAAAAAACTTGTTGTTCAAGCGAAAAGACATCTAGGTGTTATTAATGTGTCCAGGTCATTATCCTGTAGATATAAGACTGCCTTTGATTAAATAATTCAAGATGTTACCTTAACTGAAGCTCCTTGGCAGTTTCTGTCACTCACCTACAACTCTAGTGCCAAACCATTGCTTGCCTATGTTCCATTTGCAACTAATTTTGTCAATTCTTTATAAATTCCTACAAGTTCTGTCTTAGATAATTTCAGAAGCTTATTCAAATCCCATTTATTATTATATCCCTTAATTCCACGTTCCCACTTCACTCGTATCTCCACAATATTCTACGAGTCTAGCAGTAAGTTCACTGATCATAATGGTTTAGATCATACGTCTGGCATAGATACATAGAAACTTTACACCACACAACACACACACACACACAACACACGCCCACACACACACACACACACACACACCCCACACACACAAAACACACACACACACACACCACCCCACACACACACACACACACAACACACACACACAGAGAACTGCAGGAGGCCAAGAGAGGAATATGAAGAGAGCAACAGAGCAATGGTGGACACACTTGCTGAGGGGCAAGAAGAGCTCACTCCAGCAGAGTAAAGTTGCTGGTTATGGGGATTTTCAACCACAGGGAGATTGACTGGGAAAACCTGGAGCCACTGGGGTCCGGAAACATGGGTGAGCAGGATGTTGGACGTGGTGTGGAAAACCTCTTGACCAACTATTAAGGGGCACTACCAGAGTGAGGAGGGGAGGAGAACAGCAAGATTGGACTTGTGTTCACCCGGGCAGCTTTAGATATTGAGGAATCAAGTATGGAGTCCCTAGGAGCTTTGCGACACGTGGTTTTGTGCTTTGAATACATGTTTGAGCTGGAAGGGATGGAATAACAGGAGTTGAATTGGGAAAAAACTGACTATAAAAGAGGGGGGATAAATAGGGTTTGAAGAACTTCTGCGGGGAGGCATGGGACAGAGAACTGGCAGGAAAGCCAGTAAATAAATGATGGAATATGTAACAACAAATGCAAGGAGGCAGTGGAAAGGTTTATTCCCCAAGGGCAACAGTAACAACGGGAAGACCAGAACGAGCCCCTGGTTTACCCGACGGGGTAAGGAGGCAAAAACAAAGTGCAATAGAGAATGGAAAAAGTACAGAAGGCAGAGAACAAAACGAAAATAGGGAGATCAGTCGCAGAGCCAGGAATGAGTACGCACAGGTAAGGAGGGAGGCCCAGCGACAGTATGAAAATGACATAGTTTCGAGAATCAAGACTGACCCGAAACTGTTGTATAGCCACATCAGGAGGAAGACAACAGTCAAAGACCAGGTGATCAGATTAAGGACAGAAGGTGGAGAACTCACAAGAAATGATCAGGAGGTATGTGAGGAGCTGAACAGGAGATTTAAGGAAGTTTTTACAGTAGAGACAGGAAGGGCTGTGGGAAGACAGCACAGAAGGGAACATCAAGAGGGAATATACCAACAAGTGTTGGATGACATACGAACAACTGAGGAGAAGGTGAAGAAAGCTCTTAAATGACCTTGACACCTCAAAGGCGATGGGACGGACAACATCTCCCCATGGGTCCTTAGAGAAGGAGCAGAGATGCTGTGCGTGCCTCTAACCACAATCTTCAACACATCCTTGAAACTGGGCAACTACCTGAGAAATGGAAGACAGCTAATGTAGTCCCCATATTTAAGAAAGGAAACAAAAACGAGGCACTAAACTACAGACCTGTGTCTCTGACATGTATTGTGTGCAAAGTCATGGAGAAGATTATCAGGAGGAGGGGTGGTCGAACACCTGGAAAGGAACAAGATTATAAATGAAAACCAGCATGGGTTCAAGGAAGGCAAATCTTGTATCACAAACCTCCTGGAGTTTTATGACAAGGTAACAGAAGTAAGACACGAGAGAGAGGGGTGGGTAGATGCGTTTTCCTAGACTGCAGGAAGGCCTTTGACACAGTTCCCCACAAGAGATTAGTGCAGAAGCTGGAGGATCAGGCACACGTAAAAGGGAGGGCACTGCAATGGATAAGGGAATACCTGACAGGGAGGCAGCAACGAGTCATGGTACGTGAAGAGGTATCACAGTGGGCGCCCGTTACGAGCGGGGTCCCACAGGGGTCAGTTCTAGGACCAGTGCTATTTTTGATATATGTGAAAGACATGATGGAAGGAATAGACTCTGAAGTGTCCCTGTTCGCAGATGACGTGAAGTTGATGAGAAGAATTAAATCGGACGAGGATGAGGCAGGACTGCAAAGAGACCTGGACAGGCTGGACATGTGGTCCAGCAACTGGCTTCTCGAATTCAATCCAGCCAAATGCAAAGTCATGAAGATTGGGGAGGGGCAAAGAAGACCGCAGACAGAGTATAGGCTAGGTGGACAAAGACTACAGACCTCACTCAGGGAGAAAGATCTTGGGGTGACCATAACACCGAGCACATCACCGGAGGCACACATCAACCAAATAACCGCTGCAGCATACGGGCGCCTGGCAAACCTGAGAATAGCGTTCCGATACCTTAATAAGGAATCGTTAAAGACACTGTACACTGTGTATGTTAGGCCCATACTGGAGTATGCAGCACCAGTCTGGAACCCACACCTGGTCAAGCACATCAAGAAGTTAGAGAAAGTACAAAGGTTTGCAACAAGGCTAGTCCCAGAGCTCAAGGGAATGTCGTACGAGGAAAGGTTAAGGGAAATCGGACTGACGACACTGGAGGACAGAAGGGTCAGGGGAGACATGATAACGACATACAAGATACTGCGGGGAATAGACAAGGTGGACAGAGATAGGATGTTCCAGAGAGGGGACACAGGAACAAGGGGTCACAACTGGAAGCTGAAGACTCAGACGAGTCACAGGGACGTTAGGAAGTATTTCTTCAGTCATAGAGTTGTCAGGAAGTGGAATAGCCTAGCAAGTGAAGTAGTGGAGGCAGGAACCATACATAGTTTTAAGAAGAGGTATGACAAAGCTCAGGAAGCAGAGAGAGAGAGGATCCAGTAGCGATCAGTGAAGAGGCCGGGCCAGGAGCTGAGTCTCGACCCCTGCAACCACAATTAGATGAGTACAATTAGGTGAGTACACACAGAAGAGGAACTGAAAAGTCTGAAACAGCCTAAAGAACTAAAGAACATTTTGGGATTGACAACAGAGACTGCTACCTCAGTCACAAATAAGGGGACTGTAGGGAAAGAAGGAGCAAAACTGCATGTAGAAGCTCAATCAGTGGAGACTGTAGTAAATGAAAGAGCTAAGCTATATGTGGAGGCCCTAACAGACCACAGCAGAGCCCAGGGAAAGCCGAGAAGGGAAAATGACAGGCCACTGAGCCCAAGTACATTAGCTAGTGAAACTGAAGAAAGGAAAGCTGCAATGGAGGAAATCAAATTGAATGAGGGGATACACAGGGATATGCAGTGGGAGAATGAAAGGGTGAGGTCAGTCTTTGTGTATGGGCTCCAGGAAGTTGAAGGGGAAACATATGAAGCAAGAAAACAAGGGGAAAAAAAAAGCAATTGAAAGCATCATGAAAGCAATAGGAGAAGACGACATGACCCAGCTGGAAAATTTTCGGGGAATAGGGGGGTTTGTAAAAAAAAGAACCCTACCAGTGAAAGTGACCTTCAAGGCAGAATCGACTCGGAACAGGATCCTGCAGGAGAAAGCATGATTAAGGGACATGCCGGCATACAGGAAGGTGTATCTCGACCGTGACAGAACACAAGCAGAAAGGCAGAAACAGAGAGAGATGGTACAAAGGCGAAAGGAGGAAAGAGAGAGGATGGAGAAGACAGACAGGAGATCCCAGACACAGGAAGATCAAATACAGCCTCCCTCACAACTTCCTATAAAAGCCTCCCAACAAGGTAAACCCCAGTGCAACCAAACACTCTAAACCAAAACACCCATGCCACATCCAATGCCCCCACCCACTGCATTACAAACTCCACCCCCACAGCAACCACCCATAGTTCCTTATCAGGTCTCCCACATCCCCAACCCCAATACACCTCCCAGACCACAATCTTAGAAAAGAAGTTGAAGGTGTGGTATACAAATGCAGATGGAATAACAAATAAATATGAGGAGTGGCACGAAAGAATCAAGGAGACATCCCCAGACATAATAGCACTCACAGAAACAAAACTCACCAGAATAATAACAGATTCAATCTTTCCATCCGGATATCAAATCCTCAGGAAAGACAGAGGGAGGAGAGGGGGAGGAGGAGTTGCACTGCTCATTAAAAACCAGTGGGGGCTTGAGAAAATGGAAGGATTTGATGGCACGGGCGAAAAGGACTACTTAGTAGGAACAATCCAGTCTGAGGGACATAAGGTGATAATTGCAGTAATGTACAACCCACCACAGAACTGCAGGAGGCCAAGAGAAGAATACGATGAGAGCAACAGAGCAATGGTCGACACACTAGCCGAGGTGGCCAGGAGAGCACACATGTGGGGAGCAAAGTTACTAGTTATAGGTGATTTCAATCACAAGGAGATTGACTGGGAAAACCTGGAGCCCCATGGGGGTCCCGAAACATGGAGAGCCAAGATGATGGATGTGGTACTGGAAAACCTCATGCATCAACATGTTAGAGACACTACCAGAGAGAGAGGAGAGGATGAACCAGCAAGACTGGACCTTCTATTCACCTTGAGTAGTTCTGACATCGAGGATATCATGTATGAAAGGCCCCTGGGAGCTAGTGATCATGTGGTTCTGTGCTTCGACTACATAGTTGAGCTCCAAGTGGAGAGAGCAGCAGGAATAGGGTGGGAAAAACCAAACAACAAAAGGGGAATTACTCAGGCTTGAGGAACTTCTTTCAAGACATTCAGTGGGAGAGGGAACTGACAGGAAAACCAGTACAAGAAATGATGGACTATGTGGCAACAAAATGCAAGGAGGCAGAGGAGAGGTTTGTTCCCAAGGGAAACAGAAATAATGGGAAGAACAGAACGAGTCCTTGGTTCATCCAAAGGTGTAGGGAGGCAAAAACTAGGTGTATTAGAGAATGGAAAAGGTACAGAAGACAGAGAACTCAGGAAAATAAAGAGATTAGCCGAAGAGCCAGAAACGAATATGCACAGATAAGAAGGGAGGTTCAGCGGCAATACGAAAATGACATAGCATCGAAAGTCAAGACTGACCCGAAGCTGTTGTACAGCCACATCAGGAGGAAAACAATAGTCAAGGACCAGGTAATCAGACTGAGGAAGGGTGATGGGGAATTCACAAGAAACGACCGGGAGGTATGTCAGGAGCTCAACACAAGATTTAAAGAAGTATTTACAGTGGAAACCAGTAGGACTCCAGGAAATCAGAGCAGGGGGGTGCACCAGCAAGTGCTGGATGAGGTACATATAAAAAGGAGGTGATGAAGAAGCTGCTATGCGAACTTGACACCTCAAAGGCGGTGGGACCAGACAACATCTCTCCATGGGTCCTTAAAGAGGGAGGAGAGACATTGCATGTACCATTAACAAAGATCTTCAACACATCATTTGAAACTGGGCAACTCCCCGAGGTATGGAAGATGGCAAATGTAGCCCCAATTTTTAAAAAGGGAGACAGACATGACGCACTAAACTACAGACCTGTATCACTAACGTGTATAGTATGCAAGGTCATGGAGAAGATCATCAGGAGGAGAGTGGAGGAGCACCTGGAAAGAAACAAGTGTATAATTGACAACCAGCATGGTTTCAGGGAGGGAAAATCCTGTGTCACAAACCTATTAGAGTTTTATGACAAGGTGACAGAAGTAAGACAAGAGAGAGAGGGGTGGATCCACTGCATTTTTTTGGACTGCAAGAAGGCCTTCGACACAGTTCCTCACAAGAGGTTACTGCAAAAGCTAGAGGATCAGGCACACATAACAGGAAAGGCACTGCAATGGATAAGAGAATACCTTACAGGGAGGTAACAACGAGTCATGGTACGTGACGAGGTGTCAAACTGGGCGCCTGTGACAAGCGGGGTTCCACAGGGGTCAGTCCTAGGACCTGTGCTGTTCTTGGTATATGTGAATGACACAACGGAAGGGATAGACTCAGAAGTGTCCTTGTTTGCGGACGATGTGAAGTTAATGAGAAGAATCAAATCGGATGAGAAGCAGGCAGGACTACAAAGAGACCTGGACAGGCTACAAGCCTGGTCCAGAAACTGGCTCCTTGAGTTTAACCCCGCGAAATGCAAAGTCATGAAGATTGGGGAAGGGCAAAGAAGACCGCAGACACAATATAGTTTAGATGACCAAAGTCTGCAAACCTCACTCAAGGAAAAAGATCTGGGGGTGAGTATAACACCGAGCATATCTCCTGAGGCGCACATCAATCAGATAACTGCTGCAGCATACGGGCGCCTGGCAAACCTACGGATAGCGTTCCGATATCTCAGTAAGGATTCGTTTAAGACTCTGTACACCATCTACGTCAGGCCCATACTGGAGTATGCAGCACCAGTTTGGAATCCACACCTAGTCAAGCACGTCAAGAAATTAGAGAAAGTGCAAAGGTTTGCAACAAGACTAGTCCCAGAGCTACGGGGATTGTCCTACGAAGAAAGGTTGAGGGAAATCGGCCTGACGACACTGGAGGCCAGGAGGGTCAGGGGAGACATGATAACGACATATAAAATACTGCGCGGAATAGACGAGGTGGACAAAGACGGGATGTTCCAGAGATGGGACACAGACACAAGAGGTCACAATTGGAAGTTGAAGACTCAGATGAATTAAAGGGATGTTAGGAAGTATTTCTTCAGTCATAGAGTAGTCAGGCCGTGGAATAGCCTAGAAAGTGACGTAGTGGAGGGGGGAACCATACATAGTTTTAAGACGAGGTATGATAGAGCTCATGGAGCAGGGAGAGAGAGGACCTAGTAGCAATCAGTAAAGAGGCGGGGCCAGGATCTATGACTCGACCCCTGCAACCACAAATAGGTGAGTACAGAATGATTTTGTAGTAAATATTTTCTAGTCTTAGTTTTGAAAATGTCAATAACGTTTTCCAGCTACGATTAACGCATTGAACATGTATATATATATATATATATATATATATATATATATATATATATATATATATATATATATATATATATATATATATATATATATATATATATATATATATATAGGATGGGGTCCACCTCTGGTGTAAATTGTGGTACCCATAGCCTCGGAGAAGTGGATAGTATATATATTAAATTATGGGGAATCAAATACAAAGTGGGAGTTGACACAGTTACTTTTTGCCGATGATACTGTGTTTAAGGGAGATTCTAAAGTAAAGTTGCAAAGGTTAGTGGATGAGTTTGGGAATGTGTATAAAGGTAGAAAGTTGAAAGTGAACATAGATAAAAGTACGACGATGAGGGTACCAAATGATTTAGATAAAGAAAAATTGGGTATCATATTGGAGAGAGGGAATATGGAAGAAGTGAATGTTTTCAGATATTTGGGAGCTGACGTGCCAGCGGATGGGTTTATGAAGGATGAGGTTAATCATAGAATTGATGAGGGAAAAAAGGTGAGCGGTGCGTTGAGGTATATATGGACACAAAGAACGTTATCCATGGAGGCAAAGAAGAAAATGTACGGAAGTATAGTGGTACCAACACACTTATATGGGTGTGAAGCTTGGGTTGCAAATGCTGCAGCGAGGAGGCAGCTGAAGGCAGTATATATGTCCTGTCTAATGGCAATGTGTCGTGTAAATATTATGCAGAGAATTCGGAATGTGTAAATTAGGAGAAGGTGTAGAGTTAATAAAAGTATTAGTCAGAGGGCTGAAGAGGGGTTGTAGAGGTGGTTTGGTCATTTAGAGAGACTGGATCAAAGTAGAATAACTTGGAGAGCATATAAATCTGTAGGGGGAGGAAGGCGGGGTAGGGGTTGTCCTAGAAAAGGTTGGAGGGAGGGGGTAAAGGAGGTTTTGTGGGCGAGGGGCTTGGATTTCCAGCAAGCATGTGTGAGCGTGTTTGACAAAAGTGATTGGAGACGAATGGCTTTTGGGACCTGACGAGCTGTTGGAGTGTGTGCAGGGTAATATTTAGTGAAGGGATTCAGGGAAACCGGCTATTTTTATATAGCCGGACTTGACTCCTGGAAATGGGAAGTACAATGTCTGCACTTTAAAGAAGAGGTTTGGGATATTGGCAGTTTAGAAGGATATGTTAAATATCTTAATATATGCTTCTAAACTGTCGTATCTGAGCACCTCTGCAAAGACAGTGATTATGCTTGAGTGAGGTGAAAGTGATGAATGATGGTGAATGTATTTTCTTTCTTGGAGATTTTCTTTCTTTTTGGGTCACCCTGCCTCGGTGGGAGACGGCCCGACTTGTTAAATATATATATATATATATATATATATATATATATATATATATATATAATATATATATATATATATATATATATATATATATATATATATATACATATATATATATATATGTATATATATATATATATATATATATATATATATATATATATATATATATATATATATATATGTATATGTATTTTCTTTCTTGGAGATTTTCTTTCTTTTTGGGTCACCCTGCCTCGGTGGGAGACGGCCGACTTGTTAAATATATATATATATATATATATATATATATATATATATATATATATATATATATATATATATATATATATAATATAGTATATATATATACATGCAAAACAACCACTGTGGAAGAATAGTGAAATTCCGAGCGCTTTCGTGACTTCTCACATTATCAAGGAACTATAAAAGCAAAACATCAAAGGAAGACATATAAATAGTTAAGACTACACCTCACCATCACATCCCACAACAAAGCAATACTTCATACATGCGTGACGGCACCCAACTCTGTGAAACCCACCTAATACTCTACCCAAGAACAAATCTTAATTCTTGGGCAGAGTATTAGGTGGGTTTCACAGAGTCGGGTGTCGTCATGCGCGTGTGAGGTGTTGCTTTGTTGTGGGATGTGATGGTGAGGTGTTGTCTTGACTATTTATATGTCTTCCTTTGATGTTTTGTTTTTATAGTTCCTTGATAATGTGAGAAGTCATGAAAGCGCTGGGAATTTCAATATTCTTTCACAGTGGTTGTTTTGCATATTCTGATAACACCTGTTTACTGTGATGTTATTGCATATGTATATATATATATATATATATATATATATATATATATATTTTATATATATATATATATATATATATATATATATATATATATATATATATAATATATATATTATATATATATATATATATATATATATATATATATATATATAATATATATATATACATACATATATATATATATAATATATATATATATATATATATATTATATATATATATATATATATATATTATATATATATATATATATATATATATATATTATACATACATATATATATAATATATATATATATATATATATATATATATATATATATATATATATATATATATATATATATATTATATATATATATATATATATATATATATATATATATATATATATATATATACATACATATATAATATATATATATATATATATATATAATATATATATATATATATATATATATATATATATATATATATATATATATATTTATTTATTTGAACAGGTGACATGATCCTCGTTATGTCGATAGGCTTTAAACTCAGTTAACTGGTGAACTACGATATAAAAACACTGAGAATATTTGGGCAAGGAATACATTAAAAATATGATTCTTTATTACACCTAATACATAAATTCCTATGGATATTGACAATGAAAGTCATTTAACAATTATTGCTGTAACGAAACTCTAGATTAACTAAAGCTTTTACGAGCAAATGCCCTTTAAATGGCCTGGATATCTTGATTAACAAATGCCTTTCATCACGAATGGGAAAAACGTTTCCGTTACTCTATGTTTCGACTGTGTGGGCGAAACACTGTGGTTAATATAAGTATCCACTGCATCTAGGTATCTTCAGTCCACCTTATCGGTATTTTAATGTCGTTGCAATTCCAGGGTATTTTTTTGTACTAAACTCTTATGTGACAGTACTCTCAGTAACAGCGTACTCTGTAACAGTGCGCTTTTTAACATTGCACTCTGAAAC
>NC_069427.1:37537349-37592349 GCF_026875155.1 Cherax quadricarinatus | reverse complement strand
ACTTTCTCAAGAACTTTTCCAGTGACTTCAAGTAAAGATATAGGTCTATAGTTCCCAGGTTGGTGGATGTCTTTATTGGGCTTACCAAGAAAGATCATCCTAGCAGTCTTAAAAACCACTGGAAAATGTCCTGAGGCCAAGATGGCATTAAAGATATTTACCAAAGACTGTTTACAATTTCTGGGTAGGAACTTTATTTGTTTCATTGTTATTCCAGAGAGACCACGGGCTCTATTTCGCATTCTTCCAATAACCTGACTCATCTCTAGTAATGTAATAGGTCTAGCAAGCGGGTGGGCGTCTTCAAGAGTTGAAGTATCGATGGAAGGTAGTGGTTGTAGATCATCCAAGTTTTCATCTCTCCATTCATTTACCAACTGATAATGATTATTGTTAAATTGACGACTGTTATTGTGGGAGAGAATTTTCTCCCATACATCACCCATCAAATTAGCCTGGTCCTGTGGATCGTCAAGTTTAATTTCAACATCTTCATCATCCTCATCAGTGAAGGTATGAACTAGGTAGTTAGGAGCCTTGTGCTTTGCCCCTAAAAGTTGTCGGATCTTACTCCAAAATTTTGCTGGTTCACGTTTATACTGATTAGCTTGAAGAACTAGCAATTTCCATAAGTCCCGTTTGTGATGACTAATCATGTTAATTAATTCTTGCCTTAATCGGTGCAGTGTAGCTACTGGTGGTTGTCGCGTTTGAAGATGCCTTCGACATTCTGCTTGATAATTTCTTAAATTGTCTCTAATTCCCTAGTAGGTTTATATCGTTGGTATATCTTTGTGGAATCTAATTGACAAGTTGCATTAGTAGCTTCAATTATTCGATTATGCAGGGACCTGATTGCATCATCAATTGCAGTGGAAGGTAGATTTTCCAATGACACAATTTGATCGTCACCCAGAAATGCCCTGAAAGGGTCAAATCCTAGGGTGTTAAGATTGGGTTTAGGAGTTACAGGTATTCTAAATGGAGAAGTTTGTAGTTGTATTATAACAGGGATATGGTCAGATCCTACGTTTCCACCAGGAGATATACGACAGTGAAAGATGTCACAGTCTCTGTTTGTCAGTACTATATCTGGTGTCCCAGGATGAGGTCCAATGTACGATTTAAAGAATAGGCCTTGAAATGACAAGTTTCTAGCTGTCATGATATTAAATAGTTGTTTTCCTTTTAAGTCACCCAGTGGAATACCAGCTCCACAGTTGAAGAGGGCAGGGTGATGAGCATTAAAATCTCCCGCTAGAATTGTTGGAATATTTCTGCTTAATATCCTATGTAGAGGAATTGACTCTATATATTGTTGTTTCGGGGGAAAATATCAAGTTACTATCACTAGTTGTTCATGAGACGTTGTTATTTCTATTGCAAGAATGTTATCTTCATCAACATGAATATTTTTAAATGTATATCCTAATTTAACTAAGATGGCTACACCACTAAAGGGTCCTCTCGATTTCTCCAAAGTAGAGTAACCACGTAATTTAATATGTTGATCAACTCTTGCAGCTGTCTCGTTCAGAAGTATAACATCGGGATTGTAATTATGTAGTTCAACCTCAAAGAGGTAACGGTTATTAAAGAAATGT
Organism: Cherax quadricarinatus; assembly: GCF_026875155.1. Classification (NCBI taxonomy): domain Eukaryota; kingdom Metazoa; phylum Arthropoda; class Malacostraca; order Decapoda; family Parastacidae; genus Cherax; species Cherax quadricarinatus. Next base: position 37,590,745 of record NC_069427.1, on the reverse strand, counting down.
TGAACATTAAGTTGGAAAATTGTAATCCCCATTATTTCTTGCACTTCGCTCGTGTACTGCGGTCTGAACGCCTGCAAGTAATGTCATGTTTGTTATCCACACTATCCCTGCTGGACTCGTCAAGGGAAGGAGGGAACTTCCGCGTAGTTGCTTGTGTATTAAAAATGCCATCATCTTCACTAGAGGTGGTAATATTAACAGACTCATTAGAATCGTTAGAGTCCTCATCAGAAAACTGAGGTATGATATTCCCAGTTACAGGTAGCAGAGGCTCGTGAGAGTTAATGGGAGACTGTGGAGGCTCCAAGGGAAAATTAGGTAGGCAAGGTGAGTTACCCTGGGAAAGTTCCTGTTCAACTGGATCAGCTTCAATAGCGGGAGAGTAGGCACCAATTTCTGGGACATTGTTATGTTCAGGTGTTGACTTATCGGGTTGAGGGGAGTTGACAACCTGGGTATGCGAGGTGGGCGATCCCTGGGCCAGGGATGACTTAGGCTTATTTTTAGATGGAGAGTAGGGTACATACTTCTTGCTATGAGAAGGCTGGGTCATAATAGCCTTCACATTTTCTGGGATAGTGATGGGAGTGATCCCATTAGCCATTAACAGATCATTTAAAACCTGAGAGCAGAGTTGAATGTCACCACCTGCTATGTCTTCGGCCATCATATACATTATTTGTGCTCTCGTCATATCCCCGGCTGTAGATACCTGAGACATAGGAGATGAGACTGAACCTTGTTGTTGCGTTTGTGTATGTTGTAGGTGAGGGTTAGATTGGGGCGCTCCAAGAGGGGCAGAATTCCAAACATTGGACCATTGGTAGAGACCTGAGGAGTCCCACTTGATCCAGGCAGAGCTGGGAAGGAAGTTTGGGACATCGTTGGCGGTGCCTGGGGAGTGGTCTTCTTAGAAGTGGACAGTTTCTTGGCTTCAAGAATTTTCTGCATTTCCTTTTTTCTTTCAGGACAAATAGCAGAAACAGCATGATGTTTTCCGTTGTAGAGGACACATTTGGGTGTATTTTTATTATTACAATCTCGATAAGAATGTTGGCCAGAGCAAATGCTACAAATTTGCCCTTGAGTACTGCATTTGTTGGTGTTATGACCAAAGGCATAACACTTAAAACATTGTGTCACACTGACAAATCGTTCAAGAGAGATTTGGTCAGGTGTACATCTGGTGCCAAAACATTTGAAGCCATTTTGACACAAGTTTGGCCTCCTCAGGTGTCTCAAGTATTAACTTTAAGGTTACCTTGTTGTTGTTAGGATTAGAGAATTTATGTGCTTCTACAGCCCTAAATTCAGCATTCTCTGTATTAAAGTCCTCAACAATTTCATTCGCTGTGCTATGTTTCATGAAACTGTTAATTCTGGCCACAAACACAGTCCTCTGAGCTTGATAGCTCTCAGGTGCAACTGGGGTAACACCAGAAGTCTTCAGTTTGTCAAGGACATCATGCTTCAGCAGTTGAAGTAACTCTTCTTCCGAAGAGAGGAGAAGTACTGCTCCAACGTGGGTTTGAAAAACATCCACTGGAGCAACAGTTGAGTTCGAGCAAATACATGCTAGAATAGATTCATTTATAATTAATAAAATTTGGTTAGAGTTCAATAATACACTGGACAAATAATAAACCTTATTTCTTGGGTAGAATAATTTGTCAGCAGGACCCGATACTGCTACTGGGGACGGTCAAGATTCGAGGCAGCGCTCCTATCCACTCAGCCACGAATGCCACATAAGTTGGGCAGCCTCGTTCACAAACCATGCTTCTTTCCCAGCCCGGGCACATCAGTGAGCCTCAAGCATGGATTCAAGCTCTTTCAGTCTCCTCCTGTATGTTCTGACCTTTCAAGCGATTTTTGTGTCAATGCACCACGCAGAAACAAGCGGGGCTGGGAAAGAAACATGGCTTGTGAACCAGGCTGCCCAGCTTATGTGGCATTCGTGGCTGAGTGGATAAGAGCGCTGCCTGGTAATCTTGTCCGTCCCCAGTAGCAGTATCGAGTCCTGCTGACATTCCATTTTATTATTTTTGATTGATTTATCATTTATTGTTGAATTTCTTTATTGAATTGAGAGTAAAGTCAACTCACTGTGCCATTAATTCAAATTAAAGTAAATTTGAGTAAATTTGATTTGAGTAAAGTACAATTTATTTTGATTATCAAAGTGTTGCTTATCCAGTTGAGTATTTTATGTGAGTTTTCCTTGCTCTACAGTGTGACTTGTTTTTTTTTTTTTACTTATGCAGAATAGTTAAGCATTTTCTTCCTATTTAAGCTTATTGTGCCATTCTCTCTATTATTCTTGCCTTTATGTCCTTAAGTACCCTGAGAAGATGTCCCTGTCACTTTTGTTTGTTCACTTAGTGTATCATGCCAGTCAAAGTCGATATGAATCAGTCCACAGTACCAATATTCCCTTACTGACTGAAAGACAATACCTAGCCCTTGAGCAATGTGTTTGTTCTCACAGCTTGTATCTGAGATGTGTTAAAGTGCTGCGAAATGTGAAAGTTCAGATTAAGTTTCTATAGATCCGTGCATTACTTATTAACGTAGCCGAGCGGTCAGGCGCTAGTAATACTGTCACTCCTGTTTGGAATCCAGCACAATATCGTGCACGCAGGATAGTGTACAGTTACCTTGGGTTTCAGAGGAACCTCAGACAACCCTGGGTGCTGAGACTACTATCCATGCGATGGCGACTTGTTCAAGTAGTCGTTCCTTCCAGGGGACGCTTTGTGAAGAACGTTACTTGTAATGAGTTATGCCATCTCTTGTTGATACCGCAAGCAGTTGCAGAAAGACGTTTCTGTGGCTAGTGTGCTCACTTGAGTGTTGTTGTTCCTTGTGTTCCAGATGGTGATACTATCCTAGTTGACAGTAATCCTTGCCGTGTAACAAGTTGTTTCTCGAGTAACTTTCACATGTTGTTAACTTTTGTAAGCGCAGTCTCTTTATAGCTGATACCGTGTTCCTTTCTTTTCTCCTGTGCTTGCAGTGAGAGATAGTAGACCCATTCTCCCTTGCTCATATTGCTTGTTACAGCTTTATTTTTTTTCACCCGGGGAGAGTCATCCACTCCACCGAGTTTGTTCATTCCTCCAGTAAGAAAGAACCGATCCCTTGTGGTCTGATGTGATTCGATTCCTGCTCCAGGAAGATCTTATTCTGACTGTGAAGCCACCAGCACCCATTAGTGACTCTGTAATGAACCAAGAATTACTGTATCGAACAGCCGAGTTGGGAACTCCAAGCAGAAGAGTATACCAGTTAGTAATTCCACAGTCACTAGTGAATGTAGCTGTATCTTTTGTAGATACTTGTTCAGATCTCCCTCAGTCAAGGCATGTGTTAGCCATTGCAAAGGAATTCGATCCTCCCAAAGATGATAACCATTCTGCATATGTAAATCTTACCCTCGCAGAGTTGGGTTTAAAAGTACTTAGCCTGTATAATGATCTGTGCGTGCCAGATCTGTTTTTGCTGTTAATTACTTTCACCTTTGTAAATATATATATTCTTCCTCAGAATCCGTAGAGTGCATGAATACAGATCGATCGATCAATTCCATCCTTTATTATACTATGATTTGTTCTTATAATGTGTAATGTATTGCGATACCACCCATTACGATACCACCCATTACGATACCACCCATTAGTTCTAAGTTACGTATGTCTTTGCTATTGTATAGAATCAGCCCAGACACACCTGCTTGTTCAGCCTATAGCATAGTATTGTATGTCGAGACGACATACATAACATGACCGAGCTGTCAGCATAGTTGCTGATATCCTCTGTATATGTATATGTTATCTGAGTATCATAGTACCATCCATATGTTTTACATAGTTGACCCCTTGCTAGGCTCAGTGACTAGCATGTGTGACGTCACATGATGCCGCATGTGAGCCCTGCGCTCCCGGCTTCATCCTCACTCCACACTTAGGTCTACGAACTGGCAACACACGCAGTCTGGGCTCCCCTCTCACACTCTGCTAATATAAGTGTTACCATCCAACAAGTGTGTTTAACACCAACCATCACATCTCCACGAACCTTCCCAACATGTGTGTGTGTGTGTGTGTGTGTGTGTGTGTGTGCTTAGCAGCGTAGCAGAAGTCACTAAGAAGACAGAAGTAAGAAACTTACCCATCTGGCAGCCAGCGTTCCAGAAGTCCTGTGGGTTGTAGTTGGAAGAATCAACTCTTGAGGAGTTGGGGAAGACCCTCGTGAGGAAGCGCTTGTTGTGGTTCACCAGGTCCTCAGGACAAGCATGAGCCAGCTTGGCTGCTGAAGACTCACTCAGGCTACACATTTCGCTGACGTTCTCTGTGTGAGAGAAAGTCAGGCGTCACACGGGTGTTCTCTGTGTGAAAGAAAATCAGGCGTCACAATGGTGTTCTCTGTGTGAGAGAAAGTCAGGCATCACACTGGTGTTCTCTGTGTGAGAGAAAATCAGGCATCACACTGGTGTTCTCTCTGTGAGAGAAAGTCAGGCATCACAATGATGTTCTCTGTGTCATATGCCCTGTCTCCCACCCTCCCCACTTATCCTCGTCCTCATATACAGTATTCCTCTCAGTTTATAATCCTTCTTTTCCTCCATTTCCCGTAACCTTTATCCTCTACTCTCCTTTTGCTCCACTCTCTTACCTCCGGCTTCCCTCACACTCCACACCTTACTCCAAGCCTCTGTCAAAAGAGCACATTTCACCCTGCATTGTGGGGAGGGATCCAATACGCTATCTCTTGGCTAACTTTGCCACCACACATACGGATTCCTCTTGAAGCTTTTGAATGTGCAGTCAGAGAACGAACGAGAAAAGAAGAGAGAGAGAGAGAGAGAGAGAGAGAGAGAGAGGAGGGAGAGAGAGGAGAGAGAGAGAGAGAGAGAGAGAGAGAGAGAGAGAGAGAGAGAGAGAGAGAGGGAGAGAGAGAGAGGGAGAGACAGACAGACAGAGAGACAGAGAGAGAGAGAGAGAGATCGTGTTACCACTATTTACTTATCATGTACAATAGTGTAGCAATACAGTGCGGGCGTTTCCACCTTCTAATTTTCATATTAAATTGTGTAGCCACACACTGCAGGTGCTCCTACCATGTAACTCTTAAATATACAAGTGTAGCCACACACTGCAGGTGTTCCCACCACGCAGCACTCATATATATACGTTTAGCCGCACACTGCGGGTGTTCCCACCGTATACTTAGCGTAGTATAACTCAGCTTTGCTAACTACAATACTATTGTATACTGACGTCTTGTCTTAGCTGTGTTGAGGTCAGAGAAGCGGGCGCGGTGGAGAGAGATGAGGGAGGAGAGTTCTCGACACAGTCGCACCTTCCTGGGGTTGTTGTTTCTCTTGGTCTCCCCTCCCTCGTCCTCGTCAGACACCTCCCCCTCCTCCAGGTCTTCACGAGGCAGCTTCTTGCCCTGTCGAAGACGGTGGGTTAAGATTAAGCAAAACAGAAAGCGCCAAGGTGTTGCTAGTACCTCTACTTTCTCCGCTAGTCCTGCCAACTTCACTTAACCTACCAACTGATAACTCCCGACCAGGTCATCTATAACTGCTGTAACTAATACCTATCTAGCAGTAACTGAACCGTAACCTGTAACTCAACGGTAAAGCACTCAATTCACAACGAAAGTTTAACAAGTTCGATTTCCAGGTAAAGCTAGTGGTATGCGCAATTTTTCAACTACTAATAAATATGTTAGGTAAATGGACACAGATGCAACTAATGTGACATTGTATTGTGGTGACGTTTCACTCCCCAGGAACTTTGTCAATCAGTAAAGGCTTGACAAAGCTCCTGGAGAGCGGAACGTTCCCACAATAAAATGTCACAGTGGCTGCATCTGTGTCTATTTACCTAACATTCTGTCGGTAATTCTGCCATTAATACTACTAATAAATAGGTATCGGATTGCTAATCGAAAGTTGTAAGTTATATGAAGGGGCGGTGGCAGTACACCTAAGACAGAGCTGAGGTCTGACATGACCTGAAACAGGATGAAAACCTCTGATCCTCTAAATTCAACAGAGTAAAAAAAATACCAGGTGTCAGAACTGACTGAAGGACTAGGCAGCAACCCATCCTCTTAACTATCTTAAGTATCTATGGGAATTTCTCACACACGTATGATTAGATTAGAATATAGGCTAAGATACATTACGTTAAATTTGATTAGGATAAGATAGGCTTGGATAGGTTAGGTTAAGTTAGGTTAGGCTAGGTTAAGATGAGCTAGGACAGGTTAGGTTACAGGAAGTTAGGCTAAATTAGATTAGGATAAGTTAGTTGAGGTAAAGTTAAAATAGTCAGATTAGATTAGATTAGGTTAGACGAGGTTAGGTTAGATGAAGTTAGGTTAGATTTGGTTGTCCTCTTCCCCCCCCCCCCCCAAAAAAAAAAATAAGTACTACAACGAGAAAACTTGAACATAGACGATGAAAATGAAGAAAAGCTGTGCGTCGCGAACAGACAACAGACAGACAATGAGCTCGGTATACAGAACTATATCAAGTTTTCATTGTTTAAGGAGCTTTAATTAATCATCCACTTGACTGCCTTTGTAACAGTGAAACTCTGTCATTAAGAAAACACACAGAGGAATGCTAGATCTACGGGTGGACGGCGGCATTATCCATTGATTGGTGAACCTGGAATTGTTGGACGGTCAATTTTTTTTTCAGACTTATTATGCTTAGGTATCCCTGATGCAGGATCCCTTTAGTGTCATCATGGCAGTACTGAACATTTTGCAGAATTTGCTGAAACCCAAAATGGCTGAAAATTGGGATACATCATTCGTGACCATAACTGCACTTACGAGAAGATTTTTTTGATGCTTCAAGAGTCTAATCCAATATTTTCGCATCTATTTTTGGCCTTTGCAAATCTGATGAATAAGACACATTAGCATTGCTTGGTATACTTTATTACTGAAACATCTCGCCTGCGCAACAAGCTTCATTAGTCGAATACAGGAAGCAGAAGAATTCAAGAAGTATTAGTATTAGTTTTGACATAATCAGTCAGTCACCCAGGATAGTAAATGGTCTCTCTCTCAAGTGTAAAGAGATCCCCAGTAGCAAGATATCGTAGTGTTGTTGCGTCACACAAGTATCGTAATTTTGATGTTGCTAATGTGTCTCATTTATTAATTTGTTGGTACTGTCCGTCATCAAAATTATATCATTGCAAATTTGCTTTAACTTTGAAACCTGTAAAACTTTCGTATTTGCTGTATGTGCGTGTGTGTGTGTGTGTGTGTGTGTGTGTGTGTGTGTGTGTGTGTGTGTGTGTGTGTGTGTGTGTGTGTGTGTGTGTGTGTGTGTGTGCGTGTGTGTGTACTCACCTAGTTGTACTCACCTAGTTGAGGTTGCGGGGGTCTAGTCCGAGCTCCTGGCCCCGCCTCTTCACTGATCGCTACTAGGTCCCTCTCCCTGAACCGTGAGCTTTATCACACCTCTGCTTAAAGCTATGTATGGATCCTGCCTCCACTACATCGCTTCCCAAACTATTCCACTTACTGACTACTCTGTGGCTGAAGAAATACTTCCTAACATCCCTGTGATTCATCTGTGTCTTCAACTTCCAACAGTGTCCCCTTGTTACTGTGTCCAATCTCTGGAACATCCTGTCTTTGTCCACCTTGTCAATTCCTCTCAGTATTTTGTATGTCGTTATCGTGTCCCCCTATCTCTCCTGTCCTCCAGTGTCGTCAGGTTGATTTCCCTTAACCTCTCCTCATAGGACATACCTCTTAGCTCTGGGACTAGTCTTGTTGCAAACCTTTGCACTTTCTCTAGTTTCTTTACGTGCTTGGCTAGGTGTGGGTTCCAAACTGGTGCTGCATACTCCAATAAGGGCCTAACGTACACGGTGTACAGGGTCCTGAACGATTCCTTATTAAGATGTCGGAATGCTGTTCTGAGGTTTGCCAGGCGCCCATATGCTGCAGCAGTTATTTGGTTCATGTGCGCTTCAGGAGATGTGCCTGGTGTTATACTCACCCCAAGATCTTTTTTCTTGAGTGAGGTTTGTAGTCTCTGGCCCCCTAGACTGTACTCCATCTGCGGTCTTCTTTGCCCTTCCCCAATCTTCATGACTTTACACTTGGTGGGATTGAACTCCAGGAGCCAATTGCTGGACCAGGTCTGCAGCCTGTCCAGATCCCTTTGTAGTTCTGCCTGGTCTTCGATCAAGTGAATTCTTCTCATCAACTTCACGTCATCTGCAAACAGGGACACCTCAGAGTCTATTCCTTCCGTCATGTCGTTCACAAATACCAGAAACAGCACTGGTCCTAGGACTGACCCCTGTGGGACCCCGCTGGTCACAGGTGCCCACTCTGACACCTCGCCACCTACCATGACTCGCTGCTGTCTTCCTGACAGGTATTCCCTGATCCATTGTAGTGCCTTCCCTGTTATCCATGCTTGGTCCTCCAGTTTTTGCACCAATCTCTTGTGTGGAACTGTGTCAAACGCCTTCTTGCAGTCCAAGAATATGCAATCCACCCACCCCTCTCTTTCTTGTCTTACTGCTGTCACCATGTCATAGAACTCCAGTAGGTTTGTGACACAGAATTTCCCGTCCCTGAAACCGTGTTGGCTGCTGGTGATGAGATCATTCCTTTCTATGTGTTCCACCACTCTTCTCCAGATAATCTTCTCCATGATTTTGCATACTATACATGTCAGTGACACTGGTCTGTAGTTTAATGTTTCATGTCTGACTCCTTTTTTTAAAAGATTGGGACTCCATTTGCTGTTTCCATGCCTCAGGCAATCTCCCTGTTTCGATAGATGTATTGAATATTGTTGTTAGGGGTACACATAGTGCCTCTGCTCCTCTCTCAATACCCATGGGGAGATGTTATCGGGGCCCCATTGCCTTTGAGGTATCTAGCTCACTCAGAACCCTCTTCACTTCTTCTCGGTTGTGTGCACTGTGTCCAGCACATGGTGGTGTGCCCCACCTCTCCGTCTTTCTGGACCCCCTTCTGTCTCCTCGGTGAACACTTTTTGAATCTCTTGTTGAGTTCCTCACATACTTCACGGTCATTTCTTGTTGTCTCTCCTCCTTCCTTCCTTAGGGCCCGATTACCTGGTCCTTGACTGTTGTTTTCCCCCTGATGTGGCTGTACAACGTTTCGGGTCAGATTTGGGTTTCGCTTTCTATGTCATTTTCATATTGTCTTTGGGCCTCCCTTTTATCGGGGCATATTCGTTTCTGGCTCTACGACTGCTCTCCTTATTCTCCCGGGTCCTTTGCCTTCTACATTCCTTCCATTCCCCAGCAAACTTGGTTTTTGCCTCCCTGCACCTTTGGGTTTAAACCTGGGCTCATCCTGGCTTTTTCATTATTCCTGTTACCCCTTGGGGACAAACCTCTCTCAGCCTCCTTGCATTTTGTTGCTACATATTCCATCATCTCATTAACTGGCTTCCCTGCCAGTTCTCTGTCCACTGAACCCATTCAGGAAGTTCCTCATTCCTGTGTGTCCCCCTTTTTTGTAGTTTGGCTTCATTCTTCCTGGCCTTCCTGCTCCTCCCCCCACTTGTAGCTCTACTGTGTATTCGAAGCTTTTAAAAACCCCATGGTCACTGGCCCAAGGGGGTCTTCATATGTGATGTCCTCGATATCTGCACTACTCAAGGTGATACTAAGTCCAGCCTTGCTGGTTCATCCCCTCCTCTCTCTCTTGTGTGTCCTTACGTGTTGGTACATGAAGTTTTCCAGTACCACCTCCTCATTTTTTGCCCTCCTGTATCTTGGCCCCATGCGGGTCCAAAATTTTCCCAATTGATCTCCTTGTGGTTAAAGTCCCCCATGATCAGGAGCTTTGCCCTGCATGCATGAGCTCTTCTAGCCACTGTAGCCAGTGCTCTCGTCGTACTCTTGCCTTTTCCTCCTGCTGTTCTGTGGTGGGTTATACATCACTGCTATTACCACCTTGGGACCTCCAGAGTGAAGCGTTCCCGCTGTGTAATCACTTGCTTCTCCGCTGTCTCCTCTCTCCAGCTCATCAAAATTCCAGCGATTTTTGATCAGCAATGCCACTCCTCCACCCCCCCCCTATTCCCTCTGTCTTTCCTCAGGATTTGGTATCCCTTTGGAAAGATGGCATCTGTTATCATACCTGTAAGCTTGTTTTCTGTGAGAGCTATGATGTCCGGTGATGCCTCTTTGACTCTTTCATGCCACTCCTCCCACTTATTTGTTATTCCATCAGCGTTTGTGTACCATACCTTCAGTTTCCTTTCCGACACTGTGGTTTGGGGGGGCCTGTGAGGGTGGGAGACCTGGTAGCATACTGTGGGATTCTATAGCTCGGTGTTGGGTGGAGGCTGTGGGTATGGATTGTAGTGTGTGTTGGGATGGTGTGATAGGTTGTATGGTTCTGAGAATAGTTGTGTGTGCTTGCCCTTGCTGTTCTGTTCTCTCTGACTGTCCTCTGCTGGTTCCATCCTTGTCTCTTTTCCTAGCTCCTTTCGCTTTTTTGTCCTCTCCCTCAGCTGCTGTCATTCTGATTGTGTTCTGTCTCTGTCTAGGAACACCTTCTTGTATTCTTCCGAGTATTTCAACCGTGGTTTCTCTTGGAGGATCCTGTTCCGCACTGTTTCCGTCCTGAGAATCAGCTTGATTGGTCGGTTTCTCCCCTTCGAGTACCCCCCTATTCTCTGAAAATTTACAATCTCTTAAATCTCTTCACCTATTTCCGTGATGATTTTCTCAATCTCCTTTCTTTCTTCCTGCTGCCTTTCAGTATGTGTCCTTTCCTCTCTGTCCTGAAGCCCATGGATAAACACTGATTTTGCCCTTTCCTCCTTCCATTGCCTCACCCTCTGTGACTCTGGATCCTGCCTGTATGTGGTCAGTTTCTCCCTTGTGTGTGTGTGTGTGTGTGTGCGTGTGTGTAATCTGTATTTAATATTATATAAAATATTGCGACATAATCCTGCAAACTGATAACGAATTTGGTGTTTTTTTAATCCAAAACAAAATCATGTATAATTATAAATATGGAACAACTACAACACTGGGCGATAAATAAACATATCTGGGACGACAAACAACACTGATCATAATGTGTAAAACAAGCAACACTGATCATAACATGTCTGGGTTAATATAAAAATACATTCTAAACTATGCAACACAGTGCATATCTGATATCAGGTAACTGGCAATGATTTAGGTGGTCAATTGGAGGTTTAAAGCTTATCGACTGAACGAGAGTCATATAAACTGCACGTAACCTTTTCACCACCAGACAAAAATAATTTAATCCCAAAAACTGGGCTTCATGGAAACTCTCAGCTGAGAGAGAGAGAGAGAGAGAGAGAGAGAGAGAGAGAGAGAGAGAGAGAGAGAGAGAGAGAGAGAGAGAGAGAGAGAGAGAGAGAGAGAGAGAGAGAGAGATGGATCTCGGAGCACATAAATTCTGTGGTGTGGGGATTATCTTCTCTAGCGTCACGGAAGACTGAAGTTACTCCACCCTATTGTTGGAGACTTTATAATGCAGGTGTATTGTCTAGGTAATCAGATTACTGCTCACCTTTTCCAAGACCTCAGTTGTCTGGTGCCACACTAAGGACAAACACACACACACACATTGAGGTAAACTTCATAACAAAGCCTCATAATACGAACACACAGAATAGGACACTCCAGTGATTCCATTCATCTCTTGCTGGAGTTTATGAAAGGGTTTTGTGTAGTGTTAAGGTATTGTGTGTTGAAGCGAGTGGTGTGTGCGTGTGTGCTTGTGTGTGTGTGTGTGTGTGTGTGTGTGTGTGTGTGTGTGTGTGTGTGTGTGTGTGTGTGTGTGTGTGTGTGTGTGTGTGTGTGTGTGTGTGTGTGTGTGTGTGTGTGTGTGTGTGTGTGTGTGTGTGTGTGTGTGTGTGTGTGTGTGTGGTGTGTACTCACCTAGTTGAGGTTGCAGGGGTCGAGTCCAAGCTCCTGGCCCCGCCTCTTCACTGGTCGCTACTAGGTCACTCTCCCTGAACCATGAGCTTTATCGTACCTCTGCTTAAAGCTATGTATGGATTCTGCCTCCACTACATCGCTTCCCAAACTATTCCACTTCCTGACTACTCCATGGCTGAAGAAATACTTCCTAACATCCCTTTAATTCATCTGTGTCTTCAGCTTCCAACTGTGTCCCTGTGTTGCTGTGTCCAGTCTCTGGAACATCCTGTCTTTGTCCACCTTGTCAATTCCTCTCAGTATTTTGTAAGTCGTTATCATGTCCCCCCTATCTCTCCTGTCCTCCAGTGTCGTCAGGTTGATTTCCCTTAACCTCTCCTCATAGGACATACCTCTTAACTCTGGGACTAGTCTTGTGACAAACCTTTGCACTTTCTCTAGTTTCTTTAGGTGCTTGGCTAGGTGTGGGTTCCAAACTGGTGCCGCATACTCCAATAAGGGCCTAACGTACACGGTGTACAGGGTCCTGAACGATTCCTTATTAAGATGTCGGAATGCTGTTCTGAGGTTTGCTAGGCGCCCATATGCTGCAGCAGTTATTTGGTTGATGTGCGCTTCAGGAGATGTGCCTGGTGTTATACTCACCCCAAGATCTTTTTCCTTGAGTGAGGTTTGCAGTCTCTGGCCCCCTAGACTGTACTCCGTCTGCAGTCTTCTTTACCCTTCCCCAATCTTCATGACTTTGCACTTGGTGGGGTTGAACTCCAGGAGCCAGTTGTTGGACCAGTTCTGCAGCCTGTCCAGATCCATTTGTAGTTCTGCCTGGTCTTCGATCGAATGAAATCTTCTCATCAACTTCACGTCATCTGCAAACAGGGACACCTCAGAGTCTATTCCTTCCGTCATGTCGTTCACAAATACCAGAAACAGCACTGGTCCTAGGACTGACCCCTGTGGGACTCCGCTGGTCACAGGTCGCCACGTACCATGACTCGCTGCTGTCTTCCTGACAAGTATTCCCTGATCCATTGTAGTGCCTTCCCTGTTATCCCTGCTTGGTCCTCCAGTTTTTGCACTAATCTCTTGTGTGGAACTGTGTCTAACGCCTTCTTGCAGTCCAAGAAAATGGAATCCACCCATGCCTCTCTCTCTTGTCTTACTGCTGTCACCATGTCATAGAACTCCAGTAGGTTTATGATACAGGATTTCCCGTCCCTGAAACAATGTTGGCTGCTGGTGATGAGATCATTCCTTTCTAGGTGTTTACCTGGAGTTTACCTGGAGAGAGTTCCTGGGGTCAACGCCCCCGCGGCCCGGTCTGTGACCAGGCCTCCTGGTGGATCAGAGCCTGATCAACCAGGCTGTTGCTGCTGGCTGCACGCAAACCAACGTACGAGCCACAGCCCGGCTGATCAGGAACTGACTTAGGTGCTTCCACCACTCTTCTCCTGATAATCTTCTCCATGACTTTGCATACTATACATGTCAGTGACACTGGTCTGTAGTTTAGTGCTTCATGTCTGTCTCCTTTTTTAAAGATTGGGACTACATTTGCTGTCTTCCATGCCTCAGGCAATCTCCCTGTTTCGATAGATGTATTGAATATTGTTGTTAGGAGTACACATAGTGCCTCTGCTCCCTCTCTCAGGACCCACGGAGAGATGTTATCTGGCCCCATTGCCTTTGAGGTATCTAGCTCACTCAGAAGCCTCTTCACTTCTTCCTCGGTTGTGTGTACTGTGTCCAGCACTTGGTAGTGTGCCCCACCTCTCCGTCTTTCTGGAGCCCCTTCTGTCTCCTCTGTGAACACTTCTTTGAATCTCTTGTCGAGTTCCTCACATACTTCACGGTCATTTCTTGTTGTCTCTCCTCCTTCCTTCCTTAGCCTGATTACCTGGTCCTTGACTGTTGTTTTCCTCCTGATGTGACTGTACAATAGTTTCGGGTCAGATTTGGCTTTTGCTGCTATGTCGTTTTCATATTGTTGTTGGGCCTCCCTTCTTATCTGTGCATATTCATTTCAGGCTCTACGACTGCTCTCCTTATTTTCCTGGGTCCTTTGCCTTCTATATTTCTTCCATTCCCTAGCACACTTGGTTTTTGCCTCCCTGCACCTTTGCGTGAACCATGGGCTCGTCCTGGCTTTTTCAATATTCCTGTTACCCTTGGGTACAAACCTCTCCTCAGCCTCCTTGCACATTGTTGCTACATATTCCATCATCTCATTAAGTGGTTCCCTGCCAGTTCTCTGTCCCACTGAACACCATGCAGGAAGTTCCTCATTCCCGTGTAGTCCCCTCTCTTGTAGTTTGGCTTCATTCGTCCTGGCCTTCCTGCTTCCCCCTCCACTTGTAGCTCTACTGTGTATTCGAAGCTTAAAACCGCTTGATTGCTGCCCCCAAGGGGTCTTTCATATGTGATGTCCTCAATATCTGCACTACTCAAGGTGAATACTAAGTCCAGTCTTGTTGGTTCATCCTCTCCTCTCTCTCTTGTAGTGTCTCTTACGTGTTGGTACATGAAGTTTTCCAGTATCACCTCCATCATCTTAGCCCTCCATGTATCTTGGCCCCCATGTGGCTCCAAGTTCTCCCAATCGATCTCCTTGTGGTTAAAATCACCCATGATCAGTAGCTTTGCCCTGCATGCATGAGCTCTTGTGGCCACTGCAGCCAGTGTGTCAACCATCGCTCTATTGCTCTCGTCATACTCTTGCCTTGGCCTCCTGCTGTTCTGTGGTGGGTTATACATCACTGCAATTACCACCTTGGGAACTTCAGAGTGAAGCGTTCCCACTATGTAATCACTTGCTTCTCCGCTGTCTCCTCTCGCCAGCTCATCAAAATTCCATCGGTTTTTGATCATCAGTGCCACTCCTCCACCCCCCCCGTTCCCTCTGTCTTTCCTCAGGATCTGGTATTCCTTTGGAAAGATGGCATCTGTTATCATACCTGTAAACTTGGTTTCTGTGAGAGCTATGATGTCCGGTGATGCCTCTATTACTCTTTCGTGCCAGTGTTTGAGTGTGTGTGTGTGTGTGTGTGTGTGTGTGTGTGTGTGTGTGTGTGTGTGTGTGTGTGTGTGTGTGTGTGTGTGTGTGTGTGTATGTATGTGTGTATGTATGTGTGTATGTGTGTATGTGCGTGTGTGCGTGTGTGTGTGTGTGTGTGTGTGTGTGTGTGTGTGTGTGGTGTGTGTGTGTGTGTGTGTGTGTGTGTGTGTGTGTGTGTGTGTGTGTGTGTTAGTTACCATTTTGTCTTAGGCACATGTCGATTAGACACTAGGTCTGTTGTATATGCGTGTGTGTACTCACCTAATTTTGGTTGCAGGGATCGAGATACAGCTCCTGGCCCCGCCTCTTCACTGACCGCTACTGGGTCCTCCCTCTCACTGCTCCATGAATTTTATCATACCTCGTCTTAAAACTATGTATGGTTCCTGTGTTCCTATGTATGGTTCCTGTGTGTGTGTTTGTATGTACTCACCTATTTGTACTCACCTAATTGTGGTTGCAGGGGTCGAGTCTTAGCTCCTGGCCCCGCCTCTTCACTGACCACTACTAGGTACTCTCTTTCCCCGTTCCATGAGCTTTATCATACTTCGTCTTAAAACTATGTATAGTTCCTGTGTTCCTATGTATGGTTCCTGTGTGTGTGTGTATGTACTCACCTATTTGTAATCACCTAATTGTGGCTGCAGGGGTCGAGTCTTAGCTCCTGGCCCAGCCTCTTCACTGACCGCTACTAGGGACTCTCTTTCCCTGTTCCATGAACTTTATCATACCTCGTCTTAAAATTATGTATGGTTCCTGCCTCCACTACTTCACTTTCCAGACTATTCCACTTCCTGACAACTCTGTGACTGAAGAAATATTTCCTAACATCCCTTTGACTCATCTGAATCTTCAACTTCCAATTGTGACCCCTTGTTTCTGTGTCCCATTTTATGGAACATTCTGTATCTGTCCACCATATCTATTCCACACAGTATTTTATATGTCGTTATCCTGTCTACCCTAACCCTCCTGTCCTCCAGTGTCGTCAGGCCTATTTCCCTTAACCTTTCTTCGTAGGACATTCCCCTTAGCTCTGGAACTAGCCTTGTCGCAAACCTTTGCACTTTCTCTAATTTCTTGACGTGCTTGACCAGATGTGGTTTCCAAACTGGTGTTGCATACTCCAGTATGGGCCTGACGTACACGGTGTACAGTGTCTTGAACGATTCCTTACTGAGGTATCGGAACGCTATTCTCAGGTTTGCCAGGCGCCCATATGCTGCAGCAGTTATCTGGTTGATGTGACGTGCTTGGTATTATACTCAAGCCAAGATCTTTCTCCTTGAGTGAGGTTTGCAGTCTTTGGCTACCTAGCCTATACTCTTCTTTGCCCTTTCCCGATATTCATGACTTTGCATTTGGCTGGGTTAATTCGGGTAGCCAGTTGCTGGACCACGTATCCAGCCTGTCCAAGTCTCTTTGGAGTCCTGCCTGATCCTCATCTGATTTAATTCTTCTCATTAACTTCACATCATCTGCAAACAGGGACACTTCTGAGTCTATCCCTTCCATCATGTCATTCACATATACCAAAACAGCACTGGTCCCAGGACTGACCCCTGTGGAAACCCGCTCGTCACAGCCGCCCATAGTGATACCTCATCTTGTACTGTAACTCGTTGTTGCTTCTCTGTCAGGCATTCTCTGATCCATTGCAGTGCCCTACCTGTTATACGTGCCTGATCCGCTAGCTTCTGCACTACTCTCTTGTTGGGAACTGTGTCGAAAGCCTTCTTGCAGTGTGTGTGTGTGTGTGTGTGTGTGTGTGTGTGTGTGTGTGTGTGTGTGTGTGTGTGTGTGTGTGTGTGTGTGTGTGTGCGCGCGTGTGTGTGTAATCTGTATTTAATATAATATAAAATATTGCGACATAATCCTGCAAACTGATAACGAATTTGGTGTTTTTTTAATTCAAAACAAAATCATGTATAATTATAAATATGGAACAACTACAACACTGGGCGATAAATAAACATATCTGGGACGACAAACAACACTGATCATAATGTGTAAAACAAGCAACACTGATCATAACATGTCTGGGTTAATATAAAAATACATTCTAAACTATGCAACACAGTGCATATCTGATATCAGGTAACTGGCAATGATTTAGGTGGTCAATTGGAGGTTTAAAGCTTATCGACTGAACGAGAGTCATATAAACTGCACGTAACCTTTTCACCACCAGACAAAAATAATTTAATCCCAAAAACTGGGCTTCATGGAAACTCTCAGCTGAGAGAGAGAGAGAGAGAGAGAGAGAGAGGAGAGAGAGAGAGAGAGAGAGAGAGAGAGAGAGAGAGAGAGAGAGAGAGAGAGAGAGAGAGAGAGAGAGAGAGAGAGAGAGAGAGAGAGAGAGAGAGAAGAGAGAGAGAGAGAGGAGAGGAGAGAGAGAGAGAGAGAGAGAGAGAGAGAGAGAGAGAGAGAGAGAGAGAGAGAGAAGGTATGAGACATCCTACCACCTATAACAGGAACTTGCCCAGGCAAGCCTTTAGGCATATGGGTGACGTTCAAAAGTGGGCCATTGCTAAATGGGAGGTGGACACTAAAAGAAAGTTAGCATCAGGTAGGGTAGGCTCCAAAACCTGGTGGTCCCTGGTCAAGGACAGACAAGGTTATCTGCCTGATGAACTCATTCCACCTCTAAATCGACAGGATGGGACCACCTCTACTAGTAGTCAAGAGAAGGCGGACCTCTTTGCTGAACACTTTGCTACCAAAATGCAAGTTCCTGATCCAGCAAGGGTCCCTCCTTGGCTAGCTGCAAGAACTGTGTCAAACTGTCAGTGGTGACAATAAGGCAGGAGGAGGTGCATTTCCTTCTTAAATCGCTTGACCAAGAAAAGGCTGTGGGCCCAGACAAGTTGAGCCCAAGATTGCTGAGAAGATGTGCAGACCAGCTAGCAGCACCTCTAACTCGCATCTTTCAGCACTGCCTAGTACAGTGTAAATGGCCCTCTCTGTGGAAAGAGGCAAATGTAGTCCCTGTTCACAAAAAGAAGAGCAGAGCAGAAATCAGCAACTACAGACCAGTGTCACTCCTGTCAATCACTGGTAAGATCCTTGAGACAATAATCTCAAGACAAATGACAGAGTTTTTTGACTACCACTCACTACTTTGTGATCGTCAATATGGCTTCAGGAAAGGTTACTCTGCTGCTGATCTGTTGTTAAACCTCTCCACTAAGTGGCACCAGTCAAAGGATGAATCCAAAGTCAGCTGTGTGGTAGCACTGGACATTGCTGGCGCTTTCGACCGGGTGTGGCACCAGGGCCTCTTAGCAAAACTTCAAGCACTGGGAATTGCAGGCTCTACGCTATGTCTCCTCAGTGATTACCTTCATGGTAGATCTCTAAGTGTAGTTCTCAATGGAACGGAATCAGCAAGACATCCTATTGGGGCAAGTGTTGCACAAGGAAGCGTGCTGGGACCATTGTTATGGAATGTCTACTTCAACGACCTTCTTCATCTCATCCCAGAATTCCATGCATATGCAGTCGACTGTACATTGACATTCACTTATCCAAGAGAAAAAATGCCAGCTGCTCTAAGCAACATCAATCACTAGCTCAGATCTGTATCAGCTTGGGGAAATAGATGGCAAGTACCATTTGCACCTGAGAAAACGCAAATGATGATCTCTAGGCACCATGATGGTAATGCTGGTGCAGTAGTAAGGATGAATGGGAGGATGTTGGCACCTGGAGAAGAAGTTGATATCCTTGGGCTGAAATTTGACTCCAAACTAACCATGAAGAATCATGTTGTAAATCTTGCAAACAAGGCAGCCAGAAGCTTACAGCACGTCGCCGTATCTCGCATCTGCTTGACAGTAGGGGTTGCAAGATTCTGTACGAGGTACAAGTACGCTCACACCTTGATTATGCTGCACTTTCTTGGTTTGCCTGTCCCCCCCCCCTCATCTGCGACTGCTTGACAGAGTAGAGAACAGAGCAAGACGTCTCATCTCTCGCCTTGACCCATCCTGGATAGATCTGTCATTTCAGCAGAGCCTTCAACACAGGAGGGATGTGGGTGGCCTTACTGTTATGTACAAGGCCAATATTGTCAAAGTACCACACTTGGATCCACTTCGAGGACAGCGTGAAACAAGCTTTTATGCCACAAGACGGGCAGAATGCAGCAACTTCACTCTGGCTGTGCCCTTCTTCAGAACATCACTCCATCTGAGATCATATATACCCAGGATGACTCGAGTATGGAACACATTCGTACAGCATAATGATGTCAACGAGATAAAGTCAGTTGATCAAATGAAAATGCTGGCCCACAGATGGCTCCAACTTCATCCTGTTCCCTACTTGTATGTCTCATAACAATAAAAATGCTTTCAAATGAGCTGATGTAGGTAACAGCTCTTAGCTTGCCAATAAAGTTAGGAATCCTTAACCTGTAAATAGCTTGCCAATAAAGCTAGGGATCCTTAACCTTGTCAAACCCTGTGTAAAAGAGAGAGAGAGAGAGAGAGAGAGAGAGAGAGGAGAGAGAGAGGGAGAGAGAGAGAGAGAGAGAGAGAGAGAGAGAGAGAGAGAGAGAGAGAGAGAGAAAGAAATAATAATAATAACAATAATGATAATAATAATATTATTATTATTATTATCATCATCATCATCATCATCATCTTCTGTAGACAGCCTGTACTGTCTGCAGACAGCCCATGCTGTCTGCCAGCTTAGTTCATATTTCGAGCCACTTAGGTGCTGCCCTCTGCAGCCAGGCCTCTCGGTGGGCATGCCAGCCTGCTTGCCCTTGCCTCTGCCTCACTCACACAGCGGCCTAGCAGCAAGACACAAGTACTAGTAACTCTCTCTCGTGGGATGGCCCTTCCCGGGCCATGGGCACAACACAAGCCTGTGTACCCACCACGACATAACAATAAAGTAAGAAGCCTCTGAAGACGTTTATCTTTCACACCCCGCTTTCAGTTCACCAAATAATCCTTTTATAAATGGTGGAAAGTGGTGGTCGCAGCAGTTGTTTGCCCAGAGAGAGGAAGGAGAGGTATGAAGTCATCTTCACTTCATCACCCTACACAAGAAGCATCCGTCTCTCAACAAGTTATCCTGATGTCGTGTCTGCACGTTTGAGCATCCAGACACAGGTACAAGCAGGATCCAGCCGAAATTTGCCGAAATTCTCCGAGAATTGTAAGTGACCCCACGCTACAGCGTCCCATGCTGTTTCTCAAATCACGTGTTCAGCGTCACTTGTATGTTGCTGTTGTTGTTCAGCTCAGCACAGCTGTTTCAGCAAGCCAGAGGTGAGTTTTGTGGCAATTTCTGCGTGCAGTATGAGTTCTCCACGTGGTTGTGGGAGGAGGAAGAGGCCGCTCCTTGCCTCGCCCTGCTGTTCTCTCACACCTCACCAGCCTACCATACACCACTCACCACTGCCCACTCCCTCTGCTGTGTTTTCTGCTGTTTTTCGTGTGATTCATTGCCAGAGCTGTGTATCCGAGTGCCCGAGGCCACTCGAAGCTACGTGGATCAGCATGCCACGTAGATCAGCAAGCCACGTAGATCAGCAAGCCACGTAGATCAGCTTGCCACGTAGATCACGAAACCACGTGGATCACGACTCCACGTGGGTGTGGGCGATGTCACGTGGACCTACAGGCCACGTGAGTTACCAGATGTCCCAGGCCTCATGCTGTGGTCTGCTGCCCGCATCACATCGACGTCACCCACGATGCTGGCCGACTTCATGACGTCACGATGTCTGCTGACGTCACCTTACGATGTCTGCCTGACGTCACCTCGAGATGTCTGTTGACGTTACAGTGCTGCTGACGTCATCACACCTGGCATCACATGATGTCACCATCGAGTGTTAGTAATTATTAAAATATTGTCGAGAAGACTAAGAGAAGATATATGTCGTGTGTTAATTCCTCTCAGTCAGTGTTCTCACATTTTAGTATATGTCTTAGTGTCAGTTTTATGCACAGAAAAGCATCATTTGCTAGTTAAGCCATATTGTACCGCATATACCGCGGGTGTTTAAAGTTTCTGTGTGTCCAGTGAGGTCTGAGCCAGACCTGAGTAGCACCACTGTGCTAAGTCACCCGATGTGACCAGTGCATATGACAGCTGATGTCAAGTCAGCCCCCGAGTGACCAAGCCCTCTTGTACAGAAAGCTTTTATGCTCATCGCTCGTGATGTTCTGCAGAATCATACCTGCTACGATTCCCATTGAGATTTGTTTCACTTCACCTCCAGACCGTCAGAGTGCAGTTATGTGTAGAGAAACAAGTCTGGGGACGCTTAGACTAACCTCTGCTATAACTCCAACTGCCCAGAGAATGACACTCGCCAAGCCGCAGTTAGCCCTGTCGGCAGGCGCTGTGTCAGCCTCGTGTCACAAGCTTCAGTGAGCAGCCTGCACAAAGATGTCACTTTGACTGCTAGCTCTCTCACTGCAGTCTGGTGTATGATGTTACGACTCCCAGATGTTTCGCCCAGTCGTCTCTGCCACGACTCGCTCCACAACTCGCTCCACGCTCGCCGGCAGTGACAGCCCAGCGACAGTACCAGTCGAGAAGTGTCCTCCTGAGTCGCTTGCCAGAAGTCCTGCCCTGTTGCCGAGTTTTATCGACGCCTCACTCGAGGGCACCAGCATGTCGTGCCCCAGGTTGAGTGAAACCTGCAGCGACTCCTACGATGACTGCTTCACCGTTCCAGAGGAGACCGTACCCTGTTACGTCACAGCTCAGCCGCAGCGATGTCTCCCGTGTTGCAGTATCTGTCCAGACGCAGGAAGGCGTGCAGTGATGCCCTTCGACGCTCACTGCCTATGACCACGATTTTTAGCACACTCCACATGTTTTTTTCTTCCCTCCCTGTAGGAAGTTTTTTTTTCCATGTCCATATGTATATATATATTTTTATTTTGTGTTCTGTGCCCTGTTCCTATGAGAGAGAGACCGAGTTCCTTTTACCACCAGTATCGTCGCGTCGGGTCGATGCGAGGTAAGTGGCCGAGCGTATGTAGACAGCCTGTACTGTCTGCACAGACAGCCCATGCTGTCTGCCGCTTAGTTCATATTTCGCACCACTTAGGTGCTGCCCTCTGTAGCCAAGCCTCTCGGTGGGCATGCCAGCCTGCCTGCCCTTGCCTCTGCCTCACTCACACAGCGGCCTAGCAGCAAGACACAAGTACTAGTAACTCTCTCTCGTGGGATGGCCCTTCCCGGGCCATGGGCACAACACAAGCCTGTGTACCCACCACGACATAACAATAAAGTAAGAAGCCTCCGAAGAAGACGTATCATTTACTCCCCGCTACCAGAACGCCAAACAATCCTTTTATACTTCATCATCATCACTACTAATATATTATTTGTCTTAAAACTTTTTTTTAACTGATCATTAACAATTAACGAAGAATAAAATGTTTGTTTTGCAGAAGAAGAATTAATGAGACAAAGCTTTGATCTGTTAAGATCTTTATTAAGATATAACCTAATGAAGATGTTAACAGTGAAAGATTGTCCCAGTGAAAACTTGGGCCGCAAAGTGTAGATGTTTTCTTCACTACTGTCCTCCGCGCTGCATTTACTCCATTTAACAAATAATGAGAAAATGTTTTCATCCCAGCTACACCAGAGAGAGAGAGAGAGAGAGAGAGAGAGAGAGAGAGAGAGGAGAGAGAGAGAGAGAGAGAGAGAGAGAGAGAGAGATGGATCTCGGTGCACATAAATCCTGTGGTGTGGGGATTATCTTCTCTAGCGTCACGGAAGACTGAAGTTACTCCACCCTATTGTTGGAGACTTTATAATGCAGGTGTATTGTCTAGGTAATCAGATTACTGCTCACCTTTTCCAAGACCTCAGTTGTCTGGTGCCACACTAAGGACAAACACACACACACACATTGAGGTAAACTTCATAACAAAGCCTCATAATACGAACACACAGAATAGGACACTCCAGTGATTCCATTCATCTCTTGCTGGAGTTTATGAAAGGGTTTTGTGTAGTGTTAAGTGGTTGCAGTGGTCGAGTCTTAGCTCCTGGCCTCGCCTCTTCACCGGTTGCTACTGGGCCCTCTCTCTCCCCGCTCCATGAGCTTTATCAAACTTCGTCTTAAAACTGTGTATGGTTCCTGCCTCCACTACGTCATTTTCTAGGCTATTCCACTGCCTTACAACTCTATGACTGAAGAAATACTTCCTAATATCTCTCTGACTCATTTTTGTCTTCAATTTCCAACTGTGGCCTCTTGTTTCTGTGTCCCCTCCCTGGAACATCCTGTCTTTGTCCACCTTGTCTATTCCACGCAGTATTTTATATGTCGTTATCATGTCTCCCCTGACCCTCCTGTCCTCCTGTGTCGTCAGGCCGATTTCCCTTAATCTTTCTTCATAGGACATTCCCCTTAGCTCTGGAACTAACCTTGTCGCAAACCTTTGTACTTTCTCTAGTTTCTTGACGTGCTTTATCAAGTGCGGGTTCCAAACAGGTGCTGCATACTCCAGTATGGGCCTGACATACACGGTGTAAAGTGTCTTGAACGATTCCTTACTAAGGTATCGGAATGCTGTTCTCAGGTTTGCCAGGCGCCCATATGCTGCAGCAGTTATCTGATTGATGTGTGCTTCCGGAGACATGCTCGGTGTTATACTCACCCCAAGATCTTTCTCCTTGAGTGAGGTTTGCAGTCTTTGGCCACCTAGCCTATACTCTGTCTGTGGTCTTCTGTGCCCTTCCCCTATCTTCATGACTTTGCATTTGGCAGGATTAAATTCGAGAAGCCATTTGCTGGACCAGGTGTCCAGTCTGTCCAGGTCTCTTTGAAGTCCTGCCTGGTCCTCATCAGATTTAATTCTCCTCATTAACTTCACATCATCTGCAAACAGGGACACTTCTGAGTTTAACCCTTACATCATGTCGTTCACATATACCAAAAATAGCACTGGTCCTAGGACCAACCCCTGTGGGACCCCGCTCGTCACAGGTGCCCACTGTGATACATCATTACGTACCATGACTCGTTGTTGCCTCCCTGTCAGGTATTCTCTGATCCATTGCAGTGCCCTTCCTGTTATATGCGCCTGATGCTCTAGCTTCTGCACTAATCTCTTGTGAGGAACTGTGTCAAAGGCCTTCTTGCAGTCCAAGAAGATTCAATCAACCCACCCCTCTCTCTCGTGTCTTCTGTTATTTTATCATAAAACTCCAGAAGGTTTGTGACACAGGATTTGCCTTCCATGAATCCGTGCTGGTTGCCATTTATACTCTTGTTCCGTTCCAGGTGTTCCACCACTCTCCTCCTGATAATCTTCTCCATAACTTTGCATACTATACACGTCAATGACACAGATCTATAGTTTAGTGCCTCTTTTCTGTCTCCTTTTTTAAAAATGGGAACTACATTTGCCGTCTTCCATACCTCAGGTAGTTGCCCAGTTTCCAGGGACGTGTTGAAGATTGTGGTAAGTGGCACGCACAACACATCTGCTCCCTCTCTAAGGACCCACGGAGAGATGTTGTCCGGTCCCATTGCCTTTGAGGTATCGATGTCCCTTAGCAGTTTCTTCACCTCCTCCTCATCTGTATGTATGTCGTCCAACACTTGTTGGTGTATTCCTTGCTGGTGTCCCCATCTGATCTGTCCCCCCATAGTCCTTCCTGTCTCTACTGTAAATACTTCCTTAAATCTCGTGTTGAGCTCCTCACATACCTCTTGATCGTTTCTTGTGAGTTCTCCACCTTCTTTCCTCAGCCTTATCACCTGGTCCTTTACTGTTGTCTTCCTCCTAATGTGGCTATACAGCAGTTTCGGGTCAGATTTGACTTTCGATGCTATGTCGTTTTCATACTGTCGCTGGGCCTCCCTCCTTATCTGTGCATACTCGTTTCTGGCTCTTCTACTAATCTCCTTGTTTTCCTGGGTCCTATGCCTCCTGTACCTTTTCCATTCTCTGTTGCACTTAGTTTTTGCCTCCCTACACCTTCGGGTAAACCAAGGACTCGTTTTGGTCTTCCTATTATTTCTGTTTCCCTTGGGAACAAACCTTTCCTCTGCCTCCTTGCACTTTGTTGCCACATATTCCATCATCTCCTTTACTGATTTTCCTACCATTTCTCTGTCCCACTGAACCTCCTGCAGGAAGTTTCTCATACCTGTGTAGTCCCCCCTTTTATAGTTTGGCCTGTCCCCCTCAGTTCCTGTTACCTTCTCCACTTGTAACTCTACTATATAATCAAAACTCAGAACCACGTGATCGCTAGCTTCAAGGGGCTTCTCGTAAGTGATGTCCTCAATGTCTGAGCTGCTCAGGGTGAACACAAGATCCAGTCTTGCTGGCTCATCCTCCCCTCTCTCTCTGGTTGTGTCCCTGACATGTTGATGCATGAGGTTTTCAAGTACCACATCCATCATCTTGGCTCTCCATGTTTCGGGACCCCCATGTGGCTCCAGGTTTCCCAGTCGATCTCCCTGTGGTTGAAATCGCCCATTACCAGTAACTTTGCTCTGTTCGAGTGAGCTCTTCTTGCCACCTCAGCCAGTGTGTCCACCATCACCCTGTTGTTTTCTTCGTACTCCTCTCTTGGCCTCCTGCAGTTCTGTGGTGGGTTATACATCACTCCAATGACTACTTTATGTTCTCCAGACTGAATTGTACCTACAATGTAGTCTCTTTCTCCAATCATGTCCATGCCTTCCATTTCCTCAAATCCCCATTGGTGTTTCATGAGCAGTGCAACCCCTCCTCCCCCTCTACTCCTTCTATCTTTCCACAGGATCTGATATCCCGTTGGGAAGATTGTGTCTGTTATTGTCTCAGCGAGTTTTGTTTCTGTGACTGCTATGATGTCTGGGGATTTTTCACTGATTCTTTCGTTCCACTCCTCATGTTTATTCGTGATTCCATCCGCGTTTGTGTACCAAACTTTCAGTTTCTTTTCTATCATTGTGTGTGTGTGTGTGTGTGTGTGTGTGTGTGTGTGTGTGTGTGTGTGTGTGTGTGTGTGTGTGTGTGTGTGTGTGTGTGTGTGTGTGTGTGTTGTTTGTGTATGTGTGTGTGTGTGTGTGTGTGTGTGTGTGTGTGTGTGTGTGTGTGTATGTGTGTGTGTGTGTGCATGTGTGTGTGTGTGTGTGTATGTGTGTACTCACCTAATTTTGGTTGCAGGGGTTGAGTCATAGCTCCTGGCCCCGCCTCTTCACTGGTCGCTACTAGGTCACACTTCCTGCTCCATGAGGTTCATCATACCTCTTCTTAAAGCTATGTATGGATCCTGCCTCCAATACATCACTTCCCAGACTATTCCATTTCCTGACAGCTCTGTGACTGAAGAAATACTTCCTAACATCCCTGTGATTTTTCTGAGTCTTCAACTTCCAACTGTCACCCCTTGCTGCTGTGTCCCATCTCTGGAACGTCCTGACTCTGTCCATCTTGTCAATTCCTCTCAGTATATGTCGTTGTCATATACCCCCTCTTGCTCCTGTTCTCCAGTGTCGTCAGGTTGATTTCCCTTAACCTCTCCTCGTAGGACATGCCCCTTAGCCCCGGAACTAGTCTTCTTGCCAACCTTTGCACTTTCTCTAGATTCCATAAGTGCTTGGCTAGGTGTGGATTCCAAATTGGAGCTGCATAGTCCAACATAGTCCTAATGTACACGGTGTACAGTGTCTTGAATGATTCCTTATTAAATTGTCGGAATGCTGTTCTTAGGTTTGCTAGGCGCCCTTATGCTACAGCAGTTATTTGGTTGATGTGCGCCTCAGATGTGTCCGGTGTTATATTTACCCCAAAATCCTTTTCCTTGAGTGAGGTTTGTAGTTTCTGGCCCCCTAGACTGTACTTCATCTGCAGTCTTTTTTGCCCTTCCCCAATCTTCGTGACTTTGCACTTGGTGGAGTTGAACTCCAGGAGCCAATTGCTGGATCAGGTCTGCAGCCTGTCCAGATCCTTTTGTAGTTCTGCCTGATCCTCGTCCGATTGAATTCTTCTCTACAGTTTCACATCATCTGCCAAAAGGGTCACCTCTGAATCTATTCCTTCCGTCATGTCGTTCACAAATACTAAGAACAGTACCAGTCCTAGGACTGATCCCCGTGGAACCCCGCTCGACACAGGCACCCACTCTGATACCTCGCCACGTACCATGACTCGCTGTTGTCTTCCTGACAGGTATTCCCATTGCAGTGCCTTAACTGTTATTCCTGCTTGGTCCTCCAGTTTTTGCACTAATCTCTTGTGTGGGACTGTGTCAAACGCCTTGCAGTCCAAGAAAATGTATTCTACCTACCTCTCTCTCTTGTCTTACTGCTGTCACCCTGTTAAAGAACCCAAGTAGGTTTGTGACACAGGATTTCCCGTCCCTGAAACCGTGCTGGCTGTTGTTAATAAGCTCATTTCTTTCTAGGTGCTCCACCACTCTCCTCCTCATAATCTTTTCATTGACTTTGCATACTATACATGTCAGTGACACTGGTCTGTAGTTTAATGCTTTGTGTCTGTCTCCGTTTTTAAAAATTGGTTCTACATATGCTGTCTTCCATACCTCAGGTAGTCGTCTTATTTCGATAGATGTGTTGATGATTGTTGTTAGTGGTACACATAGCGCCTCAGCTCCCTATCTCAGGGCCCATGAAGAGATGTTATCCGGCCCAATCGCCTTTGAGGTATCTAGCTCGCTTAGCAGCCTCTTCACTTCTTCCTCGGTTGTATTTGTTGTATCCAACATTTGATGGTTGGTGTACCCCAACTCTCCATCTTTTTGGAGTCTCTTCTGTCTCCTCTGTGAACACTTCTTTGAATCTGTACTCACCTATTTGTACTCACCTATTTGTGGTTGCAGGGGTCGAGTCCTAGCTCCTGTGTGTGTGTGTGTGTGTGTGTGTACTCACCTATTTGTACTCACCTATTTGTGGTTGCAGGGGTCGAGTCACAGCTCCTGGCCCCGCCTCTTCGCTGATTGCTACTAGGTCCTCTCTCTCCCTGCCCCATGAGCTCTATCATACCTCGCCTTAAAACTATGTATGGTTCCCCCCTCCACTACGTCACTTTCTAGGCTATTCCACGGCCTGACTACTCTATGACTGAAGAAATACTTCCTAACATCCCTTTGATTCATCTGAGTCTTCAACTTCCAATTGTGACCTCTTGTGTCTGTGTCCCATCTCTGGAACATCCCGTCTTTGTCCACCTCGTCTATTCCGCGCAGTATTTTATATGTCGTTATCATGTCTCCCCTGACCCTCCTGGCCTCCAGTGTCGTCAGGCCGATTTCCCTCAACCTTTCTTCATAGGACAATCCCCGTAGCTCTGGGACTAGTCTTGTTGCAAACCTTTGCACTTTCTCTAATTTCTTGACGTGCTTGACTAGGTGTGGATTCCAAACTGGTGCTGCATACTCCAGTATGGGCCTGACGTAGATGGTGTACAGAGTCTTAAACGAATCCTTACTGAGGTATCGGAACGCTATCCGTAGGTTTGCCAGGCGCCCGTATGCTGCAGCAGTTATCTGATTGATGTGCGCCTCAGGAGATATGCTCGGTGTTTATACTCACCCCCAGATCTTTTTCCTTGAGTGAGGTTTGCAGTCTTTGGCCATCTAAACTATATTGTGTCTGCGGTCTTCTTTGCCCTTCCCCAATCTTCATGACTTTGCATTTGGCAGGGTTAAATTCAAGGAGCCAGTTGCTGGACCAGGCTTGTAGCCTGTCCAGATCTCTTTGTAGTCCTGCCTGATCCTCGTCCGATTCGATTCTTCTCATTAACTTCACATCGTCTGCAAACAAGGACACTTCTGAGTCTATCCCTTCCGTTATGTCGTTCACGTATACCAAGAACAGCACAGGTCCTAGGACTGACCCCTGTGGAACCCGCTTGTCACAGGCGCCCACTCTGACACCTCGTCGCGTACCATGACTCGTTGTTGCCTCCCTGTCAGATATTCTCTGATCCATTGCAGTGCCTTTCCTGTTATGTGTGCCTGGTCCTCTAGCTTTTGCAGTAACCTCTTGTGAGGAACTGTGTCGAAAGCCTTCTTGCAGTCCAAAAATACGCAGTCGATCCACCCCTCTCTCTCTTGTCTTACTTCTGTCACCTTGTCATAAAACTCTAGTAGGTTTGTGACACAGGATTTTCCTTCCCTGAAACCGTGCTGGTTGTCAATTTATACACTTGTTTCTTTCCAGGTGCCCCACCACTCTCCTCCTGATGATCTTCTCCATGACCTTGCATACTATACACGTTAGTGATACAGGTCTGTAGTTTAGTGCCTCATGTCTGTCTCCCTTTTTAAAAATTGGGACTACATTTGCCATTTTCCATACCTCAGGGAGTTGCCCAGTTTCAATGATGTGTTGAAGATCTTTGTTAATGGCACACACAATATCTCTGCTCCCTCTTTAAGGACCCATGGAGAGATGTTGTCTGGTCCCACCGCCTTTGAGGTGTCAAGTTCGCATAGCAGCTTCTTCACCTCCTCCTTGGTTATATGTACCTCATCCAGCACTTGCTGGTGTGCCCCCTGTTTTGATTTCTTGGAGTCCTACTGGTTTCCACTGTAAATACCTTTTTAAAATCTTGTGTTGAGCTCCTGACATACCTCTCGGTCGTTTCTTGTGAATTCCCCCATCACCCTTCCTCAGTCTGATTACCTGGTCCTTGGGACTGTTGTTTTCCTCCTGATGTGGCTGTACAACAGCTTCGGGTCAGTCTTTACTTTTGATGCTATGTCATTTTCATATTGTCTCTGAGCCTCCCTTCTTATCTGTGCATATTCGTTTCTGGCTCTTCGGCTGATTTCTTTATTTTCCTGAGTTCTCTGTCTTCTGTACCTTTTCCATTCTCTAGTACACCTAGTTTTTGCCTCCCTACACCTTTGGGTGAACCAAGGACTCGTTCTGTTTTTTCCCCATTATTTCTGTTTCCCTTGGGAACAAACCTCTCCTCTGCCTCCTTGCATTTTGTTGCTACATAGTCCATCATTTCTTGTACTGGTTTTCCTGTCAGTTCCCTCTCCCACTGAATGTCTTGAAGGAAGTTCCTCATGCCTGAGTAGTTCCCCCTTTTGTAGTTTGGTTTTTCCCACCCTATTCCTGCTACTCTCTCCACTTGGAGCTCAACTATGTAGTCGAAGCACAGAACCACATGATCACTAGCTCCCAGGGGCCTTTCATACATGATACCCTCGATGTCCGAACTACTCATGGTGAATACAAGGTCCAACCTTGCTGGTTGTGTGTGTGTGTGTGTGTGTGTGTGAAAGAGACAAAGAGGGAGAGAGAGAGAGAGCGAGAGATAGAGAGAGAGAGAGAGAGAGAGAGAGAGAGAGAGGAGAGAGAGAGAGAGAGAGAGAGAGAGAGAGAGAGAGAGAGAGAGGGAGAGAGAGAGAGACGAGAGCACAAGGTAAAACGGTAGCTGAGGATTTGGGAGTCCACACTGAGTAGACTGAGAACTATCGTATATCATCTAGGTATTTGAGGCAAGAATAATAATAAAGGACTACTGGCCACTTCCGGCATGAAAACAGGGAAGGGGGAGGGGAATTAAATCATACCACATTGGAAAAATGGCTACAACCCGGTAGATCACTGAAAACAAATATCTCCATTTACAGTGGCCCGTGACCTTGTAACAAAAGCTCTCGCTTCACATACTGAGGGTCTGGGTTTGATTCCCGGCAGGGAATCAGTAAAATAGATACCTGGGTTTTAGTCGACTGGTATGGGTCGCATCCTGGGACAAAACTGACCTAATTTGTCCGAAATGCTCAGCATAACAAGCGGCTTTCTATATAGTAGTATGTCATTGATGTCAGCTAGACCTGTATACCTTGTACATGTACTTGCAGAAATAAAGATATTATTATAAGTAGTAGGGTTCCTATCGTAAACTACTGCGTTACTTCACAACCACTCACAGTGCTATGTGTATCAGTGGATTTAATTTCAGTAGCCAACAATTCCGTTTCTGGAAACTGTGATGCAGGTGATCACTTACCACAATTATAAATACTTCTACCACTACAACTACAACTATTGTTAAGGTGCTTAGTTAGTTATTAACTGGTTATCCTGATGCCGTTGCCGAGCAAGTATCAGGAATCCTTTGATTTCAGTTTGCCTCAGCGTAGCTTCTAATTGAATCCTACTTGCAAAGTGCTTTTCTAGCAAGTTTTTAAGTGACCGAATTGTCCTTATTCACACAACTTCCGCGGGTTGTTTGCTCCATTCTCTTATAATTATGTTTGAAAAAAAAATTGCATACGTTCACAATGCATCGAAGTTTCATTCCATCGTTTCGAGTTATGGACTCATTTTACACTTTAAATAATTCTTCGTGTTTGAGTGTCTCAAAATCATTCAATAATTTGAAGTTTTGAGTGAGAAGTCCTCGTAGTCTCCGTTTCTTAAAAGAAGGAAGGTTTGTTTCTGGGTGATGGTACGAGAGTGGTAGCTCTTCTCTTTACCCTCCACCATATTTTCATCTCTTTTGTATTCTGAAGACCAAAAATGGACAGCATATTCAATATGTGCTTTAACAAGAGCATTAAAGAGAGTCGCGCTTTATACTCAAAATTTCTAGCTCATGAGGCATTGTTTGGAACTTGTGAGGTCATTGTTAATGACTGTCCCAATGTCCTCTTCTTCTCTTGTTTTAGTTTGTTAGTAAAAATTTTGAATCATGTTTGAGATAGTTACACCCAAAATGCCCTACTTTATTTACACTTATCAGGGATGATGGTATAAACCTTGGTAATAAATACCGACAAGTTGGTTTAGAAAGACACGTAAGGAAACACTATAACATATTGATTAGAAAACGTTTCGGTCCTGGGACCTTGATCACTTCTAACATACAGAGGTAGAAAGACATTATATATATATAGGCGGAGAGTGAGATGTGACGCACGTGACCTGAGGAATGTCATAAGAACATAAGAATGGAGGAACACTGTAGAAGGCCTACTGGCTCATGCGAGGCAGGTCTTTATTAAAACAACCTCTACCTATGATGAGGACGAGTAGACGATGAAATCATGTGACTCCTGTGTTGTTGGGTTGGTGATGCTTAAGTATCATGTATGCCAATGTTTTGTAGTTTCCAGTGTTGCGTTCTATAGTGTCGGTGACGGCGATTAGTGAGGCTTCTAGGCACCGTCGGCGTCTGAGGTCTGGTTCGGTGAGAACGAGTTGTGCCTCATTCCAGTTCATCAAATGCCCCGTGGAGTCTCTGTGGAGGACACAGGCGTACCTTACATCGTCTCTGTTAGAGGCATTTCGATGCTCATTTAGGCGGACTGCAAGATCTCTGCCTGTCTCGCCTACATATTTCTTGGAACAGAACCCACAGGGGATAGTGTAGACGCCTGCTGTAGAAGTTAGAGGTCTACACTATCCCCTGTGGGTTCTGTCCCAAGAAATATGTAGGCGAGACAGGCAGAGATCTTGCAGTCCGCCTAAATGAGCATCGAAATGCCTCTAACAGAGACGATGTAAGGTACGCCTGTGTCCTCCACAGAGACTCCACGGGGCATTTGATGAACTGGAATGAGGCACAACTCGTTCTCACCGAACCAGACCTCAGACGCCGACGGTGCCTAGAAGCCTCACTAATCGCCGTCACCGACACTATAGAACGCAACACTGGAAACTACAAAACATTGGCATACATGATACTTAAGCATCACCAACCCAACAACACAGGAGTCACATGATTTCATCGTCTACTCGTCCTCATCATAGGTAGAGGTTGTTTTAATAAAGACCTGCCTCGCATGAGCCAGTAGGCCTTCTACAGTGTTCCTCCATTCTTATGTTCTTATGACATTCCTCAGGTCACGTGCGTCACATCTCACTCTCCGCCTATATATAATGTCTTTCTACCTCTGTATGTTAGAAGTGATCAAGGTCCCAGGACCGAAACGTTTTCTAATAAATATGTTATAGTGTTTGCTTACGTGTCTTTCTAAATCAACGATGATGCTCGTCCCTGCGTCTCCAACCACAGCGTTAACTTATCCAGATCTGAACACTCAAACAATCTGCTTTGGATGCTGTTCTTCAGCTGTCGCTAACTAAGTGTCGTATCGTTGCTTTTACATTCCCCCTTCCTGAAGTACGGGAAATTTTTTTTTTTTAGTTTACCTTTGACGTTTTGTTGTAACTCATCTTCCAGTTTCCTGCTGAATATTTCTGATTTTTCTTTTGTTTTGTCTTATTAACAGTTTGAAGTTAGTATGGTTTTAGAGGTTAAAAGTCAGAATATTTTATATGCATTTCGGCTTTTTTTTTTTTTTTTTTTTTTTTTCAATTGGTCTCAACTAATTTTCTGGCTATTCAGCATCTTTTCTTCACGATTTATCTTCCGTGGCTTGTTATCATTCTCTATTTTTTTTTATTTTAAATTAGCCTACTGGCGATGGCTTGAATGATGGAATATACAGGTGATGGCTGGAGTGCTAGATATACAGGTGATGGCTGGAGTGCTAGATATACAGGTGAGGGTTGAAGTGCTGGAATGTACAGGTGAAAGTTAAAGTGCTGGAATATACAGGTGAATGTTTAAGTGCTGGAATATACAGGTGAATGTGTAAGTGCTGGAATATACAGGTGAGGGTTGAAGTGCTGGAATATACAGGTGAAAGTTAAAGTGCTGGAATATACAGGTGAATGTTTAAGTGCTGGAATATACAGGTGAATGTTTAAGTGCTGGAATATACAGGTGAGGGTTGAAGTGTTGGAATATACAGGTGAATGTTTAAGTGCTGGAATATACAGGTGAATGTTTAAGTGCTGGAATATACAGGTGAGGGTTGAAGTGCTGGAATATACAGGTGAATGTTAAAGTGCTGGAATATACAGGTGAATGTTTAAATGCTGGAATATACAGGTGAATGTTTAAGTGCTGGAATATACAGGTGAGGGTTGAAGTGTTGGAATATACAGGTGAATGTTTAAGTGCTGGAATATACAGGTGAATGTTTAAGTGCTGGAATATACAGGTGAGGGTTTAAGTGCTGGAATATACAGGTGAATGTTAAAGTGCTGGAATATACAGGTGAGGGTTGAAGTGCTGGAATGTACAGGTGAATGTTAAAGTGCTGGAATATACAGGTGAGGGTTGAAGTGCTGGAATATACAGGTGAATGTTAAAGTGCTGGAATATACAGGTGAATGTTTAAGTGCTGGAATATACAGGTGTAATGTTTAAGTGCTGGAATATACAGGTGAGGGTTGAAGTGCTGGAATATACAGGTGAAAGTTAAAGTGCTGGAATATACAGGTGAATGTTTAAGTGCTGGAATATACAGGTGAATGTTTAAGTGCTGGAATATACAGGTGAGGGTTGAAGTGTTGGAATATACAGGTGAATGTTTAAGTGCTGGAATATACAGGTGAATGTTTAAGTGCTGGAATATACAGGTGAGGGTTGAAGTGCTGGAATATACAGGTGAATGTTAAAGTGCTGGAATATACAGGTGAATGTTTAAGTGCTGGAATATACAGGTGAATGTTTAAGTGCTGGAATATACAGGTGAATGTTTAAGTGCTGGAATATACAGGTGAGGGTTGAAGTGCTGGAATGTACAGGTGAAAGTTAAAGTGCTGGAATATACAGGTGAATGTTAAAGTGCTGGAATATACAGGTGAGGGTTGAAGTGCTGGAATATACAGGTGAATGTTAAAGTGCTGGAATATACAGGTGAGGGTTGAAGTGCTGGAATGTACAGGTGAATGTTAAAGTGCTGGAATATACAGGTGAATGTTTAAATGCTGGAATATACAGGTGAATGTTTAAGTGCTGGAATATACAGGTGAATGTTTAAGTGCTGGAATATACAGGTGAGGGTTGAAGTGTTGGAATATACAGGTGAATGTTTAAGTGCTGGAATATACAGGTGAATGTTTAAGTGCTGGAATATACAGGTGAGGGTTGAAGTGCTGGAATATACAGGTGAATGTTAAAGTGCTGGAATATACAGGTGAGGGTTGAAGTGCTGGAATGTACAGGTGAAAGTTAAAGTGCTGGAATATACAGGTGAATGTTAAAGTGCTGGAATATACAGGTGAGGGTTGAAGTGCTGGAATATACAGGTGAATGTTAAAGTGCTGGAATATACAGGTGAGGGTTGGGACATGTCTCTTAGTTTCGCAGAGTCTGGATATAGTGAAGGTGGTTTATATTTCAGGAAGGCGGCTCAGGCGACGAGTGTCACTGACCTCAACTTGCTGGTGTGTGGCTGACAGAAACTAATGCTTCTCCTTCACACACACACACACACACACACACACATACACACACACACACACACACACACCGTATCTTTATCTTCATAATTGTCGTAAGTCAGTTTAGGCATAAAGTATTCTGTAGTATAATAATTAGCGTGAAAGTAGATTCTTATTAATATAAGTAAAAAAATGAAAGTTTGTTCATTATCTGTGTGTTTATGGCAAACATAAACACACAGATAATTAACAAAACTGCAACTTTTCAAAATATTTTTTACCGTAACTATCGGTAAAAAAGAGATAAAAGAGAGTACAAGAGAAATCAGCATAATTACATAATGCTTCGAGAATGTGAGCAGCAGGGAAAACCTAGGAAGATACACGTGTTTGGGAGAAAATGAGAAAAATCAGAACAGACTGCTAATGCTAGTACTTACTCTGGTCAGACTAGTAAAACGAACTAGTAAAAGCTAGTATAAGACATCAAGAAGTCTGGAAGATCACAAAGACACCAAACAGAAAAGCGCATTCGAAACAGGAGAGATTTTAAAAAAAGGACTGTATAAAATGTGCCAAAATGTTACAGGATGAGAGGAAGAAAGTAGTATTTTCTACTGGTAAAAATGTCCGAAACTTTCTCATCAAAGAATTATTGGAACACCAAACAAGGAAAGATTAAATTGGAACAATATTGAATGCAAACAAGGAATAATAGAGACTAACAAATTACTAATTATTTTAAAAGCAAATAGAGCCTAACTCATCAGAAAATAACTAGAGAGCGTCGGTGTTCTAAGCAAGTAAATCTTGCCATCTGAAACTAACTTGAAGAACTAAACACTTGTGCAACACCTAAAGAACTAAACACTTGTGCAACACCTGAAGAACTAAACACTTGTGCAACACCTGAAGAACTAAACACTTCTGCAACACCTGAAGAACTAAACACTTGTGCAACACCTGAAGAACTAAACACTTGTTCAACACCTGAAGAACTAAACACTTGTGCAACACCTGAAGAACTAAACACTTGTTCAACACCTGAAGAACTAAACACTTGTGCAACACCTGAAGAACTAAACACTTGTTCAACACCTGAAGAACTAAACACTTGTGCAAC
The DNA here is from genome assembly GCF_026875155.1 of Cherax quadricarinatus. NCBI lineage: Eukaryota > Metazoa > Arthropoda > Malacostraca > Decapoda > Parastacidae > Cherax > Cherax quadricarinatus. The sequence goes on along the minus strand of NC_069427.1, from coordinate 37,554,389 downwards.
ACCTGAAGAACTAAACACTTGTTCAACACCTGAAGAACTAAACACTTGTTCAACACCTGAAGAACTAAACACTTGTGAAAACACCTGAAGAACTAAACACTTGTTCAACACCTGAAGAACTAAACACTTGTGCAACACCTGAAGAACTAAACACTTGTTCAACACCTGAAGAACTAAACACTTGTTCAACACCTGAAGAACTAAACACTTGTGCAACACCTGAAGAACTAAACACTTGTTCAACACCTGAAGAACTAAACACTTGTGCAACACCTGAAGAACTAAACACTTGTTCAACACCTGAAGAACTAAACACTTGTTCAACACCTGAAGAACTAAACACTTCTGCAACACTTGGTTATCTTCATTTCAGAACGTTTCGCAAACCTGAGATTTTCTTAATTCAATACAGGTTAGTGACACGTCTTCAAATAAAAATACGAGGGTACTGCATATGAATGTATGTAATTCTTCATCTCGTCGATATTGTTTATCATTATTGTACTGAGGAAACATTCTAAATGAGGCAGCATTCATAAAGAAGAAGGAAAAGATGACGAATATATATATTACAACTTACACTATAAACGTTGACACCAGTGCTAGAGGACATTTCCTCAAACTACCCAGAGTATCAGGGCAAGTTGTGTGTCAGGTGACGATGAGGTTAGAAAGCATTGAAAGGGACAACCATGTTGGGAAAACTACTGTCTCAGAGTACCCTGCTGAATGTACCATGAAGAGCAACCGTCTTCCTGTGAGAACCATGTATCAACCCATGATACAGCCCATGATACAGCCCATGATATAGCCCATGATACAGCCCATGATATAGCCCATGATACAGCCCATGATATAGCCCATGATACAGCCCATGATACAGCCCATGATACAGCTCATGATACAGCCCATGATACAGCCCGTGATACAGTTCATGATGCAGCCCATGATACAGCCCATGGTATAACACATACAACCTATGCCAGCCTGGGTGTGCAGGTGGAAGTTATGGAGCATCGCTGGTCAGCTGCGGTGTCGGAGGTAACCTCTCACAGAGGCACAACAGATCATCTCTAAAGGAAAGACAAAGCCTGAATTGTACCGTATGTAGAACTTATATCCTGCCGCTTGTTTATGTGTATGCTTCTGCACCTTTCCCCTTCTCTCTCTCTCTCTCTCTCTCTCTCTCTCTAACCCAATTTCAAGTGCAGAAAATTGCATTTCTAAGTTTAGGAGAAAAGTTAAGAAACTGACGCTGGGAACTTTGTAGGAAAATTAACGTAATAAACTTAATAAAGGTTTAATGCACAAGTATCGTCTGTTCTTAATTTATTTTTGAGTTAAGTCAACGCACAAATTTTCTTTTTCCGAAGGAGTTTAAAGAAACTCGCTAAACAGCAGCATAATCAGGCTAGTTAATTGGGCATAAAGTCATCGACTACGCTTTAAATGGTCATTATTTCTGTGTCACTCGTTTACCGCCACAGTCAGGAATACTTAAAGACCTAAAATCGTTAAATTTCTCGGAGGATAATAACCTGTTAACCGATCACTGGTTAACACTCATTTTCTGGCCAATGATTTTACACCGATTTTAGGGTAAGTTTGTGGTGTTGATTCTGAATTTGTCATCAGTTTTCCTTGATTGGCTCTAGTTTTTGATAAACATGGTATCCCATCGAGAAACATGAAAGATGTGAAAAATATATAGATTAGGAGCGACTAACTTACAAATCACAATGAAAATGTTTAATAGATCATGCAAAGGTCAAAACATGTAATATACTAGCACTTCATGCTATATAATAACATTAACATAGTAAGATAATTCAGATACCACTAATTACTGCATATGTTTTGTACGATTTTCTTCTGTGTTGGTCATCAGCACAGTTTTGTTGAGTGAGCAGTTGGAAGAGATGCATATTGGTTACCACTGTGCAATAAGACATTTCAAATTTCTAATGAAGCTGTCTATAAACAGCCGCCAATCTGGTCGATATTCAAGTCCCATTAGAAGAAAATGTCCAGGGATGTTATTGCAGTATACAAGTTCTTCATCTTGGCTGCAGTAAAGGAGTTCAACCTCTCTTGTCAGATAAGTTGTTATTTTATGTTCTTGTTGTAGACAGTTTTTTTTTGTCTTTTAGTCTGGATGCTAAAGTTTAGATGCTTGCTTTGACAGACTGACGTCACATGTCAGATCACTGACTTGACTCACAAAATCATAATGACATGATTGCAAACAAACCATACCACGGGCTGGGATAGAACCCGCGATTAGAGTTTTACGACTATCTGATCGCGGGTTCTATCCCCGCCCGTGATATGGTTTATCACTGAGTTCTTCTTGGGAGAACTGCTGGGGTGTTGAAATACTTATTTCATATTCACTTCCATTGTTGTCACCTGTGTTACATCCTAAACCCCGAGTTTCTCCAACACGTAACAACGTGAGGTGAGGCAGTGTTGTAAACACTGGTAATGGAACATCTTCACTGTGTGGCACAGTGATCCTTGCTGACTCCAAATCAGGATATTCCCACTTGATTTTCTTGTATCGATTGAAACCTTTCACATTCATCATACAGAAATAACAATCGTCGTGGTGGTTTTTCGGCTCCCTCTACACCATAGGGACAACAAGGTTCAAATTTTTCTTTTACCCATTTTTTTTCACTGTCGTAAGCATTCTACACAGGTTTGGTAACCATAGGTGAGTCACGACTTATCTTGCTCTCCGAAGCGCCACTCCATAGTAAGATAAGCTTGTTTTACCAAATCTGTGATGTTTTTTCTTTGTTTTTTGCAAAAAAAATATTTACCACAAATGTAGCAAAATGCATTTGTATTGTTTAAGCAGACTCTTCGTGAAGAACTCATGTTCTGGAAAAATAGCACAATAAAAGTTGCAATAATGTCGGGTGGTCGTTGTTGATACAGTTCCTGCCGTTAAATATTAAATAATTTAAAAATAAAATTCTAATCTTCATTAAAACTATCTGTATATACAAATTGTCTCTACATACACATATACACGAGATATAGCTACATTCTCTGTATCTCACAAAACTAAAGCCAATTTGAAAAACCTACTGACATTCGAATTCAGCAACACCAACTATCGTTGTCAAATATCTTTGACAACGATTCTTTTTTGATGATCAGTGTAATCAAAACAAATTTAGTAGCAATTCTTTAGTGGAGAACTCCATTTTTTTTATTATTATCACACTGGCCGATTCCCACCAAGGCAGGGTGGCCCGGAAAAGAAAAACTTTCACCATCATTCACTCCATCACTGTCTTGCCAGAAGGGTGCTTTACACTACAGTTTTTAAACTGCAACATTAACACCTCTCCTTCATTAAAACATTTAGAAAAGATGACCATTAGTAAATGTGCAGCGTTGAAGGAATTATTATAAAGAATACTATAAAAATCTATTCATTAAATCGCACACCGTCAATAGTTATATATAACAATATTTAATAAATCGATTGAAAAGAGAAAAACGCCAAGTGATAGAAAACTGACTGTTATTCCAGTATAACAAAAGGGAGATATTTCTTGCGTTTTTAATTATCGTCCCGTCAGGCTGACCTCTGCAAGTGGCCTGCGAGGTCACCGGACCTGTTTGTGACTTCTTTCTTTGGGGGTACGTGAAGAGCACAGATTATGTACCACCGCTACCTGCAACCCTGGAGGAGCTGGAAATTTCGATCACTGAAGCAGTTCACTTGATAACACCAGATATGCTGCAGAGCGTCTGGACCGAACTGGACTATCACATCGATGTTTGCCGAGCAACCAGAGAGGTGCACATTGAGCGCCTTTAATGCTACCCTATACCACATGAAACTGAATGAAATCCTGCATCTGAAGCTACTAACTGTGAAAGATTATTACAATAAAGTTACATGTTATATCTGTTTGAAATCAAGGAGTGTTTTTGTGGCCACTCGGTATATTTATACATGTCGTGCCGAATAGGTAAAGCTAGTCAATTGGCAAGAACTCATTTAAAATTAAGTCCTTTCTAAAATTTTCTCTTATGCATTTAAAGACATATATTTTTTCATTTATGTTAATGTAAAAATTAGTAATTTTGTACCAAAAGAACCTTAGAAAACTTACCTAACCTTATAACAAGCACAATTTAATTTAGCCTAATCCAACTAAATATATTTTAGATAAGCTTACAATAATTTAATAATTAAAAAACACAATGAAATTTAATTTTTTTCGTTAGGTTCATAATGATTTTTGAGAAATTATTACGTACACAAATTTTCGGTTGCCTTATTCGGCAAGAAGGGCATTGCTATTTAAGCCAAAATCGCAAGCTTATCCTATTCTGCACGCCATATATATATATATATATATATATATATATTATATATTATATATATATATATTTTTATATATATATATATATATATATATATATATATATATATATATATATATATATATATATATATATATATATATATTTTATATATATATAATATACAGCAATTTGTACATGGAATATTTTGAAACAAGATTGCTTAACAAAATGCTTCCCAACAGAGCTAAGTGGTACATATATATTGTTGGTTTTATGTCTAATGCCTCAGGGATTAGATATAAACCATTTCACAGTTTAATTAAATAGTCTTGCTCTTTCCATAAATTTTTCTGTTGAGTTTGAGCAAAATAATTCGTTGCCTTTTCTAGATGTATTAATTATTAAGGGAAACCATGATTTTAAATTCAAAATATAAAAAAAAAACCAATTAACTGTTCTTATATACACTATTATTCTTCACATCAGTATTTTCATCAATGTTTTTAAGAGCTTTGCTTATTTGCTGCCCAGAGTTAATACATGAAGAAATCTTAAACATTTATGAAATAACTAATGATCTAAAATACCCAAGACACTTAACTGATAAATCAATTAAAATTGCTAGAAATACTTTTTACAATTCAAATAGAAGAGACAATCTTATTCAAGCAAGAATCTGCTGGTTCTCCCTCACCATGAAAACTTTCTTGATATACATTCTCTACTTAAGATTTTTAAAATCGAAATTGTTTTTAAAAATCTTGATACAGTAAAAAAATTTTGATTAAAAATTCCTCCAAAAGATGCTGATGGCTGTCTACAAGATTCCCCTGTAAATAAAATGTGATAAAATTTATTACAGTCAAACTGGGAAAAGTCTTGAACTAAGATTACAACAACATACATATTGCATTAAAATTGGACAAGATTCTAATGCTCTGTTTATTCCTGTGAGAGATTTTAACCATCCAATTGATTTTCAAAAGACTGAGAAAGTTGTATCAAGTAGGTCCATGGTTGAGAGAAATATAATAGAATGAAATATAATAAAAAATAGTTTTGAATTTAATATGAATATTGGTTTAGGATTATACAAATTAGATTAATTTATAATTAATAAACTCTGGAAAGAATTTAAGAAATGTTTGACAAGTTAAAATCATAAAACTTGAGAAGAATATAAGCAATGTTTGACAGGTCCTTGACCATCTTACTAACATCATCATAAAAGGAAAGGTGAGGTGTCCTCTGTTGACCGTGAGGTGTGTACTCGTTCTTGTATGCCTTCTGTTGTTCTCCTATTTTTACAATTACCTGATAATGTGAAAAATTCCGAAAGTGCTTGGAAATTCACTATTTTTTTCAGAGTGGTTGTTTTGCATATATACGTATATATATATATATATATATATATATATATATATATATATATAATATATATATATATATATATATATATATATATATATATATATATATATATATATATTATATATATATTAAAAATCGTTTCGTCCTAGGTCATTGCGTCACTCTTCACTCTCCTCCTGTATATATCGTATTTTTAACCTCTGTATATATTAGAAGTAATCAGGGTCCCAGGATCGATACGTTTTCTAATAAATATGTCCTAATGTTTGCTTATGTGTCTTTCTAAATCATTCAAGATACTAAAAGTCGACATAATCAAAATATGAAGACTTTTAAAAATGCAAACAGAAGCAATTACGTGAAACAATAGTATGAATATGTGAAACAGAAAAAGTTTTGGAGCTACGGAGCATTGTAGTAGTCTGCCCCTTGATGTTGTTGGTGCCAGTTCAATTCACTCCTTCATGTATCAGTCAGCCAAGCACTGTACAGGCATACCATTTTGTTACAAGATGCCCAGCTGGCCAGACCACTGCATTCATATGCAGAATTGGAGGTTGATACATCGCCTCAGCTGACAGTGAAACAACATAGTGGTTCCAGCAGAACTAATACAATCACAGTAGAGATGCTTTCCATTCTATTTTGTCTATCCTTGTGTGTTTTTAGAATACGTAAAGTAAAAGGACACAAGTGCAACTAATGTGACATTTTATTGTGGCAACGTTTCGCTCTCTAGGAGCTTTGTCAAGCCGTTACAAACAGTACATGGACACAGAGGACATATATAGGCTCAGAGTGAGGTGCAATACTAGCGGTGGTGTTTTCTTTACTCCCTCAACAGCTAGCCTCAGTAGACAGCAAAATCGTCTGCTGTCTGTCTGTCTCTCTCATTCTCACTCTCACCCCCCAGCTTAACAGTGCTCCCCATTGTTCCATTGTTCGTCTTCCATACAGAGATATTCCAGCTCTCTCGAGGCTATTTCCAGCAACATTGTCCTTCACACAGTGTTGTGGCAACGAAGGTCATGTCCAGTGTGCGGAGACATTAACCGTGTGTTAGCACTTGCTGGGGGTGAGTGGAGGTGGGAGAGGGACCTGGTATGGGGAGAGTGAGAGGGACGGAACTGAGGGAAGGTGGGAGGACATAAGTGAGGAGAGAGTGAAAGGGCTGCAAGTGAAGGGAGGTGGGAGAGAGGGACGTTAGGGAGAGAAGATGGTGAGAAGTGGGAGAGAAAGACGTGAGGGAAAATTGGAGAGGGAAAGGCTGGCTGCAGGTAAAATTCAGTGGGTACCACTGTGTTTGAGTTGGTACACGTGTGAAGTTAACTAGTTTCATCATCATCAGGTACATAACATTGTAAATATCTTGCTACCCAGCACACACGTTTTTCCCAGTACCTTTGTACCTTCCTACCCAACACAGGTTCTCTCTAGCACGTCTGTACCTTCTTACACCTGCATTATTAGCAAGTATTTTCCCAGGTTTCTACCCACAGGAGATGACAGTTTCTAGGAACATATTTGCTGCTAGGTGATCATAGGCAATAAGTGTAAGGAGACTAACGAGCAGGGAGGTGAGAGGAGGGGCCTACCTTTACTATCCCTTACCCGCCCTTCCCTCACCTTCCCTCCCCTCCTCCCCTCACCTTCCCTCACTCTCTCCCCTCACCTTCCTTCACCGCCTTCCCTCAACCACGTGTACTGCCTGGAAAATGTTACACAGAGGGAACAGGAAATATGATGCTCTATGTTGCTACTGGTATATAGGACACTCAACAGCCCACCCTCCCTCCTTCCCTCCCTCTCCCCTTCCTTTCTTCTCTCCCTCCCTTCCTCCCTCTCTCCCTCCCTCCCTCTCTCACATTCACCTTCACTATGTCGTCGTCATAGCTACATTCACCTTCAGTGTGACGTCATTCCTTATGTGGAATGTCATAACGCAGTACATTCTCTCACCACGACTGATACTCGTGTATATTTAAACCTTTATTGGTGTTTTCAGCCAAAATGTTGCCAGACGTGCTGCGGTCTTTAATTTAATTTCCTCATTTGTGGCGAAATGTACGTTTTAACGTGTTCATGCATGCTTCTCTAATCGAATCTAACCAAAGCTAACCTAATCTATCCTAACCTAACCTAGCCTAACCTAACCTAACCTAACCTAACCTAACCTAACCTAACCTAACCTAACCTAACCTAACCTAATCTAACCTAACCTAACCTAACCTAACCCAACCAAACCTAAAATAGAGAAATATTATTTGAAGGTTCGCAGAAAACGTCATGAAACTGACGTTAGGTATCGTTACATTGGTTAATTATGGTTGTTACGTAGACTCTACAGTGACCCGAGAAAGCTCTTCAGTGAATATTTAGTATGAACTCACAATTAGGAAAATTATGGGTTAATTAGGTATAGCAAAAGGGATGATACCGTTTGGGATACCTAATACACACACACACACACACACACACACACACACACACACACACACACACACACACACACACACACACACACACACACACACACACACACACACACACACACACGCACACACACACACACTTACCTTTAGTATAAACTTATACTTGAGGTGATCAGGAGAGAGGTCAGTGAGTGGAGTGTTGGTGTGAAGAGGGTGAACATAGAGGTGGTTTCCCAGCACTTCCTTCAGGATACTAGCCATTACCTGCTGTTGCTTCACACTGCAGTGGTTCTCCAGGTGGATGATTACGGGATACCTGCATAGGAAAACTTTTCAGACAGGTGATAAGTATTCTACATAGTTGGTGAAGATCAAGACAGAGGATAAAAGCTTTAGACACGTAGTACACATTTCAGAAAAAATGTCATCTGTTTCAGAGAGGTGGTCAACGTTGAGAAAAGAAATCCTACCAGAGAGAGAGAGATAGATAGATAGATAGAGAGAGAGAGAGAGAGAGGATACATGACACAAGTTGTAAACGTTTCAGACAGCTGGTAAGCGTATTACACGGATGGAAAACGTTAAAGGAAAAATTACGTACGACAATGGTCAACGTCGATGACAGGTGGTTCCATGGTTAATATATATATATATATATATATATATATATATATATATATATATATATATATAATATATATATATATATATATATATATATATATATATATATATATATATATATATATATATATATATATATATATATATATATATATATATTATATATATATATATATATATAATATGCAATAAGATCACTGTAAACAGGTGATTTCAGAATATGCAAAACAACCACTCTGAAAGAATAGAGAAATTCAAAGCGCTTTCGTGACTACTCACATTATCAAGGAACTATGAAAGTAAAGCATCCAAGGAAGCTATATAAGGGGTCTGGCCAACACCTCACTATCAGATCCCACAACCGTTAAACACCTGACGCGCGCCGACCCAACTGGATAGGTCCTTTGCACAACTCACCCACAAACTATTCTACCCAAGAAAATTTAAAAATTATTATTTGTCCAGTGTATTATTAAATTCTTCCCAAATTCTATTAATTATAAATGGATCTAATTTATATAAACCAAAGGAAATATTCATATTATTGTCAAAACTGCTTTTTATGAAACAAGATTCAATTATATTTCTGTCGACCATGGACTTGCTTGATACTACTTTCTCAACTTTTTGAAAATCAATTGGATGGTTAAAATCTCTTACATGAATAAATAGAGCATTGGAATCTTGTCCAGTTCTAATGCTATATTTATGTTGTTTTAATCTTAGTTCGAGATTTTTACCAGTTTGACCGTAATAAACTTTATCGCAAATTTTATTAAACTTTGCATTGTTGATGCAAAATTTGTATTTAATGATAAGTTTTACACTCAGAAGTTTGGTATGGCAATGGGAAATCACCTGTTCTTAGTAACCTGTTCTTAGTAACCTATACATGGAATTTTTTGAAACAAGGTTGCTTAACACAATCCTCCCTAATAGAGCTAAATGGTTCAGATATGTTGATGTTATTTTATGTCTTATGCCCAAAAATGTAGATATACACCATTTCCTTGGAAAATTAAATAGCTTAGCCCATTCTATAAACTTTACTGTTGAGTTTGAAGAAAATAACTCATTGCCTTTTCTAGATGTTTTAATTATTAAGGGTAATAATGAATTCAAATTTAAAATTTACAGAAAACCTACAAATAACTGTTCCTATGTCCACTATTGTTCCTCTCATCAAGATAGAGTCAAACTGTCTGTTTTCTCATCAATGTTTTTGAGAGCTTTACGAATTTGTAGTCCTGAGTTCATAGATGAGGAAATATCCAAAATTTACGAAATAGGTAATGATTTAAAATACCCAAGAAATGTAATTGATAAATCTTTTAAAGTTACTAGAAATACTTTTTACAATCCAAAAAGGGACAACCAGCCTTATTCAACTAAAAATATGTTGGTTCTCCCTTACCATGAAAACTTGGTTGATATCCTTTCTCTTCTTAAGACTTTTAATATTAAAGTTGCATTCAGAAATCTTGATACAGTAAAAAAAACTTTTGATAAAGAATTCCCCCCAAAATGCTGATGGATGTGTCTATAAGATTCCTTGTAAAATTTGCGATAAAGTTTATTACGGTCAAACTGGTAAAAATCTCGAACTAAGATTAAAACAACATAAATATAGCATTAGAACTGGACAAGATTCCAATGCTCTATTTATTCATGTAAGAGATTTTAACCATTCAATTGATTTTCAAAAAGTTGAGAAAGTAGTATCAAGCAAGTCCATGGTCGACAGGAATATAATTGAATCTTGTTTCACAAAAAGCAGTTTTGACAATAATATGAATATTTCCTTTGGTTTATATAAATTAGATCCATTTATAATTAATAGAATTTGGGAAGAATTTAATAATACATTGGACAAATAATAATTTTTAAATTATCTTGGGTAGAATAGTTTGTGGGTGAGTTGCGCAAAGGACCTATCCAGTTGGGTTGGCGCGCGTCACGTGTTTAACCGTTGTGGGATCTGATAGTGAGGTGTTGGCCAGACCCCTTATATAGCTTCCTTGGATGCTTTACTTTCATAGTTCCTTGATAATGTGAGTAGTCACGACGAAAGCGCTTGGAATTTCTCTAGTCTTTCAGAGTGGTTGTTTTGCATATATATATATATATATATATATATATATATATATATATATATATATATATATATATATATATATATATATATATATATATATACATATATATATATATATATATATATATATATATATATATATATATATATATATATATATATATATATATATATATATATATATATAGATATATATAGATATATATATATATATATATATATATATATATATATATATATATATATATATATATATATATATATATATATATATATATATATATAAGAACAGCTACACAACAGAGGGGAGGACATTCTTGTACGGTATCTAGTACTTCAAACACATGTTACTGGAAGGACATTCTTGTACGTGATCTAGAGGTTCAAACATCTGTTAACGAGAGGACATTCTCGTACGTGATCTAGTGGTTCAAATAACTGTTAACGGGAGGACATTCTCGTACGTGATCTATTGGTTCAAACACCTGTTAATGGGAGAACATTCTTGTACGTGATCTAGTGGTTCAAACACCTGTTAAGGGGAGAACATTCTTGTATGTGATCTAGTGGTTCAAACACCTGTTAAGGGGAGAACATTCTTGTACGTGATCTAGTGGTTCAAACACCTGTTAAGGGGAGAACATTCTTGTACGTGATCTAGTGGTTCAAACACCTGTTAAGGGGAGAACATTCTTGTACTTGATCTAGTTGTTCAAACACCTGTTAAGGGGAGAACATTCTTGTACGTGATCTAGTGGTTCAAACACCTGTTAAGGGGAGAACATTCTTGTACGTGATCTAGTGGTTCAAACACCTGTTAAGGGGAGAACATTCTTGTACGTGATCTAGTGGTTCAAACACCTGTTAAGGGGAGAACATTCTTGTACTTGATCTAGTGGTTCAAACACTTGTTAAGGGGAGAACATTCTTGTACTTGATCTAGTGGTTCAAACACCTGTTAAGGGGAGAACATTCTTGTACGTGATCTAGTGGTTCAAACACCTGTTAAGGGGAGAACATTCTTGTACGTGATCTAGTGGTTCAAACACCTGTTAAGGGGAAAACATTCTTGTACGTGATCTAGTGGTTCAAACACCTGTTAAGGGGAAAACATTCTTGTACGTGATCTAGTGGTTCAAACACCTGTTAAGGGGAGAACATTCTTGTACGTGATCTAGTGGTTCAAACACCTGTTAAGGGAGAACATTCTTGTACGTGATCTAGTGGTTCAAACACCTGTTAAGGGGAGAACATTCTTGTACGTGATCTAGTGGTTCAAACACCTGTTAAGGGGAGAATATTCTTGAACGTGATCTAGTGGTTCAAACACCTGTTAAGGGGAGAACATTCTTGTGCGTGATCTAGTGGTTCAAACACCTGTTAAGGGGAGAACATTCTTGTACGTGATCTAGTGGTTCAAACACCTGTTAAGGGGAGAACATTCTTGTACGTGATCTAGTGGTTCAAACACCTGTTAAGGGGGAATATTCTTGTACGTGATCTAGTGGTTCAAACACCTGTTAAGGGGAGAACATTCTTGTACGTGATCTAGTGGTTCAAACACCTGTTAAGGGGAGAACATTCTTGTACGTGATCTAGTGGTTCAAACACCTGTTAAGGGGAGAACATTCTTGTACGTGATCTAGTGGTTCAAACACCTGTTAAGGGGAGAACATTCTTGTACGTGATCTAGTGGTTCAAACACCTGTTAAGGGGAGAACATTCTTGTACGTGATCTAGTGGTTCAAACACCTGTTAAGGGGAGAATATTCTTGAACGTGATCTAGTGGTTCAAACACCTGTTAAGGGGAGAATATTCTTGTACGTGATCTAGTGGTTCAAACACCTGTTAAGGGGAGAATATTCTTGTACGTGATCTAGTGGTTCAAACACCTGTTAAGGGGAGAATATTCTTGTACGTGATCTAGTGGTTCAAACACCTGTTAAGGGGAGAATATTCTTGTACGTGATCTAGTGGTTCAAACACCTGTTAAGGGGAGAACATTCTTGTACGTGATCTAGTGGTTCAAACACCTGTTAAGGGGAGAACATTCTTGTGCGTGATCTAGTGGTTCAAACACCTGTTAAGGGGAGAATATTCTTGTACGTGATCTAGTGGTTCAAACACCTGTTAAGGGGAGAATATTCTTGTACGTGATCTAGTGGTTCAAACACCTGTTAAGGGGAGAATATTCTTGTACGTGATCTAGTGGTTCAAACACCTGTTAAGGGGAGAATATTCTTGTACGTGATCTAGTGGTTCAAACACCTGTTAAGGGGAGAACATTCTTGTACGTGATCTAGTGGTTCAAACACCTGTTAAGGGGAGAATATTCTTGTACGTGATCTAGTGGTTCAAACACCTGTTAAGGGGAGAATATTCTTGTACGTGATCTAGTGGTTCAAACACCTGTTAAGGGGAGAACATTCTTGTACGTGATCTAGTGGTTCAAACACCTGTTAAGGGGAGAATATTCTTGTACGTGATCTAGTGGTTCAAACACCTGTTAAGGGGAGAATATTCTTGTACGTGATCTAGTGGTTCAAACACCTGTTAAGGGGAGAATATTCTTGTACGTGATCTAGTGGTTCAAACACCTGTTAAGGGGAGAACATTCTTGTACGTGATCTAGTGGTTCAAACACCTGTTAAGGGGAGAACATTCTTGTACGTGATCTAGTGGTTCAAACACCTGTTAAGGGGAGAACATTCTTGTACGTGATCTAGTGGTTCAAACACCTGTTAAGGGGAGAACATTCTTGTACGTGATCTAGTGGTTCAAACACCTGTTAAGGGGAGAACATTCTTGTACGTGATCTAGTGGTTCAAACACCTGTTAAGGGGACAACATTCTTGTACGTGATCTAGTGGTTCAAACACCTGTTAAGGGGAGAACATTCTTGTACGTGATCTAGTGGTTCAAACACCTGTTAAGGGGAGAACATTCTTGTACGTGATCTAGTGGTTCAAACACCTGTTAAGGGGAAAAAATACTTCTATACATTCTGAAAATTTGGAAATAATTTCATTCTGAAGATTGTGTATATCCGTCTGTGTGAATGTTTACTTAGCTGGATGTTGTGCTGTAGTTCTTGGGCCTGCATCTCAACATGCCGTTGCTAAGTGATTCCTAGACCTGCGTTCTAGAAGAAAGTCTAGATGAGTAGACCTCTTTCTTTGTTTAGGAGTAGTCAACTAGATTTCCTATTACGTTTAATAAACTTGTTCGACTTGTGCACCACCCCAGTGTAGAAGTGTTTCCTAGAGCCTTTAAGTGTACTCACCTAGGTGTTCATCTTGATGTACTCACCTAGACGTTTATCTTGATGTACTCACCTAGGTGTTCATCTTGACGTACTCACCTAGACGTTTATCTTGATGTACTTACCTAGGTGTTCATCTTGGTGTACCTACCTAGACGTTCAACTTTATGTACTTACCTAGGTGTTCATCTTGGTGTACCTACCTAGGTGTTCACCTTTATGTACTCCTCTAGGTGTTCTTCTAGATGTGCTCACCTAGATGTTCATTTGATGTACTCATCTAAGTATTCTTCTTGATGTACTCACCTAGGTGTTCATTTTGATGTACTCACCTATGTGTTCATTTTGATGTACTCACCTAGGTGTTCATCTTAATGTACCCATCTAGATGTTCATCTTGATGCACTCACCTAGGTGTATATCTTGATGTACTCACCTAGGTATTCTTCAAGATGTGCTCACTTAGGTGTTCATCTTGATGTACTCACCTATATTTTCAATGTGATGTGCTCACCTAGGTGTTCATCTTGGTGTGCTCACCTAGGTGTTCATCTTGATGTACTCACCTAGGTGTTCATCTTGATGTACTCACCTATGTGTTCATTTTGATGTACTCACCAGGGTGTTCATCTTGATGTACTCACCTAGGTGTTCATCTTGATGTACTCACCTAGGTATTCTTCTAGGTGTGCTCACGTAGGTGTTCCTCTAGAGATACTCAGCTAGGTGTTGAGCTAGAGGTAATTACCTAGGTGTTATCTAGGTTTAGTCACTTTTGTGTTCATGTAAATGAACTCAGATAATTGTTTATCTTGGGGTTCTCAAATTCTCTCTCACACACACACACACACACACACACACACACACACACACACACACACACACACACACACACACACACACACACACACACACACACACACACACACACACACATACGCACACACACAGGAGCTATGAATCTACTCCTGCAACTACAAACAGGTGAGTACACACAGAGGTAATCAGGCTGAGGATGGAAGAAGCTCACAAGAAATGATTAGGAAGTCTGTGAGGAGCTCAACAAAATATATATTCTGGGAGATATTCTGCGAGGATGCAAAGACGTTACCAGAGTCAAAGAGGGAGACTGAACGGTACTGAACAGTGCACACAACGAGAGAAGAGGTGAGGAAACTACTGTGCATGCTAGATACTTTCAAGGAACTTGAATCAGATATCTCTCCATGGGTCATGAGAGAGGGAGTGGAGGCACTGTGTGAGCCACTAACCTCAATCATCGACAACTCAATAAACACAGAACAACTACCATAGGAGTGGAAGACAGCAAATATTTAAGAAAGGGGCAAGCATGTAGGGCTAAACTAGAGGTCGGTATCACTGACATGCATAGTATGTAGGAGAAGATTATCAAGAGAGGTGGAGCACCTACTAGAAGGAAGTGTGTTGATAAATCCTGTCTCACAGAAGCGTGACATGGGAAGAGAGAGAGAGAGAGAGAGAGAGAGAGAGAGAGAGAGAATTGCAGGCTCTACGCTATGTCTCCTCAGTGACTACCTTCATGTAGATCTCTAAGGGTAGTTCTCAATGGAACAGAATCAGCAAGACATCCTATTGGGGCAAGTGTTCCACAAAGAATCGTTCTGGGACCATTGTTATGGAATGTCTACTTCAATGACCTTCATCTCATCCCAGAATCCCATGCATATGCAGTCGACTGTACACTGACATTCACTTATCCAAGAGAAAAAATGCCAGCTGCTCTAAGCAACATCAATCACTAGCTCAGATCTGTATCAGCTTGGGGAAATAGATGGCAAGTAACATTTGCACCTGAGAAAACACAAATGATGATAATCTCTAGGCACCATGATAGTAATGCCGGTGCAGTAGAAAGGATGAGTGGGAGGGTGTTGGCACCTGGGGAAGAAGTTGATATCCTTGGGGTGAAATTTGACTGCAAACTGACCATGAAAAACCAGGCTGTAAATCTTGCAAACAAGGCAGCTAGGAAGCTTACAGCACTTCGCCGTATTTCGCATTTGCTTGATAGCAGGGGTTGCAAGATTTTGTACAAGGCACAAGTACACTCATACCTTGAGTATGCTCCACTTTCTTGGTTCGCCTGCCCTCCCCCCCTTCTCATCTGCGACTGCTTGACAGAGTAGAGGAGAGAGCAAGACGTCTCATCTCTCGTCTGAACCAATCCTGGATAGATCTGTCATTTCAGCAGAGCCTTCAACACAGGAGGGATGTGGGTGGCCTTACTGTTATACACAAGGCCAATATTGTCAAAGTACCAAACTTGGCTCCACTTCGAGGACAGCGAGAAGCAAGCTTCTATACCACAAAACGGGCAGAAAGCAGCAACTTCACTCTGGCTGTACCCTTCTCCAGAACATCACTTCATCTGAGATAATTTATCCCCAGGATGACTCGACTATGGAACACATTCGTACAGCATCATGATGTCAACGAGATAAAGTCAGTTGATCAAATGAATATGCTGGCCCACAGGTGGCTCCAACTTCACCCTGTTCCCTACTTGTATGTTTCATAACAATAAAAATGCTTTCAAATGAGCTGATGTAGGTAACAGGTCTTAGCTTGTCAATAAAGTTGGGAATCCTAAACCTGTAAATAGCTTGTCAATAAAGCTAGGGATCCTTAACCTAACCTTGTCAAACCATTTGTAAAAAAAAAGGGGAGAGAGAGAGAGAGAGAGAGAGAGAGAGAGAGGAGAGAGAGAGAGAGAGAGAGAGAGAGAGAGAGAGAGAGAGAGAGAGGAGAGAGAGAGAGAGAGAGAGAGGAGAAGAGAGAGAGAGAGAGAGAGAGAGAGAGAGAGAGAGAGAGAGAGAGAGAGAGAGAGAGAGAGAGATGGGCGGTTTTCATATTTTTGGACTGTAAGAAGGTTTTTGACTTA
>NC_069427.1:37507349-37532349 GCF_026875155.1 Cherax quadricarinatus | reverse complement strand
TGGTACTCACCAGCTGGCTAATTAATTAAGCGACGTCATAAGTTGCGGATGGTAGTCTGGGTAATTAATCCTGCTAATGACCTGGAAACTGATGAACGTAAAAGAGCTAATGAAAGTATGGTTGGTGGAAGTGGCAGTCAGAGGCTTGTGAGGAGTTTGTGAGCTGCCTGAGTCGTGATTCTGAGTCGCTCTTAATGGACGGAGAATTGAGCCTCAACCACGAATTTAGCGATTTTTATAATAATGATGAGGATGATTATGATAATAATAATAATAATAATTATAATAATAATAATAATAATAATAATAAAATAATAATAATAATAATAATATAATAATAATAATATTAATAATAATAATAATAATAATAATAATAATAATAATAATAATATAATAATAATAATATAATATTATTATTATTATTATTATTATTATTATTATTATTATTTTATTATTATTATTACTAGTCCTGAAGGCGAATAATAATAATAATAACTATGGGGGATAACAAGTAAACTTGGCTCTCACTGGCAGGGATGATTATAAGTAAGCTTGAGACTCACTTGAATTATATTATAATAATAAGTACTTGAATTATTAAATAATGATCTGTACTTGAATTATTATATAATAATCTGTACATTAATTATTATATAATAAAGCGTACTTGCAATATATTATTCTAATCAGTACTTGAACTAAGTGTGATAGTGAAGACAAAGTGTCGTAGTGTTGGTAGAAGTGTTGGCAGTGGTGGCGGGAATAGTGGTGTTGGCAGTGGTGGTGTTGTTGGCAGTTTTGGTGTTGACAGTGGTAGTTAGAGTAGTGGTGTTCGCATTGGTGGTGGGAGAAGTGGTGTTAGCAGTGATGGTGTTGGCAGTGGTAGTGTTGGCAGAGGTGGTGTTGGCAGTAGTGGTGAGAGTGGTGGTGGTGTTGGTAGTGGTGGTGTTGGCAGTAGTGGTGAGAGTGGTGGTGTTGGCAGTGGTGGTGTTGCTGTGGTGGTGTTGGCAGTGGTGTTGTTGGCAGTGAAGGTACTTGCAGTGGTGGTGAGAGTAGTTATGTTGTTGGCAGTGGTGGTGTTGGCTGTGGTGGTGTTGGCAGTGGTGTTGTTGGCAGTGGTGTGTTGGCAGTGGTGGTGTTGGCAGTGTTAGTGTTGGCAGTGGTGGTGAGAGTAGTGGTTTTGGCAGTGGTGTTGTTGGCAGTGGTAGTGTTGGCAGTGGTGGTGTTGGTAGTGTTGTTGTTGGCAGTGGTAGTGAGAGTAGTGGTGTTGGCAGTGGTGGTGAGAGTAGTGGTGTTGGCAGTGGTGGTGAAAGTAATGGTGTTGGCAGTGGTGGTGTTGGCAATGTTGCTGGGAGTAGTAATGTTGTTGGCAATGGTGGTGTTGGCAGTGGTGTTGTTGGCAGTGGTGGCGGGAGTAGTGGTGTTGGCAGTGTTGTTGTTGGCAGTGGTAGTATTGGCAGTGGGGGTGTTGGCAGTGTTGGTGCTGGCAGAGGTGGTGAGAGTAGTGGTTTTGGCAGTGCTGGCGAGAGTTGTGATGTTGGCAGTGGTGGTGAGAGTGGTAGTGTTGACAGTGGTGAGGCTGGGAGTGGTGGTGTTGGTTGTGGTGGCGTTGGCAGTGGTGGTGTTAGCAGTAGTGGTGAGAGTGGTGGTGCTTTTGGCAGTGGTGGTGTTGGCAGTAGTGGTGAGAGTGGTGGTGTTGGCAGTAGTGGTGAGAGTGGTGGTGTTGGCAGTGGTGATGTTTGCAGTGGTGGTGGGAGTAGTGGTGTTGGCAGTGGTGTTGTTGGCAGTGGTGGTGAGAGTAGTGGTGTTGGCAGTGGTGGTGTTGGCAGCGATGGTGTTGGCAGTGGTGGTGAGAATGATGATGTTGGCAGCGGTGGTGTTGGCAATGCTGGTGTTGGCAGTGTTGGTGAGAGTAGTGGTGGTGTTGGCAGTGGTGGTGTTGGTAGTGGTGGTGTTGGCAGAGGTGGGAATAGTGGTGTTGTTGGCAGTGGAGGTGCTGGCAATATTGGTGTTGGCAGTGGTGTTGTTGGCAGTGGTGTTGTTGGCAGTGGTAGTGTTGGCAGTGGTGGTGTTTGCAGTGGTGGTGATTGCAGTGGTGGTGAGAGTAGTGATGTTGTTGGCAGTTGTAGTGAGAGTGGTAGTGTTGGCAATGGAGAGGCTGGGAGTGGTGGTGTTGGTTGTGGTGTCGTTGGCAGTGGTGTTGGCAGTAGTGGTGAGAGTGGTGGTGTTGGCAGTGGTGGTGTTTGCAGTGGTGGTGGGAGTAGTGGTGTTGGCAGTGGTGTTGTTGGCAGTGGTAGTGTTGGCAGTGGTGGTGAGAGTAGTGGTGTTGGCAGTGGTGGTGAGAGTGGTGGTGTTGGCAGCGGTGGTGTTCGCAGTGGTGGTGAGAGTAGTGGTGGTGTTGGCAGTGGTGGGGTTGGTAGTAGTGGTGTTGGCAGTGGAGGGGAGTAGTGGTGTTGTTGGCAGTGGTGGTGTTGGCAATGGTGGTGTTGGCAGTGGTGTTGTTGGCAGTGGTGTTGTTGGAAGTGGTAGTGTTGGCAGTGGTGGGGTTTGCAGTGGTGGTGTTTGCAGTGGTGGTGAGAGTAGTGATGTTGTTGGCAGTGGTAGTGAGTGGTAGTGTTGGCAGTGGTGAGGCTGGGAGTGGAGCTGTTGGTTGTGGTGCCGTTGGCAGTGGTGGTGTTGGCAGTAGTGGTGAGAGTGGTGGTGGTTTTGGCAGTGGTGGTGTTGGCAGTAGTGGTGAGAGTGGTGGTGTGTGGCAGTGGTGGTGTTTGCATTGGTGGTGGGAGTAGTGGTGTTGGCAGTGGTGTTGTTCGCAGTGGTAGTGTTGGCAGTGGTGGTGAGAGTAGTGGTGTTGGAAGTGGTGGTGAGAGTGACGGTGTTGGCAGCGGTGGTGTTGGCAGTGTTGGTGTTGGCAGTGGTGGTGAGAGTAGTGGTTTTGGCAGTGCTGGTGAGAGTAGTGATGTTGGCAGTTGTGGTGAGAGTGGTAGTGTTGGCAGTGGTGAGGCTGGGAGTGGTGGTGTTGGTTGTGGTGGCGTTGGCAGTGATGGTGTTGGCAGTAGTGGTGAGAGTGGTGGTGCTTTTGGCAGTGGTGGTGTTGGCAGTGGTGGTGTTGGCTGTGGTGGTGCTTGCAGTGGTGGTGAGAGTAGTGTTTGTTGGCAGTGGTGGTGAGAGTGGTGGTGTAGGCAGCGATGGTGTTGGCAGTGGTGGTGAGAGTGATGGAGTTGGCAGGGGTGGCGTTGGCAGTGGTGGTGTTGGCAGTGGTGGTGAGAGTAGTGGTGGTGTTGGCAGTGGTGGTGTTGGTAGTGGTGGTGTTGGCAGTGGTGGGAGTAGTGGTGTTGTTTGCAGTGGTGGTGTTGGCAATGGTGGTGTTGGCAGTGGTGCTGTTGGCAGTGGTGTTGTTGGCAGTGGTAGTGTTGACAGTGGTGGTGTTTGCAGTGGTGGTGTTTACAGTAGTGGTGAGAGTAGTGATGTTGTTGGCAGTGGTAGTGAGAGTGGTTAGTGTTGACAGTGGTGAGGCTGGGAGTGGTGGTGTGGTTGTGATGGCGTTGGCAGTGGTGGTGTTGGCAGTAGTGGTGAGAGTGGTGGTGCTTTTGGCAGTGGTGGTGTTGGCAGTAGTGGTGAGAGTGGTGGTCTTGGCAGTGGTGATGTTTGCAGTGGTGGTGGGAGTAGTGGTGTTGGCAGTGGTGTTGTGGCATTGGTGGTGAGAGTAGTGGTGTTGGCAGTGGTGGTGTTGGCAGCGATGGTGTTGGCAGTGGTGGTGAGAATGATGATGTTTGCAGCGGTGGTGTTGGCAATGGTGGTGTTGGCAGTGGTGGTGAGAGTAGTGGTGGTGTTGGCAGTGGTGGTGTTGGTAGTGGTGGTGTTGGCAGAGGTGGGAATAGTGGTGTTGTTGGCAGTGGAGGTGCTGGCAATGGTGGTGTTGGCAGTGGTGTTGTTGGCAGTGGTGTTGTTGGAAGTGGTAGTGTTGGCAGTGGTGGTGTTTGCAGTGGTGGTGTTTTACAGTGGTGGTGAGAGTAGTGATGTTGTTGGCAGTGGTAGTGAGAGTGGTAGTGTTGGCAGTGGTGAGTCTGGGAGTGGAGGTGTTGGTTGTGGTGGCGTTGGCAGTGGTGGTGTTGGCAGTAGTGGTGAGAGTGGTGGTGGTTTTGGCAGTGGTGGTGTTGGCAGTAGTGGTGAGAGTGGTGGTGTTGGCAGTGGTGGTGTTTGCATTGGTGGTGGGAGTAGTGGTGTTGGCAGTGGTGTTGTTGGCAATGGTAGTGTTGGCAGTGGTGGTGAGAGTAGTAGTGTGGCAGTGGTGGTGAGAGTAGTGGTTTTGGAAGTGGTGGTGAGAGTGACGGTGTTGGCAGCGGTGGTGTTGGCAGTGTTGGTGTTGGCAGTGGTCGTGAGAGTAGTGGTTTTGGCAGTGCTGGTGAGAGTAGTGATGTTGGCAGTTGTGGTGAGAGTGGTAGTGTTGGCAGTGGTGAGGCTGGGAGTGGTGGTGTTGGTTGTGGTGGCGTTGGCAGTGGTGGTGTTTGCAGTGGTGGTGGGAGTAGTGGTGTTGGCAGTGGTGTTGTTGGCAGTGGTATTGTTGGCAGTGGTGGTGAGAGTAGTGGTGTTGGCAGTGGTGGTGAGAGTGGTGGTGTTGGCAGCGGTGGTGTTCGCAGTGGTGGTGAGAGTAGTGGTGGTGTTGGCAGTGGTGGGGTTGGTAGTGGTGGTGTTGGCAGTGGAGGGAAGTAGTGGTGTTGTTGGCAGTGTTGGTGTTGGCAATGGTGGTGTTGGCAGTGGTGTTGTTGGCAGTGGTGTTGTTGGAAGTGGTAGTGTTGGCAGTGGTGGGGTTTGCAGTGGTGGTGTTTGCAGTGGTGGTGAGAGTAGTGATGTTGTTGGCAGTGGTAGTGAGAGTGGTAGTGTTGGCAGTGGTGAGGCTGGGAGTGGAGGTGTTGGTTGTGGTGGCGTTGGCAGTGGTGGTGTTGGCAGTAGTGGTGAGAGTGATGGTGGTTTTGGCAGTGGTGGTGTTGGCAGTAGTGGTGAGAGTGGTGGTGTTGGCAGTGGTGGTGTTTGCATTGGTGGTGGGAGTAGTGGTGTGGCAGTGGTGTTGTTGGCAGTGGTAGTGTTGGCAGTGGTGGTGAGAGTAGTGGTGTTGGAAGTGGTGGTGAGAGTGACGGTGTTGGCAGCGGTGGTGTTGGCAGTGTTGGTGTTGGCAGTGGCGGTGAGAGTAGTGGTTTTGGAAGTGCTGGTGAGAGTAGTGATGTTGGCAGTTGTGGTGAGAGTGGTAGTGTTGGCAGTGGTGAGGCTGGGAGTAGTGGTGTTGGTTGTGGTGGCGTTGGCAGTGATGGTGTTGGCAGTAGTGGTGAGAGTGGTGGTGCTTTTGGCAGTGGTGGTGTTTGCATGTGGTGGTGGGAGTAGTGGTGTTGGCAGTGGTGTTGTTGGCAGTGGTAGTGTTGGCAGTGGTGGTGAGAGTGATGGTGTTGGCAGCGGTGGTGATGGCTGTGGTGGTGAGAGTGATGGTGTTGGCAGAGGTGGTGTTGGTAGTGGGGGTGTTGGCAGTGGTGGTGTTGGCAGTGGTGGGAGTAGTGGTGTTGTTGGCAGTGGTGGTGTTTGCAATGGTGGTGTTGGCAGTGGTGTTGTTGGCAGTGGTGTTGTTGGCAGTGGTAGTGTTGGCAGTGGTGGTGTTTGCAGTGGTAGTGTTTGCAGTGGTGGTGAGAGTAGTGATGTTGTTGGCAGTGGCAGTGAGAGTGGTAGTGTTGGCAGTGGTGAGGCTGGGAGTGGTGGTGTTGGTTGTGGTGGGGTTGGCAGTGGTGGTGTTGGCAGTAGTGGTGAGAGTGGTGGTTGTTTTGGCAGTGGTGGTGTTGGCAGTAGTGGTGAGAGTGGTGGTGTTGGCAGTGGTGGTGTTTGCAGTGGTCCTGGGAGTAGTGGTGTTGGCAGTGGTAGTGTTGGCAGTGGTGGTGAGAGTAGTGGTGTTGGCAGTGGTGGCGAGAGTGGTGGTGTTGGCAGCCGTGGTGTTGGTAGAGGTGGTGTTGGCAGTGGAGGGAGTAGTGGTGTTGTTGGCAGTGGTGGTGTTGACAATGGTGTTGTTGGCAGTGGTGTTGTTGGCAGTGGTGTTGTTGGCAGTGGTAGTGTTGGCAGTGGTAGTGTTTGCAGTGGTGGTGTTTGCAGTGGTGGTGAGAGTAGTGATGTTGTTGGCAGTGGTAGTGAGAGTGGTAGTGTTGGCAGTGGTGAGGCTGGGAGTGGTGGTGTTGGTTGTGGTGGCGTTGGCAGTGGTGGTGTTGGCAGTAGTGGTGAGATTGGTGGTGTTTGCATTGTTGGTGGGAGTAGTGGTGTTGGAAGTGGTGTTGTTGGCAGTGGCAGTGTTGGCAGTGGTGGTGAGAGTAGTGGTTTTGGAAGTGGTGGTGAGAGTGACGGTGTTGGCAGCGGTGGTGTTGGCAGTGTTGGTGTTGGCAGTGGTGGTGAGAGTAGTGGTTTTGGCAGTGCAGGTGAGAGTAGTGATGTTGGCAGTTGTGGTGAGAGTGGTAGTGTTGGCAGTGGTGAGGCTGGGAGTGGTGGTGTTGGTTGTGGTGGCGTTGGCAGTGATGGTGTTGGCAGTAGTGGTGAGAGTGGTGGTGCTTTTGGCAGTGGTGGTGTTGGCAGTAGTGGTGAGAGTGACGGTGTTGGGAGCGGTGG
The DNA here is from genome assembly GCF_026875155.1 of Cherax quadricarinatus. Lineage (NCBI taxonomy): Eukaryota > Metazoa > Arthropoda > Malacostraca > Decapoda > Parastacidae > Cherax > Cherax quadricarinatus. Next base: position 37,525,719 of record NC_069427.1, on the reverse strand, counting down.
TGTTGGCAGTGTTGGTGTTGGCAGTGGTGGTGAGAGTAGTGGTTTTGGCAGTGCTGGTGAGAGTAGTGATGTTGGCAGTTGTGGTGAGAGTGGTAGTGTTGGCAGTGGTGAGGCTGGGAGTGGTGGTGTTGGTTGTGGTGGCGTTGGCAGTGATGGTGTTGGCAGTAGTGGTGAGAGTGGTGGTGCTTTTGGCAGTGGTGGTGTTGGCAGTGGTGGTGTTTGCAGTGGTGGTGAGAGTAGTGGTGTTGTCAGTGGTGGTGAGAGTGGTGGTGAGAGTGGTGGTGTAGGTAGCGATGGTGTTGGCAGTGGTGGTGAGAGTGATGGTGTTGTCAGCGGTGGTGTTGGCAGTGGTGTTGTTGGCAGTGGTGGTGAGAGTAGTGGTTTTGTTGGCAGTGGTGGTGTTGGTAGTGGTGGTGTTGGCAGTGGTGGGAGTAGTGGTGTTGTTTGAAGTGGTGGTGTTGGCAATGGTGGTGTTGGCAGTGGTGTTGTTGGCAGTGGTGTTGTTGGCAGTGGTAGTGTTGGCAGTGGTGTTGTTTGCAGTGGTGGTGTTTGCAGTAGTGGTGAGAGTAGTGATGTTGTTGGCAGTGGTAGTGAGAGTGGTAGTGTTGACAGTGGTGAGGCTGGGAGTGGTGGTGTTGGTTTGTGGTGGCGTTGGCAGTAGTGGTGAGAGTGGTGGTGTTGGCAGTGGTGGTGTTTGCAGTGGTGGTGGACGTAGTGGTGTTGGCAGTGGTGTTGTTGGCAGTGGTAGTGCTGGCAGTGGTGGTGAGAGTAGTGGTGTTGGCAGTGGTGGTGAGAGTGATGGTGTTGGCAGCGGTGGTGATGACAGTGGTGGTGAGAGTGATGGTGTTGGCAGTGGTGGTGAGAGTAGTGGTGGTGTTGGCAGTGGTGATGTTGGTAGTGGTGGTGTTGGTAGTGGTGGGAGTAGTGGTGTTGTTGGCAGTGGGTGGTGTTTGCAATGGTGGTGTTGGCAGTGGTGTTGTTGGCAGTGGTGTTGTTGGCAGTGGTGTTGTTGGCAGTGGTAGTGTTGGCAGTGATGGTGTTTGCAGTGATGGTGTTTGCAGTGGTGGTGAGATTAGTGATGTTGTTGGGAGTGGTAGTGAGAGTGGTAGTGTTGGCAGTGGTGAGGCTGGGAGTGGTGGTGATGGTTGTGGTGGCGTTGGCAGTGGTGGTGTTGGCAGTAGTTGGTGAGAGTGGGGGTGGTTTTGGCAGTGGTGGTGTTGGCAGTAGTGGTGTTTGCAGTGGTCGTGGGAGTAGTGGTGTTGGCAGTGATGTTGTTGGCAGTGGTGGTGAGAGTGATGGTGTTGGCAGTGGTGGTGTTGTCAGTGGTGGTGAGAGTGATGGTGTTGGCAGCGGTGGTGTTGGCAGTGGTGGTGAGAGTAGTGGTGTTGGAAGTGGTGGTGTGAGAGTGATGGTGTTGGCAGCGGTGGTGTTGTCAGTGGTGGTGAGAGTGATGGTGTTGGCAGCGGTGGTGTTGGCAGTGGTGGTGTTGGCAGTGGTGGTGAGAGTAGTAGTGGTGTTGGCAGTGTTGGTGTTGGTAGTGGTGTTGTTGGAAGTGGTGGGAGTAGTGGTGTTGTTTGAAGTGGTGGTGTTGACAATGGTGGTGTTGGCAGTGGTGTTGTTGGCAGTGGTGTTGTTGGCAGTGGTAGTGTTTGCAGTGGTGGTGTTTGCAGTGATGGTGACTGTAGTGATGTTGTTGGCAGTGGTAGTGAGAATGGTGGTGCTGGCAGTGGTGATGTTGGCTATGGTGGTATCAGTGGTGGTGTCAGTGGTATCAGTTTTGTCAGTGGTGTCAGTGGTGTCAGCAGTGTTGTCAGTGGTGTCAGCAGTGCTGTTACTGGTGGTGTCAGCAGTGATGTCAGTAGTGGTATCAGTGGTGATGTCAGCTGTGGTGTCAGTAGTGGTGTCAGTGGTGGTGTCCGCAGTTGTATCAGCAGTGTTGTCACTGGTGGTGTCAGGAGTGGTGTCAGCAGTTGTGTCAGCAGTGCTGCCAGTGGTGGTGTCAGCACCAGGAGGCAACACAAGGCTTCCTCGTGTCAACATATATATTTCAGGTGTTCACTAGTGTTGTCAACCCTCCTTCCTTATTTCTCCATCCTCGCTCTTCTGTTCTCTCTCCTTGTCTTTTCTCTCATCCTCACTCCTTTCTCCTCTCTCCTACCTCCTTCTTCGTCTTATTCTCTCATCTTCTCCCCTTTCTCGTCTCCTCTCTTTCTCCTTTATCCCCCTCTCCCTCTCCGTCCATCTCACTCTCTCAATTTCTCTCACTTTCCCCCTCCCTCCCCCCTTCTCTCTCTCTCTCACCACACTGTGTATCCCAAGTTACCAACTTGCTAATTATCTTTTGTTTCCCATTATATTCTATTTATTATTTTCAGACGTATTGATCCCGCTTTCCCCTTCCTCTTTCTCTTCTTCTTTACTTTCTAGTGTATTCACTGGTATTATCCTCTTCCTCTTTACCTCCTCTTTTTCCATTGGCATTCTTCTCTTCCTCTTCATATTCTCTTTATTTTCAACCATCTCCCCTTTTCTTCTTTTAGTTCTTCAGCATTCTTTACTATCCCACTACTTCTTGTCTTCGTTAATCATGCTTCTCGTGTCTTCTCTTTCTTTATCAACTTTCTCGAATTTATTTTTCATTTTCTCTCACCCTTTAATTGACTAGTATGTTATATGTAACTGACTTCTGCTGGACACTAGGTCAACTCCCACATCACGACTGTATGTGTGACTGGCTTCTGCTAGTCACACATACAGGTTAGAGGGAAGGGGGTACAGGAGGTTTTGTACGCGAGGGGCTTAGACATCCTCTAGGTGTGTGTGTGTGTAACATAGGAGAAAATGGAAGGAAGTGGCTTTTAAGACTTGACGTGCTGTTGGAGTGTGAGCAAGGTGACATTTATAAAGGGATTCAGAGAACCCGGTTAGCCAGACTTGAGTCCTGGAGGTAGGAAGTACAGTACTTGCACTCTGAAGGAGGTATGCAGACATTACATTTAGGAAGGCCATCTCAGCGTTCCTCTGTCAAGACGGTGATGGAGTGAGTGATGGTGAGTTTCTTCTACATGTAAACATATATACACACATATATACACACATTCACACACACACATACACACACACACACACACACACACACACACACACACACACACACACACACACACACACACACACATTTATATATATATTTATATATATATATAATATAATATATATATATATATATATATATTATATATATATATTATATATATATATATATATATATATATATATATATATATATATATATATATATATATATATATATATATATATATATATATATCAGTAACGGTCAGACTTTGCATCTCTCGAGAGGTGTTAAATCCAATATTGTTATTTTAGATAAAGTTGAATATTTAGGTAAAATGAACCATTTATTGAGTGATAATTAAACTTAAGAACCGTCTGTTAGGAACCTTATTGACCAGGTCAACAGACATTTCAACAAACGTCTTACAACATTATTGAAGGGAAATGATGAACTAATTAACCACCTGTCAGCGAGGTCGGCAACTCTACTGTATCTTCATGGGTTGATCAAGACTCATAAACCAGGGAACCCAGTGCGTCCTATTATAAGTTCAGTAGGCTCAGTAGCATATAACTTATCTAAATGGTTGGTTAAACTTTTAACTCCCATGGTTGGTAGGATCTCGGAGGCGCATATTAGAAATAATGTTGACCATAGTAAAGAACTCCGGTCATGTGCATGGTAGATGTTATCTCTGCCACATGTTAATTAGTGTTCTAGAAAGCTGGCTATTCTGCATACTTTGATAATTGTAAACACAGGTGATATTCCCACCTTGCTGAAGTGATGTCTTTCTCGTGAATGTGAGTTACTATGTTAGTAACATGCGTTATCGGAGGCATGACGTAGGTCATGTCTAGAATGATGATTGTGTAACACACCACGATACTAGCACCATAACAGTGACGCCACTACATTAACACCATAACAGTGACGCCACTACATTAACACCATAACAGTGGCACCACTACATTAACACCATAACAGTGACGCCACTATATTAACACAATAACAGTGGCACCACTACATTAACACCATAACAGTGACGCCACTACATTAACACCATAACAGTGACGCCACTATATTAACACCATAACAGTGGCACCACTACATTAACACCATAACAGTGACGCCACTACATTAACACCATAACAGTGACACCACTACATGAACACCATAACAGTGACGCCACTACATTAACACCATAACAGTGACGCCACTACATTAACACCATAACAGTGACGCCACTACATTAACACCATAACAGTGACGCCACTACATTAACACCATAACAGTGACGCCACTATATTAACACCATAACAGTGACGCCACTATATTAACACCATAACAGTGGCACCACTACATTAACACCATAACTGTGACGCCACTACATTAACACCATAACAGTGACACCACTACATTAACACCATAACAGTGACGCCACTACATTAACACCATAACAGTGACGCCACTATATTAACACCATAACAGTGGCACCACTACATTAACACCATAACAGTGACGCCACTACATTAACACCATAACAGTGACGCCACTACATTAACACCATAACAGTGGCACCACTACATTAACACCATCACAATGATACCACGATACTAGCACCATAAAAGTGACGCCACTACATTAACACCATAACAGTGGCACCACTATATTAACACCATACACAGTGGCACCACTACATTAACACCATAACAGTGACGCCACTACATTAACACCATAACAATGGCACAACTACATTAACACCATAACAGTGGCACCACTACATTAACACCATAACAGTGACGCCACTATATTAACACCATAACAGTGGCACCACTACATTAACACCATAACAGTGACGCCACTACATTAACACCATAACAGTGACGCCACTACATTAACACCATAACAGTGACACCACTACATTAACACCATAACAGTGACACCACTACATTAACACCATAACAGTGACACCACTACATTAACACCATAACACTGACACCACTACATTAACACCATAACAGTAACACCACCACATTAACACCATAACACTGACACCACTACATTAACAACATTACAGTGACACCACTACATTAACACCGTCACAGTGACATTACTACTACATTAAAACCATCACACTAACAACACTACGTTAACACCACAAGAGTGACACCACTACATTAACACCATAACAGTGACACCATTACATCAACACCATAACAGTGACACCACTACATTAACACCATAACACTGACACCACTACATTAACACCATAACAGTGACACCACCACATTAACATCATGACACTGACAACACTACATTAACACCATAAAAGAAGACACCACTACACTAACACCATAACACTGACACTACTACATTAACACCATAACACTGACACCACTACATTAACACCATGACAGTGACACCACTATGACAGTGACACCACTATGACAGTGGCACCACTACATTAACACCATATCACTGACACAACTACATTAACACCATAACATTGACACCACTATATTAACACCATCACACTAACACCACAACATTAACACCATCTCATCAGCACCACCTCATCACCATAACCACCACATTAACACCATCACATTAATACCATCACATTAACACCATAACCACCACAATAACACCATCACACCAACACCACCACATTAACCCGATCACATTAACACCTCCACACTAACACCACCACATTAACACCATCACATTAACACAACCACATTAACACAACCACACCAAAACCACCACATTAATAGCATCCCACCAACACCACCACATTAACACCATCACATTAACACCAACACACTTACACCACCACATTAACACAAGAACAATAACACCACCACATTAATATCACCACATTAACACCATCACGCTAACACCACCACATTAACATCACATTAACACCACCAAACTAACCCCACCAAACTAACACCACCACAATTGACACCAACATTTTAACAACATCATATTAACACAATCACATTAACACCACCACACCAACACTGCCACATTAACACCAGTTCACTATCACCACATCACTATCACCACCGCACTAACACCACCATACTAACACCACCACACTAACACCACCACACTATAACCACCACACTAACACCACCACACTAACACCACCACACTAACACCACCACACTATCACCACCACACAGCACATGGTGGTGTGCCCCACCTCTCCGTCTTTCTGGAGCCCCTTCTGTCTATTCTGTGAATACTTCTTTGAATCTCTTGTTGAGTTCCTCACATACTTCAAATCCTGTGTCACAAACCTACTGGAGTTCTATGACATGGTGACAGCAGTAAGACAAGAGAGAGAGGGGTGGGTGGATTGCATATTCTTGGACTGCAAGAAGGCGTTTGACACAGTTCCACACAAGAGATTGGTGCAAAAACTGGAGGACCAAGCAGGGATAACAGGGAAGGCACTACAATGGATCAGGGAATACTTGTCAGGAAGACAGCAGTGAGTCATGGTACGTGGCGAGGTGTCAGAGTGGGCACCTGTGACCAGCGGGGTCCCACAAGGGTCAGTCCTAGGACCAGTGCTGTTTCTGGTATTTGTGAATGACATGACGGAAGGAATAGACTCTGAGGTGTCCCTGTTTGCAGATGACGTGAAGTTGATGAGAAGAATTCACTCGATCGAAGACCAGGCAGAACTACAAAGGGATCTCGACAGGCTGCAGACCTGGTCCAGCAATTGGCTCCTGGAGTTCAACCCCACCAAGTGCAAAGTCATGAAGATTGGGGAAGGACAAAGAAGACCGCAGACGGAATACAGTCTAGGCGGCCAGAGACTACAAACCTCACTCAAGGAAAAAGATCTTGGGGTGAGTATAACACCAGGCACATCTCCTGAAGCGCACATCAACCAAATAACTGCTGCAGCATATGGGCGCCTAGGAATCCTCAGAACAGCATTCCGACATCTTAATAAGGAGTCGTTCAGGACCCTGTACACCGTGTACGTTAGGCCCATATTGGAGTATGCGGCACCAGTTTGGAACCCACACCTAGCCAAACACGTAAAGAAACTAGAGAAAGTGCAAAGGTTTGCAACAAGAGTAGTCCCAGAGCTAAGAGGTATGTCCTACGAGGAGAGGTTAAGGGAAATCAACCTGACGACACTGGAGGACAGGAGAGATAAGGGGGAACATGATAACGACATACAAAATACTGAGAGGAATTGACAAGGTGGACAAAGACAGGATGTTCCAGAGATTGGACACAGTAACAAGGGGACACAGTTGGAAGTTGAAGACACAGTTGAATCACAGGGATGTTAGGAAGTATTTCTTCAGCCACAGAGTAGTCAGTAAGTGGAATAGTTTGGGAAGCGATGTAGTGGAGGCAGGATCCATACATAGCTTTAAGCAGAGGTATGATAAAGCTCACGGCTCAGGGAGAGTGACCTAGTAGCGATCAGTGAAGAGGCGGGGCCAGGAGCTCGGACTCGACCCCCGCAACCTCAACTAGGTGAGTACACAACACCACCACACAAACACCGCCAAACTATCACCGCCACACAACACCATCACACTAACACCACCATACTATCACCACAACACAACACAACATCACTACACTAGCACAACCACACTAACACCATCACACTAACACCACCACACTAACACCACCACACTAACACACCACCCAACACCACTACACAACACCACCACACTAACACCACCATACTAACATCACCACACTAAAAGCACCACACTAATACCACCACACTACGACCACCACACTAACACCACCACACTAACACCACCACGCTAACACCACCACCCAACACCACCACCCAACACCACCACATAACACCACCACACAACACCACCACACAAACACCACTACCCAACACCACCACACAACACCATCACACTAACACCATCACACAACACCACCACACTAACACCACCACACTAACACCACCACGCTAACACCACCACCCAACACCACCACACTAACACCACCACACTAACACCACCACACTATCACCACCACACAGCACATGGTGGTGTGCCCCACCTCTCCGTCTTTCTGGAGCCCCTTCTGTCTATTCTGTGAATACTTCTTTGAATCTCTTGTTGAGTTCCTCACATACTTCAAATCCTGTGTCACAAACCTACTGGAGTTCTATGACATGGTGACAGCAGTAAGACAAGAGAGAGAGGGGTGGGTGGATTGCATATTCTTGGACTGCAAGAAGGCGTTTGACACAGTTCCACACAAGAGATTGGTGCAAAAACTGGAGGACCAAGCAGGGATAACAGGGAAGGCACTACAATGGATCAGGGAATACTTGTCAGGAAGACAGCAGTGAGTCATGGTACGTGGCGAGGTGTCAGAGTGGGCACCTGTGACCAGCGGGGTCCCACAAGGGTCAGTCCTAGGACCAGTGCTGTTTCTGGTATTTGTGAATGACATGACGGAAGGAATAGACTCTGAGGTGTCCCTGTTTGCAGATGACGTGAAGTTGATGAGAAGAATTCACTCGATCGAAGACCAGGCAGAACTACAAAGGGATCTCGACAGGCTGCAGACCTGGTCCAGCAATTGGCTCCTGGAGTTCAACCCCACCAAGTGCAAAGTCATGAAGATTGGGGAAGGACAAAGAAGACCGCAGACGGAATACAGTCTAGGCGGCCAGAGACTACAAACCTCACTCAAGGAAAAAGATCTTGGGGTGAGTATAACACCAGGCACATCTCCTGAAGCGCACATCAACCAAATAACTGCTGCAGCATATGGGCGCCTAGGAATCCTCAGAACAGCATTCCGACATCTTAATAAGGAGTCGTTCAGGACCCTGTACACCGTGTACGTTAGGCCCATATTGGAGTATGCGGCACCAGTTTGGAACCCACACCTAGCCAAACACGTAAAGAAACTAGAGAAAGTGCAAAGGTTTGCAACAAGAGTAGTCCCAGAGCTAAGAGGTATGTCCTACGAGGAGAGGTTAAGGGAATTCAACCTGACGACACTGGAGGACAGGAGAGATAAGGGGGAACATGATAACGACATACAAAATACTGAGAGGAATTGACAAGGTGGACAAAGACAGGATGTTCCAGAGATTGGACACAGTAACAAGGGGACACAGTTGGAAGTTGAAGACACAGTTGAATCACAGGGATGTTAGGAAGTATTTCTTCAGCCACAGAGTAGTCAGTAAGTGGAATAGTTTGGGAAGCGATGTAGTGGAGGCAGGATCCATACATAGCTTTAAGCAGAGGTATGATAAAGCTCACGGCTCAGGGAGAGTGACCTAGTAGCGATCAGTGAAGAGGCGGGGCCAGGAGCTCGGACTCGACCCCCGCAACCTCAACTAGGTGAGTACACAACACCACCACACAAACACCGCCAAACTATCACCGCCACACAACACCATCACACTAACACCACCATACTATCACCACAACACAACACAACATCACTACACTAGCACAACCACACTAACACCATCACACTAACACCACCACACTAACACCACCACACTAACACCACCACCCAACACCACTACACAACACCACCACACTAACACCACCATACTAACATCACCACACTAAAAGCACCACACTAATACCACCACACTACGACCACCACACTAACACCACCACACTAACACCACCACGCTAACACCACCACCATACTAACACCACCACACAACACCACCACATTGACACATCCACCACACACACACCACCAACAACACCACACAACACCACCACACAACACCACCACACAACGCCACCACACAACACCACCACACTAACACCACTACACTAACACCACACACTAACACCACCACCCAACACACCACACAAACACCACAAAACTAACACCACCACACAAAACCACCACACAATCACCCACCACAACACCGCCACCCAACGCCACCCACAACACCACCACCCAACACCACCACACACACATCACCACACTATCACCACACACTACACCACAACACAACACCACCACACTAACACCACCACCGAACACCACCACCCAAACACCACTAACACCACCACCTAACACCACAAACAACACCATCCTCACTAACACCACCCCACTAACACCACCACACTAACACCACCAAACAACACCTCCTCACTAACACCACCCCACTAACACCACCACACTAACACCACCATAGCTAACACCACCACACTAACACCACCACACTAACACAACCACACTACACCACACACTAACACCACCATATTAACACCACCACTAACACAACCACACTAACATAACCACACTAACACAACCACACTAACACCACCATATTAACACCACCATATTAACACCACCACACTAACACAACCACACTAACACCACCACACTAACACCGCCACACTAACACCACCCCACTAACACCACCACACTATCACAACCACACTAACACCACCACACTAACACAACCACACTAGCACCACCACACTAACACCACCCCACTAACACCACCACACTAACACCCACCACACTAACACAACCACACTAACACCACCACAATTGCACCACCACACTAACACCACCACACAACACCACCACACTAACACAACCACACTAACACCACCACATTAACACCACCACATTAACACAACCACACTAACACAACCACACTAACACAACCACACTAACATCACCACATTAACATCACCACATTAACACCAGCACATTAACACCACCACATTAACAACCACACTAACACAACCACAGTAACACAACCACACTAACACCATCACATTAACACCACTACACTAACACAACCACACTAACACCACCACATTAACACCACACTAACACCACACCACACTAACACAACCACACTAACACAACCACACTAACACCACCACATTAACACCACCACACTAACACAACCACACTAACACAACAATACTAACACAACCACACTAACACCACCACACTAACACCACACATAACACCACCACACTAACACCACCACACTAACACCACTCTAACACCACCACACTAACACCACACTAACACCACCACACTAACACAACCACTCTAACACCACCACACTAACACCACCACACTAACACCACACTAACACCACCACACTAACACCACCACACTAACACCACCACAATAACACCACCACAATAACACCACCACACTAACACCACCTCACTAACACCACCACACTAACACCACCACTCTAACACCATCACACTAACACTACACTAACACCACCATACTAACACAATCACACTAACTCAACCACACTAACACAACCACACTAGCACCACCACATTAACACCACCACACTAACACAACCACACTAACACAACCATACTAACACAACCACACTAACACCACCACACTAACACCACACTAACACCACCACACTAACACCACCACACTAACACCACCACACTAACACCACTCTAACACCACCATACTAACACCACACTAACACCACCACACTAACACAACCACACTAACGCCACCACACTAACACCACACTAACACCACCACACTAACTCCACACTAACACCACCACACTAACACCACCACACTAACACCACCACGCTAACACCACCACAATAACACCACCACACTAACACCACCTCACTAACACCACCACACTAACACCACCACTTTAACACCACCACACTAACACCACCACACTAACACCACCACACTAACTCCACCACAATAACACCACCACACTAACACCACCTCACTAACACCACCACACTAACACCACCACAATAACACCACCACAATAACACCACACACACTAACACCACCACAATAACACCACCACATTAACACCACCTCACTAACACCATTACAGTAACACCACCACAATAACACCACCACACTAACACCACCACACTAACACCACCACACAAACACCACCACAATAACACCACCACACTAAGACCACCACACTAAGACCACCACAATAACACCACCACACTAACACCGCCACACTAACACCACCACAATAACACCACCACAGTAACACCACCACACTAAGACCACCACACTAAGACCACCACACTAAGACCACCACACTAACACCACACTAACACCTCCACACTAACACCATCACACTAGCACCACCACACTAACACCACCACACTAACACCACCACACTAACACCTCCACACTAACACCTCCACACTAACACCACCACACTAACACCACCACACTAACACCACCACACTAACACCACCACACTAACACCACCACACTGGCCTTCACCCCAATTGACACTACTGGAAATTAAATTTTGTTTACCTCAGGGGAGTCGACGCTAAAGCTTTTCCCCGGGTAATTTTTTCCCAGAAGGTCAACACTGTTGATACAGCAGGTGGTGCACCCAGGGTCAACACTGTTGATACAGCAGGTGGTGCACCCAGGGTCAACACTGTTGATACAGCAGGTGGTGTACCCAGGGTCAACACTGTTGATACAGCAGGTGGTGTACCCAGGGTCAACACTGTTGATACAGCAGGTGGTGTACCCAGGGTAAAGATTGTTGATACAGCAGGTGGAGTACCCAGGGTCAACACTGTTGATACAGCAGGTGGTGTACCCAGGGTAAAGACTGTTGATACAGCAGGTGGTGTACCCAGGGTCAACACTGTTGATGCAGCAGGTGGTGTACCCAGGGTCAACACTGTTGATACAGCAGGTGGTGTACCCAGGGTCAACACTGTTGATACAGCAGGTGGTGTACCCAGGGTCAACACTGTTGATACAGCAGGTGGTGTACCCAGGATAAAGACTGTTGATACAGCAGGTGGAGTACCCAGGGTCAACACTGTTGATACAGCAGGTGGTGCACCAAAGGTCAACACTGTTGATACAGCAGGTGGTGCACCCAAGGTTAACACTGTTGATACAGCAGGTGGTGTACCCAGGGTCAACACTGTTGATACAGCAAGTGGTGTACCCAGGGTCAACACTGTTGATACAGCAGGTGGTGCACCCAGGGTCAACACTGTTGATACAGCAGGTGTTGTACCCAGGGTTAACACTGTTGATACAGCAGGTGGTGTACCCAGGGTTAACACTGTTGATACAGCAGGTGGTGTACGCAGGGTTAACACTGTTGACACAGCAGGTGGTGTACCCAGGGTCAACACTGTTGATACAGCAGGTGGTGTACCCAGGGTCAACACTGTTGATACAGCAGGTGGTGCACCCAGGGTCAACACTGTTGACACAGCAGGTGGTGTACCCAGGGTCAACACTGTTGATACAGCAGGTGGTGCACCCAGGGTCAACACTGTTGACACAGCAGGTGGTGTACCCAGGGTCAACACTGTTGATACAGCAGGTGGTGTACCCAGGGTTAACACTGTTGATACAGCAGGTGGTGTGCCCAGGGTCAACACTGTTGATACAGCAGGTGGTGTACCCAGGGTCAACACTGTTGATACAGCAGGTGGTGTACCCAGGGTTAACACTGTTGATACAGCAGGTGGTGTACCCAGGGTCAACACTGTTGATACAGCAGGTGGTGTACCCAGGGTCAACACTGTTGATACAGCAGGTGGTGCACCCAGGGTCAACACTGTTGATACAGCAGGTGGTGTACCCAGGGTCAACACTGTTGATACAGCAGGTGGTGTACCCAGGATAAAGACTGTTGATACAGCAGGTGGAGTACCCAGGGTCAACACTGTTGATACAGCAGGTGGAGTACCCAGGGTCAACACTGTTGATACAGCAGGTGGTGTACCCAGGGTTAAGACCATTCAGTAACAACACTCAACGAATTTTATATTATCCTGTACATAATGGTAGGCAGAAAGGTACAAGAGTGAAGTAACTAAATTGTTTTGGACGATGCTCGATCCAAGACAGTATATCCCTGTATCTCATAACCCCAGCCCCCTCTATCTCCACGCTTGCAAAATGCAAAATAGTGGCATCTCACTAACCAGAAGGGGCAGACGAGCTGCAGCAAGTTACCCCTGGAAAAGCTCCCTTCCCCCATTTTTATAAACATAATTGGCAAATTGGCAAAAACATCCTCCATTAATTATGGGACCCTTTTTCTATATGTGATACATATGTGTTGCAAGTTTGAAGCCGATCAAAAAAAGCGTTCGCACATACAAAATGATGAATTGGCACCTATGGAGCCCAATAACCTGAACTTTCCTCTGAATAAGCGAAATCAATATTGAAAGTTTGAAGCTGATCCGAAGAGGTATTGCGGGGAAGCCTCAGAAGAACTTACACCAAGAAGAAGAAAAAGAAGACGAAGCGGAAGAACAAGGAAAAGAAAAAAAAAGAAATAGAAAGAAGAAGAAGAAAAAGAAGAGGAAGAAAGGATGAATATTTCCAACAGCTGTTGTAAGTGTCCTGTGTTATGGTATATCTAATATTGACTTTTTTAACCTGAGAGACAAAAATACATCGTGTGAGAGACAAAAATACATCGTGTGGGAGACAAAAATACATCTTGTGGGAGACAAAAATACATCGTGTGAGAGACAAAAATACATCGTGTGGGAGACAAAAATACATCGTGTGGGAGACAAAAATACATCGTGTGGGAGACAAAAGTACATCGTGTGGGTAGAAGTATTGTAATAAAACTGATTTTAAAATTGTGCACAAAGAGCAGTAAATTACGTTGAGTAAAAAAATGAGAAATAACGTTAAATTTGTTGTAAATGATGTTGTAAATAATGTTGTAAATAATGTTGTAAATAATGTTGTAGTAAACAGAGTTGTAAAATTAGTTGAAAAAAAAGTTGTTGAAAAGGATTGTAAAAAATATTAGTAAATCAGGTTCTAGAACAAAAAGGTCTTAAAAAAGTGTAAAATAGGGTCGTAAAAAATAGGTTGTAAAAAATAAGTTGTAAAAAATAGGTTGTAAAAACGGAGCAAGTAAGTGAATCACCTTTTATAGAGACTTTGTTGAGGTGACTGAAGCAAGTGTCGAGTACGTTGGTCAAACAAAAGTGTGAAACCATAACAAAAGCGAGATGAAGGCGAACTCTCACAGGCAGGTGATAAAAGATACATGAATGGAATTCGATAAGAGGGAGATGATGTTTTGTTCGTCAGGAAAATGTCTCTTGTAATATGATGATCTTCTTAGTGGTTCAGTATATATACCCGTGGTTACATCACCCCTGGCTTACCAGTGTTATATACCCGTGGTTACATCACCCCTGGCTTACCAGTGTTATATACCCGTGGTTACATCACCCCTGGCTTACCCGTGTTATATACCCGTGGTTACATCACCCCTGGCTTACCAGTGTTATATACCCGTGGTTACATCACCCCTGGCTTACCAGTGTTATATACCCGTGGTTACATCACCCCTGGCTTACCAGTGTTATATACCCGTGGTTACATCACCCCTGGCTTACCAGTGTTATATACCCGTGGTTACATCACCCCCTGGCTTACCAGTGTTATATACCCGTGGTTACATCACCCCTGGCTTACCAGTGTTATATACCCGTGGTTACATCACCCCCTGGCTTACCAGTGTTATATACCCGTGGTTACATCACCCCCTGGCTTACCAGTGTTATATACCCGTGGTTACATCACCCCTGGCTTACCAGTGTTATATACCCGTGGTTACATCACCCCTGGCTTACCAGTGTTATATACCCGTGGTTATATCACCCCTGGCTTACCAGTGTTATATACCTGTGGTTACATCACCCCTGGCTTACCAGTGTTATATACCCGTGGTTACATCACCCCTGGCTTACCAGTGTTATATACCCGTGGTTACATCACCCCTGCCTTACCAGTGTTATATACCCGTGGTTACATCACCCCTGGCTTACCAGTGTTATATACCCGTGGTTACATCACCCCCTGGCTTACCAGTGTTATATACCCGTGGTTACATCACCCCTGGCTTACCAGTGTTATATACCCGTGGTTACATCACCCCTGGCTTACCAGTGTTATATACCCTTGGTTACATCACCCCTGGCTTACCAGTGTTATATACCCGTGGTTACATCACCCCTGGCTTACCAGTGTTATATACCCTTGGTTACATCACCCCTGGCTTACCAGTGTTATATACCCGTGGTTACATCATCCCTGGCTTACCAGTGTTATATACCCGTTGTTACATCACCCCTGGCTTACCAGTGTTATATACCCTTGGTTACATCACCCCTGGCTTACCAGTGTTATATACCCGTGGTTATATCACCCCTGGCTTACCAGTGTTATATACCCGTGGTTACATCACCCCTGGCTTACCAGTGTTATATACCCGTGGTTACATCACCCCTGGCTTACCAGTGTTATATACCCGTGGTTACATCACCCCTGGCTTACCAGTGTTATATACCCTTGGTTACATCACCCCTGGCTTACCAGTGTTATATACCCGTGGTTACATCACCCGTGGCTTACCAGTGTTATATACCCGTGGTTACATCACCCCTGGCTTACCAGTGCTATATACCCGTGGTTACATCACCCCTGGCTTACCAGTGCTATATACCCGTGGTTACATCGCCCCTGGCTTACCAGTGCTATATACCCGTGGTTACATCACCCCTGGCTTACCAGTGCTATATACCCGTGGTTACATCACCCCTGGCTTACCAGTGCTATATACCCGTGGTTACATCACCCCTGGCTTACCAGTGTTATATACCCGTGGTTACATCACCCCTGGCTTACCAGTGTTATATACCTGTGGTTACATCACCCCTGGCTTACCAGTGTTATATACCCGTGGTTACATCACCCTGGCTTACCAGTGTTATATACCCGTGGTTACATCACCACTGGCTTACCAGTGCTATATACCCGTGGTTACATCACCCCTGGCTTACCAGTGTTATATACCCGTGGTTACATCACCCCTGGCTTACCAGTGTTATATACCTGTGGTTACATCACCCCTGGCTTACCAGTGTTATATACCCGTGGTTACATCACCCCTGGCTTACCAGTGTTATATACCCGTGGTTACATCACCACTGGCTTACCAGTGCTATATACCCGTGGTTACATCACCCCTGGCTTACCAGTGTTATATACCCGTGGTTACATCACCCCTGGCTTACCAGTGCTATATACCCGTGGTTACATCACCCCTGGCTTACCAGTGCTATATACCCGTGGTTACATCACCCCTGGCTTACCAGTGCTATATACCCGTGTTTACATCACCCCTGGCTTACCAGTGCTATATACCCGTGGTTACATCACCCCTGGCTTACCAGTGCTATATACCCGTGGTTACATCACTCCTGGCTTACCAGTGTTATATACCCGTGGTTACATCACCCCTGGCTTACCAGTGTTATATACCCGTGGTTACATCACCCCTGGCTTACCAGTGTTATATACCCGTGGTTACATCACCCCTGGCTTACCAGTGTTATATACCCGTGGTTACATCACCCCTGGCTTACCAGTGTTATATACCCGTGGTTAAGTAACCGTTGGCTTATCTTGCTATATACCGATGGTAAAGCACCCGCCGATGTCCCGGAGTTAGGTATATATGTCTCATTAAAAACAGATCACATTCCATCACATAATAAGAGGAATGGAACACTAAAAAATATAATGTTTGTATACAGCGAAAGTAACTTGAACTATGGAGAGTGAGCGACAAGCAGTGAGGATCTCTTTGGTAGAATTCTTGTACTGTAAATAACGATGCAGTGTGTGTGGGTCCCGGCAACGTTGGTACATTCAGAGGTGCGAATGTCTTCGATAAAACTGTGTATCAAGTGTTAGAGTTGTCTGGACGGATCGTGCAGAGCGAGAGCTTCACAGATGGAAGATCACATAAACATAGTGAATGCGTCGTGGAGAGTTAGAGCTTCACTACATAGGTAGAAGATCACATATACATAGTGAGTGTATGGTGGAGAGCGAGAGCTTCCCTACACAGGTGGAAGATCACATAAACAGAGTGAACGTGTTGTCATGGAAACCAGGTGATGGGGTAAAATAATTTAAACAGAACTACCAAGAGAATAAATAAATAAATAAAAGTGAAAAGGGGAATAATTTAAAACCCTTGTAGAACACACTGACAAAAAATGAGAGTTATAGAGATGTAATGAGAAGAAAGAGTAAAGAGAGACGAGAAAGAGAGAAGAGAGAAGAGAGAGAGAGAGAGAGAGAGAGAGAGAGAGAGAGAGAGAGAGAGAGAGAGAGAGAGAGAGAGAGAGAGAGAGAGAGAGAGAGAGAGAGAGAGAGAGAGAGAGAGAGAGAGAGAGAGAGAGAGAGAGAGAGAGA
>NC_069427.1:37489849-37502349 GCF_026875155.1 Cherax quadricarinatus | reverse complement strand
GACACTCTTCCTCTGGTCACCACCACCACAACCAGCTGACACTTCCTCTGGTCACACCCACCAGCTGACATTTTCTTTGGTCACCACCACCACAAGCTGACACTTCCTCTGGTCACCACCGCCATCTGACACTTCCTCTGGTCACCACCACCAGCTGACACTTCCTCTTGTCACCACCACCAGCTGACACTTCCTCTGGTCACCACCATCAGCTGACACTTCCTCTGGTCACCACCACTAGTTGACACTCTTCCTCTGGTCACCACCACCACCACCAGCTGACGCTTCCTCTGGTCACACCTATCAGCTGACACTTCCTCTGGTCACCACCACCAGCTGACACTTCCTCTGGCCACCACCACTAGATGACACTCTTCCTCTGGTCACCACCACCACAACCAGCTGACACTTCCTCTGGTCACACCCACCAGCTGACATTTTCTTTGGTCACCACCACCACAAGCTGACACTTCCTCTGGTCACCACCGCCATCTGACACTTCCTCTGGTCACCACCACCAGCTGACACTTCCTCTTGTCACCACCACCAGCTGACACTTCCTCTGGTCACCACCATCAGCTGACAGTTCCTCTGGTCACCACCACCAGCTGACACTTCCTCTGGCCACCACAACTAGATGACGCTCTTCCTCTGGTCACCACCACCACAACCAGCTGACACTTCCTCTGGCCACACCCACCAGCTGACATTTTCTTTGGTCACCACCACCACAAGCTGACACTTCCTCTGGTCACCACCGCCATCTGACACTTCCTCTGGTCACCACCACCAGCTGACACTTCCTCTTGTCACCACCACCAGCTGACACGTCCTCTGGTCACCACCACCAGCTGACACTTCCTCTGGTCACCACCACTAGTTGACACTCTTCCTCTGGTCACCACCACCACCACAAGCTGACGCTTCCTCTGGTCACACCCACCAGCTGACACTTCCTCTGGTCACCACCACCAGCTGACACTTCATCTGGTAACCACCACCAGCTGACACTTCCTCTGGTCACCATCACCATCTGACACTTCATCTGGTAACCACCACCAGCTGACACTTCCTCTGGTCACCACCACCACCACCACCAGCTGACACTTCCTTTGGTCACACCCACCAGCTGATACTTCCTCTGGTTACCACCACCAGCTGACACTTCCTCTGGTCACCACCACCACCAGCTGACACTTCCTGTGGTCACTACCACCAGCTGACACTTCCTCTGGTCACCACCACCACCGGCTGACACTTCCTCTGGTCACCACCACCACCATCTGACACTTCCTCTGGTCACCACCACCAGCTGACACTTCCTCTTGTCACCACCACTAGATGACACTCTTCCTCTGGTCACCACCACCACAACCAGCTGACACTTCCTCTGGTCACACCCGCCAGCTGACATTTTCTTTGGTCACCACCACCACAAGCTGACACTTCCTCTGGTCACCACCGCCATCTGACACTTCCTCTGGTCACCACCACCAGCTGACACTTCCTCTTGTCACCACCACCAGCTGACACTTCCTCTGGTCACCACCATCAGCTGACAGTTCCTCTGGTCACCACCACCAGCTGACACTTCCTCTGGCCACCACAACTAGATGACGCTCTTCCTCTGGTCACCACCACCACAACCAGCTGACACTTCCTCTGGCCACACCCACCAGCTGACATTTTCTTTGGTCACCACCACCACAAGCTGACACTTCCTCTGGTCACCACCGCCATCTGACACTTCCTCTGGTCACCACCACCAGCTGACACTTCCTCTTGTCACCACCACCAGCTGACACTTCCTCTGGTCACCACCACCAGCTGACACTTCCTCTGGTCACCACCACTAGTTGACACTCTTCCTCTGGTCACCACCACCACCACCAGCTGACGCTTCCTCTGGTCACACCCACCAGCTGACACTTCCTCTGGTGACCACCACCAGCTGACACTTCATCTGGTAACCACCACCAGCTGACACTTCCTCTGGTCACCATCACCATCTGACACTTCCTCTGGCCACCACCACTAGTTGACACTCTTCCTCTGGTCACCACCACCACCACCAGCTGACACTTCCTTTGGTCACACCCACCAGCTGATACTTCCTCTGGTTACCACCACCAGCTGACACTTCCTCTGGTCACCACCACCACCAGTTGACACTTCCTGTGGTCACTACCACCAGCTGACACTTCCTCTGGTCACCACCACCACCGGCTGACACTTCCTCTGGTCACCACCACCACCACCATCTGACACTTCCTCTGGTCACCACCACCACCGGCTGACACTTCCTCTGGTCACCACCACCACCGGCTGACACTTCCTCTGGTCACCACCACCACCGGCTGACACTTCCTCTGGTCACCACCACCACCAGCTGACACTTCCTCTGGTCACCACCACCACCAGCTGACACTTCCTGTGGTCACTACCACCAGCTGACACTTCCTCTGGTCACCACCACCACCGGCTGACACTTCCTCTGGTCACCACCACCACCAGCTGATACTTCCTCTGGTCACCACCACCACCTGCTGACACTTCCTCTGGTCACCACCACCACCAGCTGACACTTCCTCTGGTCACCACCACCACCACCGGCTGACACTTCCTCTGGTCACCACCACCACGTCTGTTTGTTCATCCTCTCCCCCGGTTCACATGCACGTTCTCTCGCCAACTCACAATAACGTCAGACTAAGAATTGTTATTTTAGATTACATGTGGGATATAAGTTTGGGTGTGTAGCGCTGCCAGGCAGCAGGCAAGGCGCTCTACCAACAACTGGTCGAGCTTAGTCAATGGTCGAGTGAGTCGCATGTGTACCTGGAAACACTGGCGACTGAGTCGCATGTGTACCTGGAAACACTGGTGACTGAGTCGCATGTGTACCTGGAAACACTGGCGACTGAGTCGCATGTGTACCTGGAAACACTGGTGACTGAGTCGCATGTGTACCTGGAAACACTGGTGACTGAGTCGCATGTATACCTGGAAACACTGGCGACTGAGTCGCATGTGTACCTGGAAACACTGGCGACTGAGTCGCATGTGTACCTGGAAACACTGGTGACTGAGTCGCATGTGTACCTGGAAACACTGGCGACTGAGTCGCATGTGTACCTGGAAACACTGGTGACTGAGTCGCATGTGTACCTGGAAACACTGGTGACTGAGTCGCATGTGTACCTGGAAACACTGGCGACTGAGTCGCATGTGTACCTGGAAACACTGGCGACTGAGTCGCATGTGTACCTGGAAACACTGGCGACTGAGTCGCATGTGTACCTGGAAACACTGGCGACTGAGTTGCATGTGTACCTGGAAACACTGGCGACTGAGTCGCATGTGTACCTGGAAACACTGGCGACTGAGTCGCATGTGTACCTGGAAACACTGGCGACTGAGTCGCATGTGTACCTGGAAACACTGGCGACTGAGTCGCATGTGTACCTGGAAACACTGGCGACTGAGTCGCATGTGTACCTGGAAACACTGGTGACTGAGTCGCATGTGTACCTGGAAACACTGGCGACTGAGTCGCATGTGTACCTGGAAACACTGGTGACTGAGTCGCATGTGTACCTGGAAACACTGGTGACTGAGTCGCATGTGTACCTGGAAACACTGGCGACTGAGTCGCATGTGTACCTGGAAACACTGGCGACTGAGTCGCATGTGTACCTGGAAACACTGGCGACTGAGTCGCATGTGTACCTGGAAACACTGGCGACTGAGTCGCATGTGTACCTGGAAACACTGGTGACTGAGTCGCATGTGTACCTGGAAACACTGGTGACTGAGTCGCATGTGTACCTGGAAACACTGGCGACTGAGTCGCATGTGTACCTGGAAACACTGGCGACTGAGTCGCATGTGTACCTGGAAACACTGGCGACTGAGTCGCATGTGTACCTGGAAACACTGGCGACTGAGTCGCATGTGTACCTGGAAACACTGGCGACTGAGTCGCATGTGTACCTGGAAACACTGGCGACTGAGTCGCATGTGTACCTGGAAACACTGGCGACTGAGTCGCATGTGTACCTGGAAACACTGGCGACTGAGTCGCATGTGTACCTGGAAACACTGGCGACTGAGTCGCATGTGTACCTGGAAACACTGGCGACTGGATCCACTTCCATTCCCACAAGTAATCTAAAATTTATTTAGTTAGTCTGGCAGCCTCGATAAGAAAAGAATTTCAGCTGACGCTCCTTCATTTTTTCTGTGATGATTTGAGTTCTTATAATATTACCAAAGTTTTGTGTGTGTGTACATAAACATTTATTTTATTATTATTTATTAAAGATTCGCCGGTATTCTCCCGGCCCGGGCCTTTTCCAAGTGGTGGCCCGGCCTTGGCTCCCTCTTTAGGGAGTGTCTGAGACCTAAGTCTCCCATGGGAGGAGGCACAAGTACCTCCTCATCTTTGGGACCAACTGTCCCCAGGCCTAGCCACAAGCTAGGCCCCTCTGGTCTGCCATCCCCGCCACAAGGGGGCAAATGGGAATGACAGTCTTATGAGCTAAATGCTCGGGCTCAGGCACCTACCCTACCCTAGAAGGGTTAGGCATGGTGTCGATGTACATAAACATATTTATACATGTGCCGTATATGTAAAACTTGCCGAATAAGACAAGCGAAAATTTGTGTATGCAATAATTTTGCAAAAAATCATTCTGAACCTAACGAGAAAAATATATTTTATTATGTTTATTTATTATTAAATTATTGTAAGCTTATCTAATATATATATATATATATATATATATATATATATATATATATATATATATATATATATATATATATATATATATATATATTTATATATATATATATATATATATATATATATATATATATATATATATATATATATATATATATATATATATATATATATATATATATATATATATAGGGACCCTCATCTTCAGAGAAAAGAATAAAATTGCTTCAGGGAAAACTCAAGGATTTCCCTGAAGCTGTTTGAGAATTTTCTCCTACCACCCCTATATTATATACATATATATATATATATATATACATTATATATATATATATATATATATATATATATATATATATATATATATATATATATATATATATATATATATATATATATATATATATATATATATTTATATAATAAGCTTCAAGCAAAAATCGGCAGATTTCTCTTAGAAGCCGCTTGAATATTTTTCGTCTCCTTCCATCCCATATATTTTTAGGTTAAAATTTATTTATTTAAGTAGCACAATTACCAGTGTCGTAAGCATACTAAGAGAAAATACAATAAGTGCTCGGGGCCCAAGACTATTCAACAATATCCTGCCATGCATAGGGAAAATTACCAATAGACCCCTGGCTACTTTCAAGAGCGTCCTGGTCAGATACCTAAAGTCAGCACTCGACCATCTAGGCTGTGGTTCGTACGTTGGACTACATGCGGCCAGCATGTAGTCCAACGGGAGCCGAGAATGTGACAGATTTTTTTTCCTGCTGGATGGCCATACTGAGACACTGGAACTGGAAGGTGGCAACCTCTGCATCTCTGATGTGTCTGAAACCCTGTTTTTTGAGGAAGCCAGTGCATATTTTCCCAATACTCCAAAGGTCTCCAATTCTGCTGGAAAATTTTATTACTGACGGCCCATGTCCCCATATGTGTTGAGTTTGAATTCTTCTTTGTGATCAGCAGCACCTCGCTTTTCCTAACACTTTTATTGATATAGGTGTCATCCGGAAAGGATACACAGTCGTATGCTAGTAGTATATCGGGGATAGATTAGGATCCTTTCATGTGGATAGAGGGATTACTGGGACTACTGGATGCTAGGAATCAATATTTCCTCACAGTTGGGCTCCCAGCTCTAACGAGATTCGTCTTGATAATGTTCACTTTGTTATGTATTGTATGCCAACCCTTGGGGGTTAGACAGTTTAGACCTTGTGGACAATATTGGGTTGCTTGTGCCTTGACACAAATGCACTCAGATTCAGTGTGACCTGCAGCAGAAAGGTGAGGAGCCACCGCATTATTGAAGGACCGTGGATCGAAACGTGTTCCCATGTGCACTCACAGTTTTGAGACAAGCAATAAGACTTCTTGATGGACGTTGCGGCAGCAAACATGCTTTTACACACTTTTTCTGCAATGGGGCTATCCCAGTCGGACTTTTTGTAGTAGGTAAAACGCATTCTGTGCATCAGTGTCTTCAGTCCCACTTTTCGTCTTCAAGACGTTGGAGACTCTTTTTCTAGACTCAGGCAGATGGTGTTGGAATCGCTCGTGCTTTTGGTAAGGCAGCCGTGATTTAGTCAATGATCTGTCGATTGGAGGAAACTACTTTCCATATGGTGAGCTTCAGTTTTCCTGATGCTCTCTTAAAGGGATTCTGCAGTGCCAACTAGAGTGCCATCATCCGAAAATCAGATTTTGAGTTCTCTCGACGTCCCCTCTGTGACTTCATTAAGAACTAGGCAGAAAACGAGAGGGGGCGAGGAAACCCGTTATTGCACACCTTCATATGAGTCGATTTCATGTTAAACAAGGAGGAGTTTTGAGGTATCACTGCAACACAATTGGATGAATGGATAAAAGGAAGGAAAATACTGATGAACAGGACAGAATACGGTATCCATTTTAAGTTTAAAGCATTATCAAAGTCCATTTTAAACAGGGCAATAAGATCTGTTATGCTAGTAATTTTTGCCAGTGCTGACTGGGCAGCTGCCTCATAGCTTTACTGAGTTCTAAATCACACCTCAGTATAATGCAAAATTTGTAAATTACCCAGAAATCGCTCATTTTGAAAATATACTTTTAAAATTTATTATTTTAACCTCTACTTTCTGATCCTCTTATTTACTGAAAATTACACTGAATCTAAATTTACAGTGGAAAGTGTATATATGACACATGCGTCACAATACCTGATCAACTTGTTGAAAGTGATTGCATAAAACCCTTTGGTACAAGGGCTACGGCAGTTCCGCAATTTCATGCTCTGAATCTAGTCTAAAGCCGAGGAGCAACGGCAATGATCTCTGGATGCATCTACAGGTTGTTCAGTGGATAAATACCTTTGACACAGCGACAGCCACACGTGAGGACCCTGATGTAACCATCGATGCTGGAGGGCCCCTTGAGCTGGTCTTCAAGAAGGTAGGTGTTGTGGCTGGTTGAGATGAAGTAGTGACCTAGAGGCTGGGTCATGTCTTGACACACTTGCCGCTGACTTGGGTCAAACAGGTCACATTCATCACTCATTAAATACCGCGTGAAACCTGCAGGGAAGGCGGAGACAGTGAGATATATCATTAAAGTGTACTAGACACTTGTCAACGTATATACAATAGACACTTGTACACAGAAAAGCAAAGTATAAAGAGTCTGTGTATTCCCATCTCCTGAGATCTTCAGTTGTACAGAAAAGTAAAGAATCTAAGATTATACAGCTGGCAGATATAAATGTCACATGTGTGACGAGTGGGAGGAGTTACTAAACTTAAACAATGGTTTGGAATATGAGTGGAATATCCTAATTTACATACATTCCCTGAGTGCATGTAATTAACAGACACCAGTCATCCATGGGTGAACCAGTTATCCATGTATGAACCAGTTATCCATGGGTGAACCAGTTATCCATGGGTGAACCAGTTATCCATGGGTGAACCAGTCATAGAAATCTGAAGTCTGTAGCCTAGAGTTAGTCCATTTCAAACCCCTCCCTATATACATAAGAAGCACTGAGAAGTGTGAAAGTAATTTCCCCCCCCCCCGTGGCTTGTCTTGCACACAGACACACACACAGACACACACACACACACACACACACACACACACACATATATATATATATATTATATATATATATATATATATATATATATATATATATATATATATATATATATATATATATATATATATATATATGTCGTGCCGAATCTGTAAAACTGGTCAATTAGCAAGAACTCATTTAAAATTAAGTCCATTCTAAAATTTTCTCTTATACGTTTAAAGATATATATTTTTCATTAATGTTGATGTAAAAATTTATAATTTTGCACCAAAAGGAACTTAGAAAACTTACCTAACCTTATTATAACAAGAACAATTTATTTTAGCCTAACCCAACTAAATATATTTTAGTTTTGTTTACAGTAATTTAATACTAAACAAACACAGTGAAATATATTTT
Source organism: Cherax quadricarinatus (assembly GCF_026875155.1). Classification (NCBI taxonomy): domain Eukaryota; kingdom Metazoa; phylum Arthropoda; class Malacostraca; order Decapoda; family Parastacidae; genus Cherax; species Cherax quadricarinatus. The sequence goes on along the minus strand of NC_069427.1, from coordinate 37,494,118 downwards.
TTTCGTAAAGTTCAGAATGATTTTAGCGAAATTATTGCATACACAAATTTTCACTTGTCCTATATGGCAAGATGAGCGTTGCTATTTAAGCCAATATCGCAAGTTCTGCCTATTCGGCACGACATATATATATATATAATATATATTATATATATATATATATATATATATATATATATATATATATATATATATATATATATATATATATATATATATATATATATATATATATATATATATATATATATATATATATATATATGTTTATATATACATAACAATACTTTACACTATCTAAAAATTGGAAAACTGGACGGCAAAAGCTTTTCCAAATGGCTAAGGACTCCTCGGACTGGTATTAATTCTGTGCTATTCATATGACGAACGCAATATTTTTGAATCCCTTCTCATGTGTGTTGATGAGCAACAACCTCAGAATGTAGCTCCTGAGTTACTTAAACATCACTTATTTGAAGAACTATGATGAATTTTGACTCGTTTTGAATGTATCACATTTTCTTGTTAGAATATTATTTATAAGGTACATTTTTTATGACTGCTTAATCCTGCCAAAGCGTTTGATAACAATGGTCCTTCACTTGTAGTATTCATATAAAGTACATTTAAACATTGATAGATAACTGGGTTTTGTCGACTCATTTGCTCGCTGGCAATGGCAGGTTGTGTGAAGACGCCTCTATCATGCTGCAGAGAGGAGTGGTTTCTTGCATTTACTTTGTCTAATGGAGAAGAATAAAAGCCACTATTCACAATTAACCCACACTCTGAAGAATAAGCTTTAGACGAAGTTTCGGTCTAGATCCAACACTGATACGTCATCTGCAGCTTCCACTCCAAAGTGCTGACTGGATGCGATTGATGTACTGCTGAGAACATTACAAAATATGCCCGTGGCAGAAGACGCCTTTACTGGTCATCGTATCGCTCTGTTAAACATCTTAACAGAGCAAAATATTTGTAAAAAAAATCAGCAAGATTTATCGTACTTGTCAGTTTCTAACCGGCAAGATTCTCTTAAGGCCTGATATACAATAACATTTCCGTTGAGTATCTTAGACTTTAGAATTTACCTTAAACCAGCCAGTCCTTTCACATGGTCATATATAAAAAATTAAAACTCCTCAGGTATTGTTTTACGATGGCTTAGCTCTAGGGAACGAATGGATTTGTCAGTTAATAACAGAGGAGGGGAGTTAGTACATGGTGAGACGGAGGTATTGGGTAGATGGTGGGAATATTTTGAGGAACTTTTAAATATCGATGAAGAAAGGGAGGCGGTAATTTCATGCACTGGTCAGGGAGGTATACCATCTTTTAGGAATGAAGAAGAACAGGATGTGAGTGTGGGGGAGATGAGTGAGGCATTACGTAGAATGAAACGGGGTAAAGCAGCTGGAACTGACGGGATCATGACAGAAATGTTAGAAGCAGGGGGGGCATATAGTGTTGGAGTGGTTGGTGTTTCTGTTTAATAAATGTATGAAAAAGGGGAAGGCACCTAGGGATTGGCAGAGAGCATGTATAGTTCCTTTACATAAAGGTAAGGGGGACAAAAGAGATTGTAAAAATTATAGGGGAATAAGTTTACTGAGTATACCAGCTAAAGTGTACGGTAGGGCTGTTATTGAAAGAATTAGAGGTAAGACAGGGAGTATGATTGCAGATGAGTAAGGAGGCTTTAGAGTGGGTAGGGGATGTGTAGATCAAGTGTTTACATTGAAGCATATATGTAAGCAGTATTTTGATAAAAGTATGGAAGTTTTCGTTGCATCTATGGATTTAGAAAGGCATATGATAGAGTGTATAGGGGAGCAATGTGGCAGTTGTAGCAAGTGTATGGAATAGGTAGTAAGTTAAGAAATGCTGTAAAGAGTTTTTATGAGGATAGTGAGGCTCAGGTTAGGGTGTGTAGAAGAGAGGGAGATTACTCCCCGGTAAAAGTAGGTCTTAGACAGGGATGTGTAATGTCACCATGGTTGTTTAATATATTTATAGATGGGGTTGTGAAAGAAGTAAATTCTAGGGTGTTCGAGAGAGGGGTGGGATTAAATTATGGAGAATCAAGTACAATATGGGAGTTGACACAATTACTTTTCGCTGATGATACTGTGCTTATGGGAGATTCTAAAGAAAAGTTGCAAAGGTTAGCACGAGTTTGGGAGTGTGTGTAAAGGTAGAAAGTTGAAAGTGAACATAGATAAGAGTAAGGTGATGAGGGTATCAAATGATTTAGATAAAGAAAAATTGGATATCACATTGTAGAGAGGGAATACGGAAGAAGTGAATGTTTTCAGATATTGAGGAGTTGACTTGTCAGCGGATGGGTTTATGAAGGATGAGGTTAATCATAGAACTGATGATTAAAAAAGGTGAGTGGTGCGTTGAGGTATTTGTAGAGACAAAAGACGTTATCCATGGAGGCAAAGAAGGGAATGTATAAAAGTATAGTGGTACCAACACTCTTATATGGGTGTGAAGCTTGGGTTGTTAATGTTGCAGTGAGGAGGCGGCTGGAGGCAGCAGAGATGGCCTGTCTATGGGCAATGTGTGGTGGAAATATTATGCAGAGCATTCGGAGTATGGAAATTAGGAGGTGTGGAGTTAATAAAAGTATTAGTCAGAGGGTTGAAGAGGGGTTGTTGAGGTGGCTCGGTCATTTAGAGAGAATGGATCAAAGTAGAATGACTTGGAGAGCGTATAAATTTGTAGGGGGAGGAAGTCGGGGTAGGGGTCGTCCTCGAAAAGGTTGGAGGGAGGGGGTAAAGGAAGTTTTGTGGGCGAGGGGCTTGGGCTTCCAGCAAGCGTGCGTGAGCGTGTTAGATAGGAGTGAATGGAGACGAATGGTTTTCGGGATCTTATGAGCTGTTGGAGTGTGAGCAGGGTAATATTTAGTGAAGGGATTCAGGGAAACCAACCGGTTATTTGTACATTGCTGGACTTGAGTCCTGGAAATGGGAAGTACAATGTCTGCACTTTAAAAGAGGGGTTTGGGATATTGGCAGTTAGGAAGGATACGTTATATATCTTCATATATGCTTCTAAACTGTCGTCTCTGAGCACCTCTGCAAAGACATTGATCATGCATGAGTGAGGTGAAAGTGTTAAATGATGATGAAAGTATTTTCATAATGGGGATTTTTTTTTTTTGGGTCACCCTGCCTCGGTGGGAGACGGCCGACTTGTTGATATATATATATATATATATAATATATATATATATATATATATATATATATATATATATATATATATATATATATATATATATATATATATATATATATATATATATATATATATCGTGCCGAATAGGCAGAACTTGCCATCTTGGCTTAAATAGCAACGCTCATCTTGCCATATAGGACAAGTGAAAATTTGTGTATGCAGTAATTTCGCCAAAATCATTTTAAACCTAACGAAAAAAATATATTGCACTGTGTTTGTTTAGTATTAAATTACTATAAACAAATCTAAAATATATTTAGTTGGGTTAGGCTAAAATAAATTGTTCTTGTTATAATAAGGTTAGGTAAGTTTTCTAAGATTCTTCTGGTGCAAAGTTAAAATTTTTTACATTAACATTAATGAAAAAAATATATCTTTGAACGTACAAGAGAAAATTTCAGAAAGGACTTCATTTTAAATGAGTTCTTGCTAAGTGACCAGTTTTACATATTCGGCACGACATATATATATACATATATATATATATATATATATATATATATATATATATATATATATATATATATATATATATATAATATATATATATATATATTATATATATAAGATTTAAGAGATACATTGTTAATATAAAGGTGGCATATACCGTACATGTTGTTACGTGTGTATCACCGATTATAAGGCGAAAATCTCATCCAGCTCCTCAGAGCTGGGGCGTGTGCCCAAAATACAGCAGGCATTATCCCTTTGAACAGCCGCACTGAGCCGCTGGAACAGAAAACTAGCTGCCCTGGGATCCCTAGTTACCCTGATGAGTCTTTTTCCCAGCTCCTTAAGGAATTTAGATGCATTATTTCCCCATGAGCCAAGGGTCTCTGAGCCTATGGGAACAAACATATAATGATGGGCAAGTTCTCCATATTTTCTAGACTTTTGGGACTCCCTGAAGCTGGCAGCTGCCCCTCCTTCTTCCCTGGTGTATTGGAGATAGGTATCAGCTAAGGTAGATGCACATGTATGGTCCCACACCACCTGCTTCCCGTCTGTCCAGGCTTGAAG
>NC_069427.1:37437349-37484849 GCF_026875155.1 Cherax quadricarinatus | reverse complement strand
GACAGATGTACAGTCTCGACGCCTGACAGATGTACAGTCTCGACGCCTGACAGATGTACAGTCTCGACGCCTGACAGATGTACAGTCTCGACGCTTGACAGATGTACAGTCTCGACGCCTGACAGAGTGTACAGTCTCGACGCTGACAGATGTACAGTCTCGACGCTGACAGATGTACAGTCTCGACGCCTGACAGATGGTACAGTCTCGACGCTTGACAGATGTACAGTCTCGACGACTTGGCAGATGTACAGTCTCGACGCTTGACAGATGTACAGTATCGACGCTTGGCAGATGTACAGTCTCGACGCCTGACAGATGTACAGTCTCGACGCTTGGCAGATGTACAGTCTCGACGCTTGGCAGATGTACAGTCTCGACGCCTGACAGATGTACAGTCTCGACGCTTGGCAGATGTACAGTCTCGACGCTTGACAGATGTACAGTCTCGACGCCTGACAGATGTACAGTCTCGACGCTTGACAGATGTACAGTCTCGACGCTTGACAGATGTACAGTCTCGACGCTTGACAGATGTACAGTCTCGACGCTTGACAGATATACAGTCTCGACGCTTGACAGATGTACAGTCTCGACGCCTGACAGATGTACAGTCTCGACGCTTGACAGATGTACAGTCTCGACGCCTGACAGATGTACAGTCTCGACGCTTGACAGATGTACAGTCTCGACGCCTGACAGATGTACAGTCTCGACGCCTGACAGATGTACAGTCTCGACGCTTGACAGATGTACAGTCTCGACGCTTGACAGATGTACAGTCTCGACGCCTGACAGATGTACAGTCTCGACGCTTGACAGCTGTACAGTCTCGACGCCTGACAGATGTACATTCTCGACGCCTGACAGATGTACAGTCTCGACGCCTGACAGATGTACAGTCTCGACGCCTGACAGATGTACAGTCTCGACGCCTGACAGATTGTACAGTCTCGACGCCTGACAGATGTACAGTCTCGACGCCTGACAGATGTACAGTCTCGACGCTTGGCAGATGTACAGTCTCGACGCCTGACAGATGTACAGTCTCGACGCTTGGCAGATGTACAGTCTCGACGCTTGGCAGATGTACAGTCTCGACGCCTGACAGATGTACAGTCTCGACGCTTGGCAGATGTACAGTCTCGACGCTTGACAGATGTACAATCTCGACGCCTGACAGATGTACAGTCTCGACGCTTGACAGATGTACAGTCTCGACGCTTGACAGATGTACAGTCTCGACGCTTGACAGATATACAGTCTCGACGCTTGACAGATGTACAGTCTCGACGCCTGACAGATGTACAGTCTCGACGCTTGACAGATGTACAGTCTCGACGCCTGACAGATGTCAGTCTCGACGCTTGACAGATGTACAGTCTCGACGCCTGACAGATGTACAGTCTCGACGCCTGACAGATGTACAGTCTCGACGCTTGAGAGATGTACAGTCTCGACGCTTGACAGATGTACAGTCTCGATCGCCTGCACAGATGTTCAGTCTCGACGCTTGACAGCTGTACAGTCTCGACGCCTGACAGATGTACAGTCTCGACGCCTGACAGATGTACAGTCTCGACGCCTGACAGATGTACAGTCTCGACGCCTGACAGATGTACAGTCTCGACGCCTGACAGATGTACAGTCTCGACGCCTGACAGATGTACATTCTCGACGCTTGACAGATGTACAGTCTCGACGCTTGACAGATGTACAGTCTCGACGCTTGACAGCTGTACATTCTCGACGCCTGACAGATGTACAGTCTCGACGCTTGACAGATGTACATTCTCGACGCTTGACAGATGTACAGTCTCGACGCTTGACAGATGTACATTCTCGACGCCTGGCAGATGTACATTCTCGACGCCTGACAGATGTACAGTCTCGACGCTTGACAGATGTACATTCTCGACGCCTGGCAGATGTACAGTCTCGACGCTTGACATGTATATTCTCGACGCCTGACAGAAGTACATTCTCGACGCTTGACAGATGTACATTCTCGACGCCTGGCAGATGTACAGTCTCGACGCCTGACAGATGTACAGTCTCGACGCTTGACAGATGTACATTCTCGAAGCCTGGCAGATGTAGTCTCGACGCATGACAGATGCACAGTCTCGACGTATGACAGATGCACAGTCTCGACGTATGACAGATGTACATTCTCGACGCTTGACAGATGTATAGTCTCGACGCTTGACAGATGTACATTCTCGACGATTGACAGATGTATATTCTCGACGCCTGACAGATGTACAGTCTCGACGCTTGACAGATGTACATTCTCGACGCCTGACAGATGTACAGTCTCGACGCATGACAGATGCACAGTCTCGACGTATAACAGATGCACAGTCTCGACGTATGACAGATGTACAGTCTCGACGTATGACAGATGTACAGTCTCGACGTATGACAGATGTACAGTCTCGACGTATGACAGATGTACAGTCTCGACGCATGACAGATGTACAGTCTCGACGTATGACAAATGTACAGTCTCGACGCATGACAGATTTACAGTCTCGACGCATGACAGATGTACAGTCTCGACGCCTGGCAGATGTACATTCTCGACGCCTGACAGATGTACATTCTCGACGCTTGACAGATGTACATTCTCGAGGCCTGACAGATGTACATTCTCGACGCCTGACAGATGTACAGTCTCGACGTCTGACAGATGTACAGTCTCGACGCATGAGAGATGTACAGTCTCGACGCATGACAGATGTACAGTCTCAACGCATGACAGATGTACAGTCTCGTTGTATGATAGACGTACAGTCTCGTTGCATGATAGACGAACAGTCTCGACCCATGATAGACGTACAGTCTCGCCGCATGATAGACGAACAGTCTCGTTGCATGATAGACATACAGTCTTGTTGATTGATAGACGTACAGTCTCGACCCATGATAGACGTACAGTCTCGCCGCATGATAGACGTACAGTCTCGTTGCATGATAGACGAACAGTCTCGATCCATGATAGATGTACAGTCTCGCCGCATGATAGACGAACAGTCTCGTTGCATGACAGACGTACAGTCTCGTTGCATGATAGACGTACAGTCTCTATCCATGGTAGACGTACAGTCTCGCCTCATGATAGACGTACAGCCTCGACCCATGATAGACGTACAGTCTCGTTGCATGATAGACGTACAGCCTCGACCCATGATAGACGTATAGTCTCGTTGCATGATAGACGTACAGTCTCGATCCATGATAGACGTACAGTCTTGACCCATGATAGACGTACAATCTCGCCGCATGATAGAGGTACAGTCTCGACTCATGATAGACATACAGTCCCGACCCATGATAGACGTACAGTCTCGACGCATGATAGATGTACAGTCTCGACGCATGATAGGCGAACAGTCTCGACCCATGATAGACTACAGCCTCGATCCATGATAGACGTACAGTCTCGACCCATGATAGACGTATAGTCTCGACGCATGATAGGCGAACAGTCTCGACCCATGATAGACGTACAGTCTCGACCCATGATAGACGTATAGTCTCGACGCATGATAGGCGAACAGTCTCGACCCATGATAGACTACAGCCTCGATCCATGATAGACGTACAGTCTCGACCCATGATAGACGTATAGTCTCGACGCATGATAGGCGAACAGTCTCGACCCATGATAGACTACAGCCTCGATCCATGATAAACGTACAGTCTTGACCCATGACAGACGTATAGTCTCGACACATGATAGATGTACAGTCTCGACACATGATAGGCGAACAGTCTCGCCGCATGATAATCGTACAGTCTCGACCCATGATAGACGTATAGTCTCGACCCATGATAGACGTACAGCCTCGACCCATGATAGACGTACAGCCTCGACCCATGATAGACGTACAGTCTCGACCCATGATAGACGTATAGTCTCGACGCATGATAGGCGAACAGTTTTGACCCATGATAGACTACAGCCTCGATCCATAATAGATGTACAGTCTCGACCCATGATAGACGTACAGCCTCGACGCATGATAGGCGAACAGTCTCGACCCATGATAGACGTACAGTCTCGACCCATGATAGACGTACAGTCTCGACCCATGATAGACGTACAGCCTCGACCCATGATAGACGTACAGCCTCGACCCATGATAGACGTACAGCCTCGACCCATGATAGACGTACAGCCTCGACCCATGATAGACGTACAGCCTCGACCCATGATAGACGTACGCCTCGACCGTGATAGACGTACAGCCTCGACCCATGATAGACGTACAGCCTCGACCCGTGATAGACGTACAGCCTCGACCCATGATAGACGTACAGCCTCGACCCATGATAGACGTACAGCCTCGACCCGTGATAGACGTACAGCCTCGACCCATGATAGACGTACAGCCTCGACCCATGATAGACGTACAGCCTCGACCCATGATAGACGTACAGCCTCGACCCATGATAGACGTACAGCCTCGACCCGTGATAGACGTACAACCTCGACCCATGATAGACGTACAGCCTCGACCCATGATAGACGTACAGCCTCGACCCGTGATAGACGTACAGCCTCGACCCGTGATAGACGTACAGCCTCGACCCATGATAGACGTACAGCCTCGACCCATGATAGACGTACAGCCTCGACCCGTGATAGACGTACAGCCTCGACCCATGATAGACGTACAGCCTCGACCCATGATAGACGTACAGCCTCGACCCATGATAGACGTACAGCCTCGACCCATGATAGACGTACAGCCTCGACCCGTGATAGACGTACAGCCTCGACCCATGATAGACGTACAGCCTCGACCCATGATAGACGTACAGCCTCGACCCGTGATAGACGTACAGCCTCGACCCATGATAGACGTACAGCCTCGACCCGTGATAGACGTACAGCCTCGACCCGTGATAGACGTACAGCCTCGACCCATGATAGACGTACAGCTCGACCCATGATAGACGTACACGCTCGACCCGTGATAGACGTACAGCCTCGACCCATGATAGACGTACAGCCTCGACCCATGATAGACGTACAGCCTGACCCATGATAGACGTACAGCTCGACCGTGATAGACGTACAGCCTCGACCCATGATAGACGTACAGCCTCGACCCGTGATAGACGTACAGCCTCGACCCATGATAGACGTACAGTCTCGCCGCATGATAGACTGTTAAGTAATGTACCTTTCAGACTTTTTAACGCATTAATTACGCTCGAATATAGAAAATATAGAGAATATATCAGAAATTTTGCTATATAAACATTCTTAATAACAGTAATACTCTTATCAGACTGATATAATAACAAGTCATTTGCTTTTATTTTTAAGCTTTTATTGTGGTGGCTTCCATGCCCTAAAAAATTCTGCTATTTAATCTATATTTCGCACACAGCCTGAAGCCGCAAAGATGAAAATTCCTTTGCGATCATGAAAAGTTTTTGCCAATTATTTTCCCGTCTCTGGAGGTGCTCTTATAACCACTTCTCACAGATTTTCAGAAATTTTTTGGCTCTCTATAAATCTCTCTAATACATATATATACATATATATATATATATATATATATATATATATATATATATATATATATATATATATATATATATATATATATATATATATATATATATATGTATATATATATATATATATATATATATATATATATATATATATATATATATATATATATATATATATATATATATATATATATATATATATAAATATGTATATATATATATATATATTGTTGTAACCACGAACGAGTTGTGTGTGTGTAAAAAACGTGTGGAAATTGAAAATCAAATCACCCCCCTTAAATGGTAATAAAAACTGGCAAAAACTTTTTAAGAGCGCCAAGGATCCTGATACATACAATCATAATAATATGAATAATAAAATAATAATAATAATAATAATAATAATAATAATAATAATAATAATAATAATAATAATAATAATAATAATAAAAAAATAATAATAATAATAATAATAATAATAATAATAATAATAATAAAAAAAATAATAATAATAATAATTATAATAATAATAATAGTAATAATAATAATATATAAATAATACATAATAATAATATTTATGATATAAATAACAACAACAACAATAATAATAATAATAATAATAATAATAATAATAATAATAATAATAATGCAAAAAACTCACCATCTATTAGCATTTGCCGGTTTTTTCTGGCCTCGGGAGCGGGCTCATATTTTTCTATCAGTTCCATCACTTTATCAGACGTCAAACCTGCCAACTGAAAAATGAAATGTCACGAATCCAAACATTTTGATCATCACATCATTCGATATAATACATACATGTATATACATATGCCAACACACACACACAATTATATATATATATATATATATATATATATATATATATATATATATATATATATATATATATATATATATATATATATATATATATATATATATATATATATATATATATATATATATATATATATATATGCAGGACAAGCCACGGGGGTGGAAATCTTTAGTTCAAGTGCTTTCACACTTCTCAGTGCGTCATTAGAAGCTGTGTTACAAAGGAGCAACCAAAGCAAGGAGAGAGGTCTCAGAGTAGCGTAGGTGTCGCCCACCACAGTTATCCTTAGACTGGGTTAGTGGTCGGTGCGAACCCCACCCTATCATCATCTCCCTACTACCCATATGGGGTAGGAGGGTTTCTGAGATGTCAAGTATGAAATTATAAGATATAAAAATCCAGCCCTAAGCTTTTTTTAATCTTTTATAACAGGTCATGTGGTCTGAGAAAATAAGTTTCTCGTTAGATACAGTAGACGTGGATAGCCCATTAAGACTCACAAAAGCTTACAAAGAACTCAATAATGATCAGCCTTTGGATCTCTCACGAGGTGATAAATCTAAGGTGGCTGTTATTTTGGACAAAACTGAATATTTAGAGAAAATGAACCATTTATTGAGTGATAATGAAACGTATGAACCGCTCATTAAAAATCCCACTGACCAAGTCAACAGCCATTTTAGTAAACACCTTAAAACGTTAAATATCTGTCAGCTAGGTCAGCAACTCTACCATATCTATATGGGGTAATCAAGACCTATAAGCCAGGATACCCAGCTCGTCCCATTATTAGTTTAGTAGGCTCAGCAGTATATAATCTATATAAATGGTTGGTTAAACTTCTAACTCCCATGGACGCACATATTAAAAATAATGTTAACCTCACTGAGAGGCTCCTGAAATTAAATGTCCCTCATGACTTTTCTTTAGTGAGCTTTGATGTCACAGCTCTGTTCACCAAAGTCCCTGCCCCTGACTTGCTTTCGTACCTCGAAGAGGAACTAGAAAACTTCTCCATGCCCTTCCCCATGAAAACAATAATTGAATTGGTAAAACTTTGTGTTACTGATTGCAAATTCGTGTTTGAAGGGAAATTCTATGCTCAAGAACAAGGTATGGCAATGGGAAATCCCTTTAGCCCCTTACTCAGCAACCTATATATGGAATTCTATGAGACCAGACATCTTCAAGACATTCTCCCAGATAAAGCTAGTTGGTTCAGATACGTAGATGATGTTCTTTGCCTGTGGCCTAATGATCACAGCATTGATGAGTTTCTTCCCAGACTCAGTGGCTTAGTACCTTCCATTAAGTTCACCACAGAACATGAAATAAATAACACTTTGCCGTTCCTATATGTTTTAATCCATCGTGTCGATAGAAAATTGAAATTCACAGTTTACAGGAAGTCCACCAATGTGTCGTCATACATTCACTACCATTCCAACCACGAAACCAGGGTAAAAAGGAGTGTGTTCCTCAAAATGTTCTTGAGAACCTTGCGCATCTGCAGTCCAGAGTACCTAGAGGACGAAATCAGCAAGATATTCAACATAGCCACAAAACTAAGATATCCTAAGGGTTTTGTCGAGGAGACACTAATGTCACCAAGAAAGGCTTTCTACAGGACTGAACCTAAAGAAGTGATGGCCAGGAAAAATGTACTAGTTTTACCATACAATGAGAATCTGGCTTGCCTCCGTGAGGCATTAAAAAAGATCAATATAAACCTTGCTTTCAAAAACACGGGAACAGTGAAACAAAGGCTGATTAAAAACACACCCTCCAACAAAGTTGGTGGAGTTTACAAGGTCCCATGTACTCAATGTCCTCTCCCATATATAGGTCAAACAGGTAAATTCCTGGAAACCAGAATTGCCCAGCATAAATGCTCAGTCAGGACAGGACAGGAGTCGAACGCCATCTTTAACCACGTTAGTGCATGTAATCACCCACCGGGGTGGGATGCTGCCTAGATTACAGTACCAAACAGTTCTGTCACGGAAAGAAACAATTGAATCTTCCCTCTTGAAACATGAAAGGAATACAGTATACAACTCAAATTATGGGTTATACAAGCTCGATAATTATTTGGCAGAGTCCACTGTATACAATCTTAAACAACAATGCTATAAAAAATCACAGGATTGTTCATTATTCCAGGTGGGTTGATGGATTAGTGACGCCCGACCAGTGTCTACGTACCAAAACTTCACACCACGTCAGCTGTGATGGTTATATAACGCGTGTAGCTGTTAATGTACCATAGAGTGACAAGCACACAAGATAAAGTAAGGAGAGGTTAAAGGGTATTAGTAGAATTTAGATCATAGAAATATTATCTGATAGGCATAGAAGTCCCCATGTATGGCATATTAACAGCCACTGAGAAAATTGTAGACAATATTTCGGAAGAGATACTTCTGAGTACATCAAATCAAATCAAATCAAATCAAGTTTATTCTCTATAAGAGTTACAATGTGTGGTTTACAGGATTTGGATATTGTGTGGTTTACATGTTATAAAACACTAATTACAGAGGGGGCCACTAGGACACCTAGCATGGCTAGGCATTTCCGGCAGACTTAGATTAGTTCTTAACATTAAATCCTTACAGATTATGGTATTAAGGCTAGGTGACTACATTATAATTTGTGAGTTTAGCAATGTGAATGCTTTTGTTTTAGCACAATACAAAGTGTCTATATTGGAGTATCATAGGCAAACTTATGACTAGTTAGGATTCATTATTTTAAGATTAAGATTAGTATTTCTGTGTTTATAGTCAGTGGGTGAGTGAAATTGTGAACCACCAGGTGGTTATCATGTAGTTAGTTGTCGGGGGAGTATCAGGGAGATAAGATGTTTTCTAACTGTAGTTTTGAAAGTGATGAGTGTGGGCTGCAGTTCTAGAGTTTTCAGGTAGGGTGTTCCAGATTTTTTGGTACTTTGAAATACATTGAATTTTTGTAAAGGTTAGTCGGACACGGGGAATGTCAATAGAGGTTTGTGTCTGTTGTTATGCCTGTGGATCCCGTCACAACTATCAAGAAAGCGTTTTAGGTTTAAGGTTTTAAAACTGGAATTTAAGGTCCTGTAGATATAGATGCACAGTAGTAAGGTGGGGTGTTCTGAACAGGAGTAAGTTTAAAATCTATGAAGAGTGTGGGGGGTGTCGCCAGGGATGGGATTTAGTGATTATTCTTATTGCGGCTTTTTGTTGGGTTATTATTTGGCTTTAGGTGTGTTTTCTGCAGTTGAACCACAAGCACAGATAGCAAAAGATGAGGTATGGATATATAAGTGAATGGTATTGTGTGAAAAGGGGAGTTTTTCGGCACGTAGTATCGTATCTTGGAGAGGATCCCACCATTTTGGGATACTTTTTTTGTTATGTGTTGGATATGGGTGCTGAAATTAGGTTTTGTCGAGCTATTGGCCAAGAATTTGCCCTCATTATGTCTGGCAATTAGAGTGTTGTCGATCTTAATGTTAAGTTGCGCAACACCTGCTCTGCTACCAAACATAATATAGTAGGTTTTGTCAGTGTTAAGTGTAAGTTTATTGGCTGTCATTCAAGTCGATATTTTGAGCAGCTCCTCGTTAACAATGGTGTTGAGGGTGGCAAGATTAGGGTGGGAGATGACATAAGTCGTGTCGTCAGCAAAGAGAATGGGTTTCAGGTGTTGGGATATGTTTGGAAGATCATTGATGTAAATGAGGAAGAGCAGGGTTCCAAGGACACTTCCCTGCGGAACTCAAGTATCAAGTGGCCGTATTGATGAGGCTGTCTTTAATAGTGACATATTGATACCTATTAGAATGGTAGGATTTAAAATATGCAAGCGCATCGGTAGAACATTCGAGTACATCAGAGCAGGAAATTTAAACGGACAAAGATCACATTGTATTCCTTTCTTTAATTATTTGAAAAGGTCACTCAAAATAATAGCTATCCATGTATACAGTATCTAACGAGAAACTTATTTTCTCAAACCATATGACCTGTTATAAACGATTAGAAAAAGCTTAGGGTTGGCTTTTTATATCTTATAATTTCATACTTGACATCTCAGAAACCCTCCAACCCCGTATGAGGAGTCGGGGATGATGGTAGGGTGGGGTTGGCACCGACCGCTAACCCAGTCTAAGGGTAACTGTGGACGGAGACACCTACGCTACTCTGAGACTTCTCTCCCTGCTTTGGTTGCACACTTTCAACAATGCACAGCTCCTGATGACGCACAGGGAAGTGTGAAAATAATTGAGCTAAAGATTTCCACCCCCAGTGGCTTGTCCTGCATAGTTAAGATCGCCCGACTGCGATTGTTTGCATATATATATATATATATAAATATATATATATATATATATATATAATATATATATATATATATTATATAATATAATATATATATATATATATATATATAATATATATATATATGTCGTGCCGAATAGGCAGAATTTGCGATCTTGCCTTAAATAGCAACGCTCATCTTGCCATACAGAACAAGCGAAAATTTGTGTATGCAATAATTCCGCCAAAACCTTTCTGAACCTAACGAAAACAATATATTTCACTGTGTTTGTTTAGTATTAAATTCTGTAAACAAATCTAAATATATTTTGTTGGGTTAGGCTAAAATAAATTGATCTTGTTATAATAAGGTTAGGTAAGTTTTCTAAGATTCTTTTGGTGCAAAATTAAAATTTTTTACATTAACGTTAATGAAAAAAATATATCTTTAAACGTATAAGAGAAAATTTTAGAAATGACTTAATTTTAAATGAGTTCTTGCTAATTGACCAGTTTTTTCATATTCGGCACGACATATATATATATATAATATATATATATATATAAATATATATATAATATATATATATATATATAATACAAATATATATATTATATTTATATATATAAAATATATATATTATATAAAATAATATAATATATATATATTATATAAATATTATATAATATATAATATATATAAAATATTTTAATATATTTACAAAAGCCCGGTTCTACATATGGCGTCTTTGTCTACTTTAATTAGATCTAGAGATAGAGAGATTTCACTTACGCCTTGCTCTCCTTCCAAGAATAAATGGAAGTCTTCTAGCGTTAAGTAATCCTTATTTGCGTATCTGAAATTAAGAGAAAGATAAAATAATATACTCAGTAACCAGTATTATAGAATGATGCGCACCTGTATTTTGACTTTCCAGAAGCTGAACTAGTGTTAAGAGATGACTGGGTGTGTTGGACCTGCCTAGCATGGCTGTGTGTGTTGGACCTGCCTACCAGGGCTGTGTCTGTTGGACCTGCCTAGCATGGCTGTGTGTGTTGGACCTGCCTAGCATGGCTGTGTGTGTTGTACGTTCCTACCATGACTGGGTGTGTTGGACCTGCCTAGTATAGCTGTGTGTGTTGGACCTGCCTAGCATGGCTGTGTGTGATGGACCTGCCTAGCATGGTTGTGTGTGTTGGACCTGCCTAGCATGGCTTTGTGTGTTGAACCTGCCTAGCATGGCTGTATGTGTAGGACCTGCCTAGCATGGTTGTGTGTGTTAGACCTGCCTAGCATAGCTATGTGTGTTGGACCTGCCTAGCATGGCTGTGTGTGTTGGACCTGCCTAGCATGGCTGTGTGTGTTGGACTTGCCTAGCATGGCTGGGTGTGTTGGACCTGCCTAGCATGGCTGCGTGTGTTGAACCTGCCTAGCATGGCTGTGTGTGTTGAACCTGCCTAGCATGGCTGTGTGTGTTGGATCTGCCTAGAATGGTTGAGTGTGTTGGACCTGCCTAGCATGGCTGTGTGTGTTGGACCTGCCTAGCATGGCAGAGTGTGTTGGACCTGCCTAACATGGCTGTGTGTGTTGGACCTGTCTAACATGGCTGTGTGTGTTGAACCTGCCTAGCATGGCTGTGTGTGTTGGACCTGCCTAGCATGGCTGTGTGTGTTGGACCTGCCTAGCATAGCTATGTGTGTTGGACCTGCCTAGCACTGCTGTGTGTGTTGGACCTGCCTAGCATGGCTGTGTGTGCTGGACCTGCTTAGCATGTTTGTGTGTGTTAGACCTGCCTAGCATGGCTGTGTGTGTTGGACCTGCCTAGCATGGCTGTGTGTGTTGAACCTGCCTAGCATGGCTGTATGTGTTGGACCTGCCTAGCATGGTTGTGTGTGTTGGACCTGCCTAGCATAGCTGTGTGTGTTGGACCTGCCTAGCATGGTTGTGTGTGTTGGACCTGCCTAGCATGGCTGTGTGTGTTGGCCTTGCCTAGCATGGCTGGTGATGGACCTGTCTATCATACCTGTGTGTGTTGGACCTGCCTAGCATGGCTGTGTGTGTTGGACCTGCCTAGTATGGCTGTGTGTGTTGGACCTGCCTAGCATAGTTGTATGTGTTGCATCTGCCTAGCATGGCTGTGTGTGTTGGACCTGCCTAGCATGGCTGGTGTTGGACCTGTCTATCATAGCTGTGTGTGTTGGACCTGCCTAGCATGGCTGTGTGTTGTACCTGCCTAGCATGGCTGTGTGTGTTGGACCTACCTAGCATGGCTGTGTGTGTTGGACCTGCCTAGCATGGATGTGTGTGTTGGACCTGCCTAGCATGGCTGTGTGTGTTGGACCTGCCTAGCATGGCTGTGTGTGTTGGACCTGCCTAGCATGGCTGTGTGAGTTGGACCTGCTTAGCATGGCTGTGTGTGTTGAACCTGTCTAGCATGGAGGTGTGTGTTGGCCCTGCCTAGCTTGGCTGTGTGTGTTGAACCTGCCTAGCATGGCTGTGTTTGTTGAACCTGTCTAGCATGGCTGTGTGTGTTGGGCCCCGCCTAGCATGGCTGTGTGTGTTGGACCTGCCTAGCATGGCTGTGTGTGTTTGAACCTGTCTAGCATGCTGTGTGTGTTGGCCCTGCCTAGCTTGGCTGTGTTTTTGTTGAACTTGCCTAGCTGGCTGTGTTTGTTGAACCTGTCTAGCATGGCTGTGTGGTTGGCCCTGCCTAGGTTGGCTTGTTGTTGAACCTGCCTAGCATGGCTGTGTTTGTTGAACCTGTCTAGCATGGCTGTGTGTGTTCGCCCTGCCTAGCATGGCTGTGTGTGTTGGACCTGCCTAGCATGGCTGTGTGTGTTGAACCTGCCTAGCTTTTGGCTGTGTGTGTTGGACCTGCCTAGCATGGCTGTGTTTGTTGAACCTGTCTAGCATGGCTGTGTGTGTTGGCCCTGCCTAGCATGGCTGTGTGTGTTGGACCTGCCTAGCATGGCTGTGTGTGTTGAACCTGTCTAGCATGGCTGTGTGTGTTGGCCCTGCCTAGCTTGGCTGTGTGTGTTGAACTTGCCTAGCATGGCTGTGTTTGTTGAACCTGTCTAGCATGGCTGTGTGTGTTGGCCCTGCCTAGGTTGGCTGTGTGTGTTGAACCTGCCTAGCATGGCTGTGTTTGTTGAACCTGTCTAGCATGGCTGTGTGTGTTCGCCCTGCCTAGCATGGCTGTGTGTGTTGGACCTGCCTAGCATGGCTGTGTGTGTTGAACCTGCCTAGCTTGGCTGTGTGTGTTGGACCTGCCTAGCATAGCTGTGTGTGTTGGACCTGCCTAGCATGGCTGTGTGTTGTGGACCTGCCTAGCATGGCTGTGTGTGTTGAATCTGCCTAGCATGGCTGTGTGTGTTGGACCTGCCTAGCATGGCTGTGTGTTTTGGATCTGCCTAGAATGGTTGTGTGTGTTGGACCAGCCTATCATGGCTGTGTGTGTTGGACCTGTATAGCATGGCTGTGTGTGTTGGATCTGCCTAACATGGCTGTGTGTGTTGAACCTGCCTAGCATGGTTGTGTGTGTTGGACCTGCCTAGCATAGCTGTGTGTGTTGGACCTGCCTAGCATGGCTGTGTGTGGTGGACCTGCCTAGCATGGCTGTGTGTGTTGGCCCTGCCTAGCATGGCTATGTGTGTTGGACCTGCCTAGCATGGCTGTGTGTGTTGAATCTGCCTAGCATGGCTGTGTGTGTTGGACCTGCCTAGCATGGCTGTGTGTTTTGGATCTGCCTAGAATGGTTGTGTGTGTTGGACCTGCCTAGCATGGCTGTGTGTGTTGGACCTGCATAGCATGGCTGTGTGTGTTGGATCTGCCTAACATGGCTGTGTGTGTTGAACCTGCCTAGCATGGCTGTGTGTGTTGGAACTGCCTAGCATGGCTGTGTGTGTTGGACCTGCCTAGCATGGCTGTGTGTGTTGGACCTGCCTAGCATAGCTGTGTGTGTTGGACCTGCCTAGCATGGCTGTGTGTGTGTTGGACCTACCTAGCATGGCTGTATGTGTTGGACCTGCCTAGCAAGGCTGTGTGTGTTGGACCTGCCTAGCAAGGCTGTGTGTGTTGGACCTGCCTAGCATGGCTGTGTGTGTTGGACGCGCCTAACATGGCTGTGTGTGTTGAACCTGCCTGGCATGGCTGTGTGTGTTGGACCTGCCTTGCATGGCTGTGTGTGTTGGACCTGTCTAGCATAGCTGTGTGTGTTGGACCTGCCTAGCATGGCTGTGTGTGTGTTGGACCTACCTAGCATGGCTGTGTGTGTTAGGCCTGCCTAGCATGGCTGTGTGTGTTGGACCTGCCTAGCATGGCTGTGTGTGTTGGACCTGCCTGGCATGGCTGGGTGTGTTGGACCTGCCTAGCATGGCTGTGTGTGTTGGACCTGCCTAGCATGGCTGTGTGCGTTGGACCTGCCTGGCATGGCTGTGTGTTTTCGACCTGTCTAGCATGGCTGTGTGTGTTGGACCTGCCTGGCATGGCTGTGTGTGTTGGACCTGCCTAGCATGGCTGTGTGTGTTGGACCTGCCTAGCATGGCTGTGTGTTGGACCTGCCTGGCATGGCTGGGTGTGTTGGACCTGCCTAGCATGGTTGTGTATTGGATTGCCTAGCATGGCTGTGTGTGTTGGACCTGCCTAGCATGGCTGTGTGTGTTGGACCTGCCTAGCATGGCTGTTGTGTTGGACCTGCCTGGCATGGGTGTGTGTGTTGACCTGCCTAGCATGGCTGTGTGTGTTGGACCGCCTAGCGTGGCTGTGTGCGTTGGACCTGCCTAGCATGGCTGGGTGAGGTGGACCTGCCTAGCATGGCTGGTGTGTTTGGACCTGCTTAGCATGGCTGTTTGTGTTGGACCCTGTGAGAAAGGCTGTGTTTTTTGGACCTGCCTAGCATGGCAGTGTGTGTTGGACCTGCCTAGCATGGCTGGGTGTGTTGGGCCTGCCTAGCATGGCTGGGTGTGTTGGACCAGCCTAGCATGGCTGTGTGTTGGACCTGCCTAGCATGGCTGTGTGTGTTGGACCTGCCTAGCATGGCTGTGTGTGTGTTGGACCTACCTAGCATGGCTGTGTGTGTTGGACCTGCCTAGCATGGCTGAGTGTGTTTAACCTGCCTGGCATGGCTGGGTGTGTTGGACCTGCCTAGCATGGCTGTGTGTGTTAGACCTGCCTAGCATGGCTGTGTGTGTTGGACCTGCCTAGAATGGCTGTGTGTGTTGGACCTGCCTTGCATGGCTGTGTGTGTTGGACCTGCCTAGCATGGCTGTGTGTGTTGGACCTGCCTGGCATGGCTGGGGTGTGTTGGACCTGCCTGGCATGGCTGTGTGTGTTGGACCTGCCTAGCATGGCTGTGTGTGTTGGACCTGCCTGGCATGGCTGTGTGTGTTGGACCTGCCTAGCATGGCTGTGTGTGTTGGACCTGTCTAGCGTGGCTGTGTGCGTTGGACCTGCCAAGCATGGCTGGGTGTGGTGGCCCTGCCTAGCATGGCTGGGTGTGTTGGACCTGCTTAGCATGGCTGTTTGTGTTGGACCTGTGTAGAATGGCTGTGTGTGTTGGACCTGCCTAGCATGGCTGTGTGTGTTGGACCTGCCTAGCATGGCTGGGTGTGTTGGACCTGCCTAGCATGGCTGGGTGTGTTGGACCAGCCTAGCATGGCTGTGTGTGTTGGACCTGCCTAGCATGGCTGTGTGTGTTGGACCTGCCTAGCATGGCTGTGTGTGTGTTGGACCTACCTAGCATGGCTGTGTGTGTTAGACCTGTCTAGTATGGCTGTGTGTGTTGGACCTGCCTAGCATGGCTGTGTGTGTTTAACCTGCCTGTCATGGCTGGGTGTGTTGGACCTGCCTAGCATGGCTGTGTGAGTTGGACCTGCTTAGCATGGCTGTGTGTGTTGAACTTGTCTAGCATGGAGGTGTGTGTTGGCCCTGCCTAGCTTGGCTGTGTGTGTTGAACCTGCCTAGCATGGCTGTGTTTGTTGAACCTGTCTAGCATGGCTGTGTGTGTTGGCCCTGCCTAGCATGGCTGTGTGTGTTGGACCTGCCTAGCATGGCTGTGTGTGTTGAACCTGTCTAGCATGGCTGTGTGTGTTGGCCCTGCCTAGCTTGGCTGTGTGTGTTGAACTTGCCTAGCATGGCTGTGTTTGTTGAACCTGTCTAGCATGGCTGTGTGTGTTGGCCCTGCCTAGGTTGGCTGTGTGTGTTGAACCTGCCTAGCATGGCTGTGTTTGTTGAACCTGTCTAGCATGGCTGTGTGTGTTCGCCCTGCCTAGCATGGCTGTGTGTGTTGGACCTGCCTAGCATGGCTGTGTGTGTTGAACCTGCCTAGCTTGGCTGTGTGTGTTGGACCTGCCTAGCATGGCTGTGTTTGTTGAACCTGTCTAGCATGGCTGTGTGTGTTGGCCCTGCCTAGCATGGCTGTGTGTGTTGGACCTGCCTAGCATGGCTGTGTGTGTTGAACCTGTCTAGCATGGCTGTGTGTGTTGGCCCTGCCTAGCTTGGCTGTGTGTGTTGAACTTGCCTAGCATGGCTGTGTTTGTTGAACCTGTCTAGCATGGCTGTGTGTGTTGGCCCTGCCTAGGTTGGCTGTGTGTGTTGAACCTGCCTAGCATGGCTGTGTTTTTTTGAACCTGTCTACATGGCTGTGTGTGTTTTGCCCTGCCTAGCATGGCTGTGTGTGTTGGACCTGCCTAGCATGGCTGTGTGTGTTGAACCTGCCCAGCTTGGCTGTGGTGTTGGACCTGCCTAGCATAGCTGTGTGTGTTGGACCTGCCTTGCATGGCTGTGTGTTGTGGACCTGCCTAGCATGGCTGAGTGTGTTGGCCCTGCCTAGCATGGCTATGTGTGTTGGACCTGCCTAGCATGGCTGTGTGTGTTGAATCTGCCTAGCATGGCTGTGTGTGTTGGACCTGCCTAGCATGGCTGTGTGTTTTGGATCTGCCTAGAATGGTTGTGTGTGTTGGACCAGCCTATCATGGCTGTGTGTGTTGGACCTGCATAGCATGGCTGTGTGTGTTGGATCTGCCTAACATGGCTGTGTGTGTTGAACCTGCCTAGCATGGTTGTGTGTGTTGGACCTGCCTAGCATAGCTGTGTGTGTTGGACCTGCCTAGCATGGCTGTGTGTGGTGGACCTGCCTAGCATGGCTGTGTGTGTTGGCCCTGCCTAGCATGGCTATGTGTGTTGGACCTGCCTAGCATGGCTGTGTGTGTTGAATCTGCCTAGCATGGCTGTGTGTGTTGGACCTGCCTAGCATGGCTGTGTGTTTTGGATCTGCCTAGAATGGTTGTGTGTGTTGGACCTGCCTAGCATGGCTGTGTGTGTTGGACCTGCATTGCATGGCTGTGTGTGTTGGATCTGCCTAACATGGCTGTGTGTGTTGAACCTGCCTAGCATGGCTGTGTGTGTTGGACCTGCCTAGCATGGCTGTGTGTTTTTGAACCTGCCTTTGCATGGCTGTATGTGTTTTGGGCCTGCCTAGCAAGGCTGTGTGTTGGACCTGCTAGCAAGGCTGTGTGTGTTGGACCTGCCCAGCATGGCTGTGTGTGTTGGACGTGCCTAACATGGGTGTGTGTGTTTGAACCTCCCACATGGCTGTGTGGTTGGACTTTCTTGCATGGCTGTGTGGGTTGGACCTGTCTAGCATAGCTGTGTGTGTTGGACCTGCCTAGCATGGCTGTGTGTGTGTTGGACCTACCTAGCATGGCTGTGTGTGTTAGGCCTGCCTAGCATGGCTGTGTGTGTTGGACCTGCCTAGCATGGGTGTGTGTGTTTTGGGCCTGCCTGGCATGGCTGGGTGTGTTGGACCTGCCTAGCATGGCTGTGTGTGTTGGACCTGCCTAGCATGGCTGTGTGCGTTGGACCTGCCTGGCATGGCTGTGTGTGTTCGACCTGTCTAGCATGGCTGTGTGTGTTGGACCTGCCTGGCATGGCTGTGTGTGTTGGACCTGCCTAGCATGGCTGTGTGTGTTGGACCTGCCTAGCATGGCTGTGTGTTGGACCTGCCTGGCATGGCTGGGTGTGTTGGACCTGCCTAGCATGGTTGTGTGTTGGATTGCCTAGCATGGCTGTGTGTGTTGGACCTGCCTAGCATGGCTGTGTGTGTTGGACCTGCCTAGCATGGCTGTGTGTGTTGGACCTGCCTGGCATGGCTGTGTGTGTTGGACCTGCCTAGCATGGCTGTGTGTGTTGGACCTGCCTAGCGTGGCTGTGTGCGTTGGACCTGCCTAGCATGGCTGGGTGTGGTGGACCTGCCTAGCATGGCTGGGTGTGTTGGACCTGCTTAGCATGGCTGTTTGTGTTGGACCTGTGTAGAATGGCTGTGTGTGTTGGACCTGCCTAGCATGGCAGTGTGTGTTGGACCTGCCTAGCATGGCTGGGTGTGTTGGACCTGCCTAGCATGGCTGGGTGTGTTGGACCAGCCTAGCATGGCTGTGTGTTGGACCTGCCTAGCATGGCTGTGTGTGTTGGACCTGCCTAGCATGGCTGTGTGTGTGTTGGACCTACCTAGCATGGCTGTGTGTGTTAGACCTGTCTAGTATGGCTGTGTGTGTTGGACCTGCCTAGCATGGCTGAGTGTGTTTAACCTGCCTGGCATGGCTGGGTGTGTTGGACCTGCCTAGCATGGCTGTGTGTGTTAGACCTGCCTAGCATGGCTGTGTGTGTTGGACCTGCCTAGAATGGCTGTGTGTGTTGGACCTGCCTAGCATGGCTGTGTGTGTTGGACCTGCCTAGCATGGCTGTGTGTGTTGGACCTGCCTGGCATGGCTGTGTGTGTTGGACCTGCCTAGCATGGCTGTGTGTGTTGGACCTGCCTGGCATTTGGGTGTGTGGTTGGGCCTTCCTAGCATGGCTGTGTGTGTTGGACCTGCCTAGCATGGCTGTGTGTGTTGGACCTGCCTAGCATGGCTGTGTGTGTTGGACCTGCCTAGCATGGCTGTGTTGTTTGGACCTGCCTGGCTTGGCCCGGGTTTTTGGGAACTGCCTTGCATGGTTTGTGTTGGGCCTGCCCAGCATGGGTTTTGTGTGTTGGACCTGCCTAGCATGGCTGTGTGTGTTGGACCTGCCTAGCATGGGTGTGTGTGTTGGACCTGCCTGGCATGGCCCGGTGTGGGTTGGGACCTGCCTAGCATGGCTGTGTGTGTTGGACCTGCCTGGCATGGCTGTGTGTGTTGGACCTGCCTAGCATGGCTGTGTGTGTTGGACCTGCCTAGCGTGGCTGTGTGCGTTGGACCTGCCAAGCATGGCTGGGTGTGGTGGACCTGCCTAGCATGGCTGGGTGTGTTGGACCTGCTTAGCATGGCTGTTTGTGTTGGACCTGTGTAGAATGGCTGTGTGTGTTGGACCTGCCTAGCATGGCTGTGTGTGTTGGACCTGCCTAGCATGGCTGGGTGTGTTGGACCTGCCTAGCATGGCTGGGTGTGTTGGACCAGCCTAGCATGGCTGTGTGTGTTGGACCTGCCTAGCATGGCTGTGTGTTGGACCTGCCTAGCATGGCTGTGTGTGTGTTGGACCTACCTAGCATGGCTGTGTGTGTTAGACCTGTCTAGTATGGCTGTGTGTGTTGGACCTGCCTAGCATGGCTGTGTGTGTTTAACCTGCCTGGCATGGCTGGGTGTGTTGGACCTGCCTAGCATGGCTGTGTGTGTTAGACCTGCCTAGCAGGCTGTGTGTGTTTGGGCCTGCCTAGAATGGGTGTGTTTTGTTGGACCTGCCTTGCATGGCTGTGTGTGTTGGACCCTTTCCTGGCATGGGTGTGTGTGTTGGACCTGCCTAGCATGGCTGTGTGTGTTGGACCTGCCTGGCATGGCTGTGTGTGTTGGACCTGCCTAGAATGGCTGTGTGTGTTGGACCTGCATGGCATGGCTGTGTGTGTTTTGGGCCTGCCTACACGGCTGTGTGTGTTGGACTGCCTAGCATGGCTGTGTGTGTTGGACCTGCCTAGCATGGCTGTGTGTGTTGGACCTGCCTAGATGGCTGTGTGTGTTTTTGGACCTGCCTGGCTTTGGGGGTGTGTTGGAACTGCCTAGCATGGTTGTGTGTTAGACCTGCCTAGCATGGTTGTGTGTGTTGGACCTGCCTAGAATGGCTGTGTGTGTTGGACCTGTCTAGAATGGCTGTGTGTGTTGGACCTGCCTAGCATGGTTGTGTGTGTTGGACCTGTCTAGCATGGCTGTGTGTGTTGGACCTGCCTAGCATGGCTGTGTGTGTTGGACCTGCCTAGCATGGCTGTGTGTGTTGGCCCTGCTTAGCATGGCTGTGTGTGTTGGACCTGCCTAGCATGGCTGTGTGTGTTGGACCTGCCTAGCATGGTTGTGTGTGTTGGACCTGCCTAGCATGGCTGTGTGTGTTGGACCTGCCTAGCATGGCTGTGTGTGTTGGACCTGCCTGGCATGGCTGTGTGTGTTGGACCTGCCTAGCATGGCGGTGTGTGTTGGACCTGCCTGGCATGGCTGTGTGTGTTGGACCTGCCTGGCATGCTGTGTGTGTGGACCTGCCTAGCATGGCGGTGTGTGTTGGACCTGCCTGGCATGGCTGTGTTTTGGACCTGCCTAGCATGGCTGTGTGTGTTGGACCTGCCTAGCATGGCTGTGTGTGTTTAACCTGCCTGGCATGGCTGGGTGTGTTGGACCTGCCTGCATGGCTGTGTGTGTTAACCTGCCTAGCATGGCTGTGTGTTTTTGGACCTGCCCAGAATGCTGTGTGTGTTGGACCTGGCCTAGCATGGCTGTGTTTTGGGGGACCTGCCTGGCATGGCTGTGTGTGTTGGACCTGCCTAGCATGGCTGTGTGTGTTGGACCTGCCTGGCATGGCTGTGTGTGTTGGACCTGCCTAGAATGGCTGTGTGTGTTGGACCTGCCTGGCATGGCTGTGTGTGTTGGACCTGCCTAGCACGGCTGTGTGTGTTGGACCTGCCTAGCATGGCTGTGTGTGTTGGACCTGCCTAGCATGGCTGTGTGTGTTGGACCTGCCTAGCATGGCTGTGTGTGTTGTACCTGCCTGGCTTGGCTGGGTGTGTTGGAACTGCCTAGCATGGTTGTGTGTTGGACCTGCCTAGCATGGTTGTGTGTGTTGGACCTGCCTAGCATGGCTGTGTGTGTTGGACCTGTCTAGAATGGCTGTGTGTGTTGGACCTGCCTAGCATGGTTGTGTGTGTTGGACCTGTCTAGCATGGCTGTGTGTGTTGGACCTGCCTAGCATGGCTGTGTGTGTTGGACCTGCCTAGCATGGCTGTGTGTGTTGGACCTGCCTAGCATGGCTGTGTGTGTTGGACCTGCCTAGCATGGCTGTGTGTGTTGGACCTGCCTAGCATGGCTGTGTGTGTTGGACCTGCCTAGCATGGCTGTGTGTGTTGGACCTGCCTGGCATGGCTGTGTGTGTTGGACCTGCCTAGCATGGCGGTGTGTGTTGGACCTGCCTGGCAAAGGCTGTGGGGTGTTGGACCTGCCTGGCATGGCTGTGTGTGTTGGACCTGCCTAGCATGGCGGTGTGTGTTGGACCTGCCTGGCATGGCTGTGTTTTGGACCTGCCTAGCATGGCTGTGTGTGTTGGACCTGCCTAGCATGGCTGTGTGTGTTGGGCCTGCCTGGCATGGCTGTGTGTGTTGGACCCTGCCTACATGGCTGTGTGTGTTGGACCGCCTAGCATGGCTTGTGTGTTGGACCTGCCTAGCATGGCTGTGTGTGTTGGACCTGCCTAGCATGGCTGTGTGTGTTGGACCTGCCTAGCATGGTTGTGTGTGTTGGACCTGCCTAGCATGGCTGTGTGTGTTTGGGCCTGCCTAGCATGGCTGTGTGTGTTGGACCTGCCTAGCATGGCTGTGTGTTTGGACCTGCCTAGCATGGCGTGTGTGTTTGGGCCTGCCTGGCATGGCTGTGTGTGTTGGACCTGCCTAGCATGGGTTTGTGTGTTGGACCCGCCTAGCATGGCTGTGTGTGTTGGACCTCCTAGCATGGCTGTGTGTGTTGGACCTGCCTCGCATGGCTGTGTGTATTGGACCTAGCCTAGCATGGCTGTGTGTGTTGGACCTGCCTAGCATGGCTGTTGTGTTGGACCTCCTGGCATGGCTGTGTGTGTTGGACCTGCCTGCATGGCTGTGTTTTGTTGGACCTGCCTAGCATGGCTGTGTGTGTTTGGACCTGCCTGGCATGGCTGTGTGTGTTGGACCTGCCTAGCATGGCTGTGTGTGTTGACCTCCCTGCATGGCTGTGTGTGTTGGACCTGCCTACATGGCTGTGTGTGTTGGACCTGCCTAGCATGGCTGTGTGTGTTGGACCTGCCTGGCATGGCTGTGTGTGTTGGACCTGCCTAGCATGGTTGTGTGTGTTGGACCTGCCTAGCATGGTTGTGTGTGTTGGACCTGCCTGGCATGGCTGTGTGTGTTGGACCTGCCTAGCATGGCTGTGTGTGTTGGACCTGCCTAGCATGGTTGTGTGTGTTGGACCTGCCTGGCATGGCTGTGTGTGTTGGACCTGCCTAGCATGGTTGGGGTGTTTGGACCTGCCTGGCATGGCTGTGTGTGTTGGACCTGCCTGGCATGGCTGTGTGTGTTAGACCTGCCTAGCATGGTTGTGTGTGTTGGACCTGCCTGGCATGGCTGTGTGTGTTGGACCTGCCTAGCATGGCTGTGTGTGTTGGACCTGCCTAGCATGGTTGTGTGTGTTGGACCTGCCTAGCATGGCTGTGTGTGTTGGACCTGCCTGGCATGGCTGTGTGTGTTGGACCTGCCTAGCATGGTTGTGTGTGTTGGACCTGCCTAGCATGGCTGTGTGTGTTGGAAACCCGCCCGGCATGGCGTGTGTGTTGGACCGCCCAGCATGGTTGTGTGTGTTGGACCTGCTAGCATGGGTGTGTGTGTTGGACCTGCCTAGCATGGCTGTGTGTTTTGGGCCTGCCTAGCATGGCTGTGTGTGTTGGACCTGCCTAGCATGCTGTGTGTTTGGACCTGCCTAGCATGGCTGTGGTGTGTTGGACCTGCCTGGGATGGCTGTGTGTGTTGGACCCGCCTGCATGGCTGTGTGTTTGGCCTCCTAGCATGGCTGTGTGTTTGGACCGCCAGCAGGCATGTGTGTGTTGACCTGCCTAGCTTGCTTGTGTGTGACCTTAAGATGCTGTTTTTGATGCCCAGCAAAGCTGTGTGTTTGGACCCCTGGAAAAAACCCTGCCGCTTGTTCCATCAATGTCTTGGAGACTTGGCAGATTGCCTCAAAATAAATACAAGTTTGGCGAAGTACCATACCAAAGTTTTCCTAAGGTGGATGCCATAACCTGTTGTTACCCGGCATGAAAAGTTGTTGCCCTAAGTGTTTTAAAAATACAATTTTAACAGCGGGTGTTAAAAAGCGATAAAAACCTTCCCAGTGGGGGAACGTTTAAAAAAAGGCTGTTAACCCCCCAAAATGGTTGGAGTTATTCCAAGCCGGAGATGCATCTTTATTATAATAGGTCAAATTTTGGCCCCTTTTTTTGGAACCCTTATAATTAACAACCAAGGGGGGTTCGAAGGAGTACTAACTCCTTAGTAACTGAGTCAATGAATACCCCTGAGGAAGGAAATCAATAAAATAATAGGTTTTTAAAATCTGAGTCCCGAAGAATTTAAACACATGATAAAATGAAATGTTCAGAAAATTTCTATTTTAGAAAATAACGTTCTCTAAATTAAGTCACGGTTAACATCGGGAAAAAAGTTAAAAAAACCAAAGGTGGGAATTAACCATGTGGACAATTCCAGATAAAGGTTAAAGGAAAATTTATCCAAAAAGATTTGGGATGCTATAAGCTAGTTTAAAAGTATTGAAGATCTTTTCACCAATCAATTAAATATAATTTTCTAAGAGTTAAAGTTATTTTAAAGTTATTTGGTTTTTTTAAAACATGAAATTACCTTGGGGCATTTAAATAGTATGGTAAAATTTTCACAAGATTAGAAATTAGTTTCATTTTAAAATTTAAGAATTCAGTATTACTAAATATAAGTTTTGCCGGACTTTAAAAATGTTGTTTCCCGTTTGGATTAAAAGGTGTATTGGTTAATTAATTAAGGAAACAAATAATAGGGGGTTCAAATATAGATAAGATTGATTGTTCCGGGTGATTTGATTTATTCCTTGTTAGCTTTAAAATTCAATTTTGTTTATTTGAGGTTGAAACCATCATAATATATAGTTTTAATTGGAAATGTTTGTTTTAAAGGTTAAAGTGTTTAAGGGATATAATTTGGCGTTTACCATTGACAATAAGATAGGGGAAATTAGTTTTCTAGTATTAAACCAGTTGTAGGATTGTGAACCAGGTAATTGTTTGCAAGTTTGAAATGGGGTTCAGGGGAAAAAAATGTAATGGGTTAAGTGGATATTTTGGTTTTTTAAGGTTAGTTTGCGTAAGGTCAATGATGTTATTAAAAGTTAAATATTTTAATTTGGTAAAGTTTTAGTTTAAGGGATTGGGGTCCAAACGGGGAATTTCATGATTTTTAGGTGTCTTGTTTTGAAATTTATGCTGGGTCGTAGATTTGAAGGCTTGGGCAGGAAACGGAATTTAGGCAAGAATTGTTAATCTTGATTTTTATTAAGGTAAGTTAACAGGTTGTAAGTAAAAATTCCATGGATTATGTAAAGGGTTGTATGCTTGGGTTGGTTTGTGTATTTTAAGCCTAGAATTTGAATTTTAAAATTTGGTGAAAGGGTTGGGTGTGTAAATTTTGGGGGTTCCCCTAATTTTAAGTATGGAGGAAAGGGTAGAGGTTGGAATTCCCCCCGAATTAGTTCAATTTTGCAATTAGAGGCTGTGCTTAATGGGGTGATGTAAATTAAGGTATCCAACCCTTTAAAATTTTGTTGAAATTTTAAGGAAGATATTGTATAAATTTTTAATTATTAATAATTTATATTTGCTTATTAGTTAAATAATATTTTAACTTAAAGGTTTTTTACGATAAAAGTTTGCTTTAAATAATAAAAAACTTTGCATCGTAAATCCCAATATGCACTGGATAATTTGAAGAGTTTTTCACGGGTTTAAATTAAGTAACAAAGGGAAAAATTTTCGGCAAAAATAATTGTATTTTGTTTTTATTTAAACAAAAAATAATGATCGTAAAAAGAATCGAAATATTCAAAATTTAAGCTTGTTAATCAGTTAAAACATTTGCGATTTTTATATTTTAATATATATTATAAATTAATAGAAAATGATAATTTAATTTAAATTTAACATGTTAATTTAAATTATAATAATAAAATTATAATCTGATAAATTCCCTTTTTTTTAAATTCAATTTAAATTTGCCGAAAGGAAAGGGTTTCCAAATTTAATTTAAAAAAAATTTCCCCCTTTTTTTTAAAAAAAATTGCTGCGTTGTACAGAGTGCGTTGATGTTACTGTGCTGTAAGTAGTGGGTATTGATGTTGCTGTGTTGTAAGCAGTGGGCGTTGATGATTTGTAAGCAGTGGGTGTTAATGTTGCTGCGTTGTAAACAGTGGCTATTATTAATATTATTATGTTGTAAGCGGTGATTGTTGATGTTGCAGTGTTGTAAACAGTGGGCATTGATGTTACTGTGTTGTAAGCAGTGGGTGTTGATGTTGCTGTGTTGTTAGCAGTGGGTGTTGATGTTGCTGTGTTGTAAGCAGTGGGTGTTGATGTTTACTGTGTGGTAAACAGTGGGTGTAGATGATCTTATGCTGTAAGCAGTGGATGTTGATGTTGTTGTGTTGTAAGCAGTGGGTGTAGATGATCTTGTCCTGTAAGCAGTGGGTGATGTTGCTGTGTTGTTGTGTTGTAAGCAGTGGGTGTTGATGATCATGTCTTGTAAGTAGTGGGTGTTGATGATCTTTTCTTGTAATTAGTGTGTGTTGATGATCCTGTGTTGTAAGCAGTGGGTGTTGATGATTTTGTGTTGTAAGCAGTGGATCTTGATGTCGTTGTGATCTAAGCAGTGGGTGTTGATGCTTCTGTGTTGTATGCAGTGGGTGTTGATGTTGTTGTGATGTAAGCAGTGGGTGTTGATGTTGTTGTGATGTAAGCAGTGGGTGTTGATGTTGCTGTGTTGTAAGCAGTGGCTGTTGATGTTGTGATGTAAGCAGTGGGTGCTGATGTTACTGTGTTGTAAGAAGTGGGTGTTGATGTTTCTGTGTTTTAAGCAGTGAGTATTGATGATATTGTGTTGATGTTGCTGTATGTTTAATTCTGTCTCTGGTCATGAAAATCACACTGAAACTTAGCAATGCATTGCGGTTGCTGGTCGTATAGTTCAGACAGGTCGTTCACTTCCACACGTTGTTTTGACATAAGTTCAGATTTATGAATGTTTTTTTACGGCTGTTAAAATCTTGGTGGATCCATTTTCAGTGTAGTCTACTTGGTATCTGATAATTTTCGGACTCTGCTGTATGTATGTTCTCATGGAGACTGTACTTACATGTATAATGTAAAATATTTATCTTTTTGGGTCACCCTGCCTCGGTGGGGCACGGCCGGATTGTTGAAGATATATATATATATATATATATATATATATATATATATATATATATATATATATATATATATATATATATATATATATATATATATATATATATATATATATATATATATATATATATATATATATATATATATATATATATATAGTTCCTTGATAATGTGAGTAGTCACGAAAGCGCTTGAAATTTCTCTATTCTTTCAGAGTGGTTGTTTTGCATATATTATATATATATATATATATATATATATATATATATATATATATATATATATATATATATATATATATCAATCGCAAGGGGCTAATAACTCCTTCTCCTATATAAATTACTAAATTTTATAAGGAAAAAATTTCTTTTTTCTTCTTAGGTGACCCTGCCTTGGTGTGTGTGTGTGTGTAAACTAGGAGTTGATCTAGGAATCTAACCTCTTCCTTAGTTATCGAAGAGAAATATACTCTTTTGAGCATCCATTCTCATTTTACTTTCTATCATCAAGTCTTGTTTACCTGTATAAGTAAAGGGACACGATATACATTTATCCTTGTCAATACCTGGAAAACTGTGAAGAGATTAACCACTACCTTATCTCTAGAACGAGTGAAATGTGGCGCAATAAGGTCTATAATAACTTAATAATAATGTGGGGTCTAAGAGCTTTTGAATAAACTTCCTGCGAATACAAGAGGAACTGCCGGAGAGCTAGCTGCAAATACAGTCTCTCTGATCCTGTTATCAACAACGTGGACTCGTCAAAGAGCAAACTACCAGACTGGTAATCCCTAGGAAGAGCAGGTCACGCTCCTATCACCTGCAACGTTGCTACATCCACCTGCAGGGTCGCTACACCTACCTTCAGGTTGCTACATCCAAGGTAGCAACCCTGCAGGTGGATGTAGCAATCTACATCCACCTGCAGGGTTGCTACATCCGCCCATAGCCATGGTTCATCCATCATTCCTGGCCCACGCTTGTAACTCCCACTCAGTCAGTCATCAATCTGCATGCAATAGCTTCTGAATAGAGAGATCGATGAGTTAAAAACAAGACAAACGTTGCAGAGAAGTTTTCATTGGGACGTTTTGCTTTGTAGAGAACTTTATCAAGTTACAGGTTCATAAAGCTCCATACAGAGTGATAAGTAGTGCTATAATATGTCACTCTGCAGCTTCTGTCTGTCCACTGTAGTGAATAATAATAATAATAATAATAATAATAATAATAATAATAATAATAATGCTATTATTATTATTATTATTATTATTATTATTATTATTATTATTATTATTATTATTATAAAAATAAAATAAAATAATAATAACAACAACAACAACAACAACAACAACAAAATAATAATAATAATAATTAATAATAATAATAATAATAATAATAATAATAATAATAATAATAATTATTATTTTTATTATTATTATAAAAATTAAACAACAACAACAACAACAACAACAACAACAACAACAACAACAACATCAAAAACAACAACAACAACAATAATGATAATAATAATAATAATAATAATAATAATAATAATAATAATAATAATAATAATAATTATAATAACATTCATACACGATGACTGCTCTGCTAAACATAATTTCTACAAACTTTCTATCCACGTCTCACCTGTAGCTTCTGCTTGACTCTGTCCATAGCGACCTGAGAGTCGAGCCTCTTGATAAGTTTAATACAGGTACTCTGGTCTATGAAGCCTCCACTGGAGTCCTTGGAAGCCTTCTCAAACATCTCCTTGAGCCAGGTTTCCCGCATCGTCTGCCTGTCTTCTACAGCGTCCGGAGCATCTGACGGAAGTGAGATACGATCATTTGGCAGAGATTACCAGGAGGACATGAGTTGGAAATGCATATGCAGAGAGAGAGAGAGAGAGAGAGAGAGAGAGAGAGAGAGAGAGAGAGAGAGAGAGAGAGAGAGAGAGAGAGAGAGAGAGAGAGAGAGAGAGAGAGAGAGAAAGAGAGAGAGAGAGAGACAGACAGACAGACAGACAGACAGACAGAGAGACAGAGAGACAGAGAGAGAGACAGAGAGACAGAGAGAGAGGGAGAGAGTGTGAACCAGCATGTGAAAAAGTAAGGGAGAATGAGTGAAAAAGTAAGTAAGAAAGAGGGGTAAATAGAGCAAAGGACTTTAAAAATTGGTTTCCTATCTTCTCTCTCTCTCTCTCTCTCTCTCTCTCTCAAGACTGACTAACTTTGTATGCAGATGAGAAGGGTAAGTCCTTGCCTGGGTGACACTTGCCCGAACTTAGATTACCGAAGATGTAGATAGCTAAGAGGTGGGTAGGGGTAGAGGTCGTAGGAAGAAGTTGTCAGGGAGGTCGTGAGGAGGGGTTGTATGGGAGGTCGTGAGGAGAGGCTGTATGGGAGGTCGTGAGGAGAAATTGTTAGGGAAGTCGTGGGGAGACTTTTCGGGAGGTCGTGAGGAGAAGCTGTCAAGGAGGAATGGTTGTACGGGAGGTCGTGGAGAGTGTTTGCTGGGGATAGTCGTCGGGGGTGGTTACTGGGGATAGTCGTCTGGGGTGGTTGCTGGGGAGGTCGTGACAAACACACTGGAGGAAGGGATGACCATCAATATCTCACAAGGTCAGTTGAAACTCGACTTGTTAAACCTTCACAACTCTGACCTTACTAATTCCTACCACTGTATTAATTCACGCCAACTGACGTATAAGATCTTCCCTTTATGTACAATTGTCTTCAGTTTGCTGATGAGTATCTCAGTTTAATACCGAGATATAAAGTATCTATCTCCTTGTTCTGCTACAATATCTCGCTTATCTCGTTTGTGCAATCAACTATATGTATATTAGCCACTACTATTGTCTTCTGAACATAACAGAGTTTCCTTGTATATAATCCTCGTCTCCTTAATGAAATTCGGGTTCAGGGGTCCATAGACTTCAAGACGCTTATGTAATAGTGTTCTTGTCTACATGTCTCTCTCTGTCTCTCTGTCTCTCGCTCTCTCTCTACCTCTCTCATACTTCCGTTGGGGATTTTATTTATTCCTCCTATTTATAACTCTGGCCTCTTCTCTCTGTTGATAATACTATATCTTTTATTTTATCTAAATGTTCTAAATATTTAATGACTATATACGTTGTTATCATGTCTCCTCTATTAAGGGGAACCTTTCTAAGTGTTTTTCAGTTTTTCTTCGTAAGTGAGAAATGTTAATTTTGAGAGCAAATTTTGAAGTTCGTCATTATTTTTTTAATTTGTTTGCAAAGAGGTAGATGAAGGAAGATCCTTCAGCAGATAACTCAGGTTTATCTTCATATCGACAAGTCCTCGTTACACTTTGAAGTTCTAACGTTGTTTACATGCTTTCCCATATTGTTTATACATGCCTCTGTAAAAGTGTAATTAATTATGTATGTGTATCCCTGAGTGCTTACATATATTCCTTAGGTTTGGGCACCAAGAAGCTCCTTTATGTTCCATTTTGGCTTAACATACGAATTTTGTAGGTTTTTGAGTGTTTTTACCCATATAAAGTAACTTAAAGGAACATCGTATCAGTTTCTGTTTTATGCACGAGATCTAGTGACCATTTTTTTTTACTGATGGCAGTGAGATTTCTGTCTCTGATAATATTAATATTTTTTTTATCACATAATCTATGTTAATGTAGCCCCGTTTCTATTCCATGATAGTTATCTATCATCCATTTGCCACCGCAGTTACTGTGCCTCTTGTTTTTTTCTGTCTTCTTTTTGTTTTGCTGTTAATGTGTGACGTCAACGACGTTACTGTAGAACAACTGTTCTTAGTTTTCTCTCTCTCTCTCTCTCTCTGTCTCTCTTTCTGTCTGTCTGTCTCTGTCTGTCTGTCTGTCTCTCTCTGTCTGTCTGTCTGTCTGTCTGTCTGTCTGTCTGTCTGTCTGTCTCTGTCTCTCTCTCCCTCTCTCTCTCTCTCTCTCTCTCTCTCTCTCTCTCTCTCTCTCTCTCTCTCTCTCTCTCTCTCTCTCTCTCTCTCTCTCTCTCTCTCTCTTCTCTCTCTCTCTCTCTCCTCCCACCCCTCCCTCCCTTTCATGCTGTTCCTAATTTATCCGTCAGTTTCTTTATCAATGTATTTTAGTGTCTTCCTCCTCTAATTAGTTTCTAATTAAAGTGAATTGCAGTTTATCTAATATACTAATGTTAAGAAAGTCTTGCTTTAATAAGTGAATGTTAGTCTGTTCTTCCTTGTGTTTTTCTCTACTGTGCTATCTGCTTTATATCTCAGGAATCATCAGTGCATTTTGTTAACACAGATGTTTGTTCTACTGTAACGTTTTCAGTTTTATATGTATTTTCTGTTTCTTATGGCAGCCAAAGACAAGTCATTTTGTCTGTAGCAGCATGTGTGTTGTCTGTAGCAGCATGTGTGTTGTCTGTAGCAGCATGTGTGTTGTCTGTAGCAGCATGTGTGTTGTCTGTAGCAGCATGTGTGTTGTCAATAGCAGCATGTGTGTTGTCAGTAGCAGCATGTGTGTTGTCTGTAGCAGCATGTGTGTTGTCTGTAGCAGCATGTGTGTTGTCTGTAGCAGCATGTGTGTTGTCTGTAGCAGCATGTGTGTTGTCTGTAGCAGCATGTATGTTGTCAGTAGCAACATGTGTGTTGTCTGTAGCAGCATGTGTGTTGTCTGTAGCAGCATGTGTGTTGTCTGTAGCAGCATGTGTGTTGTCTGTAGCAGCATGTGTGTTGTCTGTAGCAGCATGTGTGTTGTCTGTAGCAGCATGTGTGTTGTCTGTAGCAGCATGTGTGTTGTCTGTAGCAGCATGTGTGTTGTCTGTAGCAGCATGTATGTTGTCAGTAGCAACATGTATGTTGTCAGTAGCAACATGTATGTTGTCAGTAGCAACATGTATGTTGTCAGTAGCAACATGTATGTTGCCAGTAGCAACATGTATGCTGTCAGTAGCAACATGTATGTTGTCAGTAACAACATGTATGTTGTCAGTAGCAACATGTATGTTGTCAGTAGCAACATGTATGTTGTCAGTAACAACATGTATGTTGTCAGTAGCAACATGTATGTTGTCAGTAGCAACATGTATGTTGTCTGTAGCAGCATGTATGTTGCCAGTAGCAACATGTATGCTGTCAGTAGCAACATGTATGTTGTCAGTAACAACATGTATGTTGTCAGTAGCAACATGTATGTTGTCAGTAGCAACATGTATGCTGTCAGAAGCAACATATAGGTTGTCAGTAGCAACATGTATGTTGCCAGCAGCAACAAGCAGATTGTAAGTAGCAACATGTTCCACATATAACGTACGACAATATGTCTTCACTATACTGATGCTTACTTTTAACTCATTTGTTTTCTTTTTAAAGCATTGTGTTTTGCTTAGCCTCATTTGCATAGATAGAGAATATTTTGAACCACTTTCTCACTGCATTGTTTTCTTCCTCCTATCTCTAATCCTTTCAGTTATCAATTCAACCCTCTTTATCACATATTGCACGAGAGTTCGTGTTTTGATTCCATCTTTACTCTTTTCTGTTACATATCTCCCCTTATTTGACTTATTTGTTTTAGTGTTTATTTTCCTCGTTTAGTGTTGTGGAGGGATAAAAAACGTAGGTGGTGATACATTCTTTTATTGAGCCAACGTTTTGAACACTGAAGAGGTTTATTAAAACAATCTTTCGCTCTCTATAGGCTTTATCAAGTCAATGTTTCACAATGTGCAAAGTTTTATTAGGTTATGTTTCGCTCTGTATAGAGATCTTTGAAGACAATTTTCCTCTCAATATAGAGCATCATCAAGAAAATTATCTTCATTATGTACAGTTTTATCTAGTCAATTTTTTCTCTGTGTAGCGCTTTATCAATTTCCATCTCTTTGAAGAGCTTTATCAAAACAGTCTTTCACTCTATGTAGAGCTTTATCAAGTCAATTTTCCACTCTGTGTAGAGCTATATTAAGTCAGTTTTCCACTCTTTGTAGAGCTATATTAAGTCAGTTTTCCACTCTTTGTAGAGCTATATTAAGTCAGTTTTCCACTCTGTGTAGAGCTATATTAAGTCAGTTTTCCACTCTTTGTAGAGCTATATTAAGTCAGTTTTCCACTCTTTGTAGAGCTATATTAAGTCAGTTTTCCACTCTTTGTAAAGCTATATTAAGTCAGTTTTCCACTCTGTGTAGAGCTATATTAAGTCAGTTTTCCACTCTTTGTAGAGCTATATTAAGTCAGTTTTCCACTCTTTGTAGAGCTATATTAAGTCAGTTTTCCACTCTTTGTAGAGCTATATTAAGTCAGTTTTCCACTCTGTGTAGAGCTATATTAAGTCAGTTTTCCACTCTTTGTAGAGCTATATTAAGTCAGTTTTCCACTCTTTGTAGAGCTATATTAAGTCAGTTTTCCACTCTTTGTAAAGCTATATTAAGTCAGTTTTCCACTCTGTGTAGAGCTTTATCAAGTCAATTTTCCACTCTGTGTAGAGCTATATTAAGTTAGTTTTCCACTCTTTGTAGAGCTCTATCTAGTCATCAACGTCAACATTGCACTAACTGGATCAACTTCACTGCACATATATGCAGTGACCTTCATTGTGCTGCTGTTGTTTCTTAACTTTAATTAGTCTCTCAAAAATATGTTTCTAAGCAAACTTTCTTTTAAGACTTTAACTTTATTTTCAATTATTTTGTTGTGAAAATTAAATATATATTTATTTTCTGTGAAAAAAGTTGTGCTAGAATGATTTTTAATTGAGATTCTTTTGGTTAACTTCTTAAAACAATTTTTAAGAAGCATGGCAGTGAAGCATGGCAGTGAAGCATGGAAGTGAAGCATGGCAGTGAAGCATGGCAGTGAAGCATGGAAGTGAAGCATGGCAGTGAAGCATGGCAGTGAAGCATGGCAGTGAAGCATAGCAGTGAAGCATGGAAGTGAAGCATGGCAGTGAAGCATGGCAGTGAAGCATGGCAGTGAAGCATAGCAGTGAAGTATGGCAGTGAAGTATGGCAGTGAAGCATAGCAGTGAAGTATGGCAGTGAAGTATGGCAGTGAAGCATGGCACTGAAGCATGGCAGTGAAGCATGGCAGTGAAGCATGGCAGTGAAGCATAGCAGTGAAGTATGGCAGTGAAGTATGGCAGTGAAGCATGGCAGTGAAGCATAGCAGTGAAGTATGGCAGTGAAGTATGGCAGTGAAGCATATCAGTGAAGTATGGCAGTGAAGTATGGCAGTGAAGCATGGCAGTGAAGCATGGCAGTGAAGCATGGCAGTGAAGCATGACAGTGAAGCATAGCTGTGAAGTATGGCAGTGAAGTATGGCAGTGAAGCATGGCAGTGAAGCATGGCAGTGAAGCATGGCAGTGAAGCATGGCAGTGAAGCATAGCAGTGAATTATGGCAGTGAAGCATGGCAGTGAAGCATGGCAGTGAAGCATAGCAGTGAAGCATGGCAGTGAAGAATGGCAGCGAAGCATAGCAGTGAAGCATGGTAGTGAAGCATGGCAGTGAAGCATGACAGTGAAGCATAGCAGTGAAGCATAGCAGTGAAGCATAGCAGTGAAGCATGGCAGTGAAGCATGGCAGTGAAGCATGGCAGTGAAGCATGGCAGTGAAGCATAGCAGTGAAGTATGGCAGTGAAGTATGGCAGTGAAGCATGGCAGTGAAGCATAGCAGTGATGCATGGCAGTGAAGAATGGCAGCAAAGCATAGCAGTGAAGCACGGCAATGATGCATGGCATTGAAGCATGGTAGTGAAGCATGGCAGTGAAGCATGACAGTGAAGCATAGCAGTGAAGCATAGCAGTGAAGCATAGCAGTGAAGCATGGCAGTGAAGCATGGCAGTGAAGCATGGCAGTGAAGCATGGCAGTGAAGCATAGCAGTGAAGCATGGCAGTGAAGCATGGCAGTGAAGCATGGCAGTAAAGCATAGCAGTGAAGCATGACAGTGAAGCATGGCAGTGAAGCATGGCAGTAAAGCATAGCAGTGAAGCATGGCAGTGAAGCATGGCAGTGAAGCATGGCAGTAAAGCATAGCAGTGAAGCATAGCAGTGAAGCATGGCAGTGAAGCATGGCAGTAAAGCATAGCAGTGAAGCATGGCAGTGAAGCATGGCAGTGAAGCATGGCAGTGAAGCATAGCAGTGAAGCATGGCAGTGAAGCATGGCAGCAACGCATAGCAGTGAAGCACGGCAGTGAAGCATGGCAGTGAAGCATGGCAGTGAAACATAGCAGTGAAGCATGGCAGTGAAGCATAGCAGTGAAGCATGGCAGTGAAGCATGGCAGTGAAGCATGGCAGTGAAGCATGGCAGTGAAGCATAGCAGTGAAGCATGGCAGTGAAGCATGGCAGTGAAGCATGGCAGTGAAGCATAGCAGTGAAGCATGGCAGTGAAGCATGGCAGTGAAGCATAGCAGTGAAGCATGGCAGTGAGGCTTGGCAGTGAAGCATAGCAGTGAAGCATGGCAGTGAAGCATGGCAGTGAAGCATGCCAGTGAAGCATAGCAGTGAAGCATAGCAGTGAAGCATGGCAGTGAAGCATAGCAGTGAAGCATGGTAGTGAAGCATGGCAGTGAAGCATGGCAGTGAAGCATGGCAGTGAAGCATGGCAGTGAAGCATGACAATGAAGCATAGCAGTGTAGCATAGCAGTGAAGCATGGCAGTGAATCATGGCAGTGAATCATGACAGTGAATCATAGCAGTGAAGCATGGCAGTGAAGCATGGCAGTGAAGCATGGTAGTGAAGCATGGCAGCGAAGCATCGCAGTGAAGCATGGAGGTGAAGCATGGCAGTGAAGCATGGAAGTGAAGCATGGCAGCGAAGCATGGCAGTGAAGCATGGAAGTGAAGCATGGCAGTGAAGCATGGCAGTGAAGCATGGCAGTGAAGCATGGAAGTGAAGCATGGCAGTGAAGCATGGCAGTGAAGCATGGTAGTGAAGCATGGCAGTGAAGCATGGAAGTGAAGCATGGCAGTGAAGCATGGAAGTGAAGCATGGCAGTGAAGCATGGCAGTGAAGCATGGCAGTGAAGCATGGAAGTGAAGCATGGCAGTGAAGCATGGCAGTGAAGCATGGAATTGAAGCATGGCAGTGAAGCATGGCAGTGAAGCATGGCAGTGAAGCATGGAAGTGAAGCATGGCAGCGAAGCATGGCAGTGAAGCATGGAAGTGAAGCATGGCAGTGAAGCATGGCAGTGAAGCATGACAGTGAAGCATAGCAGTGAAGCATGGCAGTGAAGCATGGCAGTGAAGCATAGCAGTGAAGCATTTCAGTGAAACATGACAGTGAAGCATGGCAGTGAAGCATGACAGTGAAGCATGGCAGTGAAGCATGGCAGTGAAGCATGACAGTGAAGCATAGCAGTAAAGCATGGCAGTGAAGCATAGCAGTGAAGCATGGCAGTGAAGCATAGCAGTGAAGCATGGCAGTGAAACGTGGCAGTGAAGCATAGCAGTGAAGCATGGCAGTGAAACATGGCAGTGTAGCATAGCAGTGAAGCATGGCACTGAAGCATGGCAGTGAAGCATAGCAGTGAAGCATAGCAGTGAAGCATGGCAGTGAAGCATGGTAGTGAAGCATGGCAGTGAAGCATGGCAGAGAAGCATAGCTGTGAAGCATGGCAGTGAAACATGGCAGTGAAACATAGCAGTGAAGCATAGCAGTGAAGCATTTCAGTGAAACATGACAGTGAAGCATGGCAGTGAAGCATGGTAGTGAAGCATGGCAGTGAAGCATGGCACTGAAGCATGGCAGTGAAGCATAACAGTGAAGCATAGCAGTGAAGCATGGCAGTGAAGCATGGTAGTGAAGCATGGCAGTGAAGCATGGCAGAGAAGCATAGCTGTGAAGCATAGCAGTGAAGCATGGCAGTGAAACATGGCAGTGAAACATGAGCAGTGAAGCATGGCAGTGAAACATGGCAGTGAAACATGAGCAGTGAAGCATGGCAGTAAAGCATGGCACCGAAGGCATTGAAGCATTACTGTGATGCATGGCAGTGAAGCATCGCACTGAATGATGACAGTAATGCATTTCATTAAATCATGGCAGTGAAGAATGACAATGAAGCATGGCAGTGAAGAATGACACTGAAGCATGGCAGTGAAGAATGACAATGAAGCATGGCAGTGAAGAATGACAATGAAGCATGGCAGTGAAGAATGACACTGAAGCATGGCAGTGAAGAATGACAATGAAGCATGGCAGTGAAGAATGACACTGAAGCATAGCAAACATGGTAGTGAAACAAGGCACCGATGCATGGCACTGAAGCATGGCACTGAAGTATTCCGCTGAAGAATGGCAATAAAGCATGACACTGAAGCATGGCACTAAAATAAGGCACTGAAGCAAATCACTGAAGCATGGCACTGAAGCATGGCACTGAAGCATGGCACTGAAGTATTCCGCTGAAGAATGGCAATAAAGCATGACACTGAAGCATGGCACTAAAATAAGGCACTGAAGCAAATCACTGAAGCATGGCACTTAAACAAAGCACTGAAGCAAGCCACTGAAGCTAGCCACTGAAGCAAGCCAGTGAAATAAGTCACTGATCCATGGCACTGAAGCATGGCATTAAAGCATGGCACTAGAGCAAGCCAGTGAAGCAAGTCACTGAAGCATGGCACTGAAGAAAGCCACTGAAGTTAGCCACTGAAGTAAGTCATTGAAGCAAGCCACTGAAGCAAAACACTGAAGCATGGCACTTAAGCAAGCACCGGAGCAAGCCACTGAAGCAAGATACTGAAGCTAGCCACTGAAGCAAGCCACTGAAGCAAGCCACTGAAGCAAGCCACTGAAGCAAGCCACTGAAGCTAGCCACTGAAGCAAGCCACTGAAGCAAGCCACTGAAGCAAGCCACTGAAGCAAGATACTGAAGCTAGCCACTGAAGCAAGCCACTGAAGCAAGCCACTGAAGCAAGATACTGAAGCTAGCCACTGAAGCAAGCCACTGAAGCAAGCCACTGAAGCAAGCCACTGAAGCAAGCCACTGAAGCTAGCCACTGAAGCAAGCCACTGAAGCAAGCCACTGAAGCAAGCCACTGAAGCAAGCCACTGAAGCAAGCCACTGAAGCAAGCCACTGGAGCTAGCAACTGAAGCAAGCCACTGAAGCAAGCCACTGAAGGAAGCCACTGAAGGAAGCCACTGAAGCAAGCCACTGAAGCAAGCCACTGAAGCAAGCCACTGAAGCAAGCCACTGAAGCAAGCCACTGAAGCAAGCCACTGAAGCAAGCCACTGAAGCAAGCCACTGAAGCAAGCCACTGAAGCAAGCCACTGAAGCTAGCCACTGAAGCAAGCCACTGAAGCAAGCCACTGAAGCAAGCCACTGAAGCAAGCCACTGAAGCAAGCCACTGAAGCAAGCCACTGAAGCAAGCCACTGAAGCAAGCCACTGAAGCAAGCCATGAAGCAAGCCACTGAAGCTAGCCACTGAAGCAAGCCACTGAAGCTAGCCACTGAAGCAAGCCACTGAAGCTAGCCACTGAAGCAAGCCACTGAAGCTAGCCACTGAAGCAAGCCACTGAAGCTAGCCACTGAAGCAAGCCACTGAAGCAAGCCACTGAAGCTAGCCACTGAAGCAAGCCACTGAAGCAAGCCACTGAAGCAAGACACTGAAGCAAGCCACTGAAGCAAGCCACTGAAGCAAGCCACTGAAGCAAGCCACTGAAGCAAGCCACTGAAGCAAGCCACTGAAGCAAGCCACTGAAGCAAGCCACCTGCATTAGATACATTCTGACAATTTTCTACCTCTGTCTCTTTTGACTCTCGTCATTTCATTTTTCTCTTACTAGTAATTATCTTTTTTAAACGGGTAATTATCTTTTTCCAAGAGTAATTATCTTTTTTGATACTGGTAATTAATTCCTTGATCAAAGTAATTATGATTATACACTGACAATCACCTTTTTTTCTCACAGCATATTACTAACGCTGTCCATCCCTGTAAATTACATCCAGTTGTCTCTGATACAGACATAAATATTGGACTGATGCAAACACTTTTGTCTCCTAGTTTTATGACTAGCATTTTCGTTGTTTACTTTTTCTCAGTTTCAGGTACTCTTTTGTCACTCTTTAATTTATCTTGTGTTTCTTCTCTCTTCATCCTCTGTAAAGCCCTCAGTGATGTTTTTTTAATCTGTCTGGGTTAACAATGGTGTGTGTGTGTGTGTGTGTGTGTGTGTGTGTGTGTGTGTGTGTGTGTGTGTGTGTGTGTGTGTGTGTGTGTGTGTGTGTGTGTACTCACCTATTTGTACTCACCTATTTGTGGTTGCAGGGGTCGAGTCACATCTCCTGGCCCCGCCTCTTCGCTGATTGCTACTAGGTCCTCTCTATCCCTGCCCCATGAGCTCTATCATACCTCGCCTTAAAACTATGTATGGT
The DNA here is from genome assembly GCF_026875155.1 of Cherax quadricarinatus. NCBI lineage: Eukaryota > Metazoa > Arthropoda > Malacostraca > Decapoda > Parastacidae > Cherax > Cherax quadricarinatus. Next base: position 37,445,314 of record NC_069427.1, on the reverse strand, counting down.
TCCCCCCTCCACTACGTCACTTTTTAGGCTATTCCACGGCCTGACTACTCTATGACTGAAGAAATACTTCCTAACATCCCTTTGATTCATCTGAGTCTTCAGCTTCCAATTGTGACCTCTTATGTCTGTGTCCCTTCTCTGGAACATCCCGTCTTTGTCCACCATGTCTATTCCGCGCAGTATTTTATATGTCGTTATCATGTCTCCCCTGACCCTCCTGTCCTCCAGTGTCGTCAGGCCGATTTCCCTCAACCTTTCTTCGTAGGACAATCCCCGTAGCTCTGGGACTAGTCTTGTTGCAAACCTTTGCACTTTCTCTAATTTCTTGACGTGCTTGACTAGGTGTGGATTCCAAACTGGTGCTGCGTACTCCAGTATGGGCCTGACGTAAATGGTATACAGAGTCTAGAACGAATCCTTGCTGAGGTATCGGAACGCTATCCGTAGGTTTGCCAGGCGCCCGTATGCTGCAGCAGTTATCTGATTGATGTGCGCCTCAGGAGATATGCTCGGTGTTATACTCACTCTCAGATCTTTTTCCTTGAGTGAGGTTTGCAGTCTTTGGCCATCTAAACTATATTGTGTCTGCGGTCTTCTTTGCCCTTCCCCAATCTTCATGACTTTGCATTTGGCAGGGTTAAATTCAAGGAGCCAGTTGCTGGACCAGGCTTGTAGCCTGTCCAGGTCTCTTTGTAGTCCTGCCTGATCCTCATCCGATTTGATTCTTCTCATTAACTTCGCATCATCTGCAAACAAGGACACTTCTGAGTCTATCCCTTCCGTTATGTCGTTCACATATACCAAGAACAGCACAGGTCCTAGGACTGACCCCTGTGGAACCCCGCTTGTCACAGGCGCCCACTCTGGCACCTCGTCGCGTACCATGACTCGTTGTTGCCTCCCTGTCAGGTATTCTCTGATCCATTGCAGTGCCTTTCCTGTTATGTGTGCCTGATCCTCTAGCTTTTGCATTAACCTCTTGTCAGGAACTGTGTCGAAGGCCTTCTTGCAGTCCAAAAATATGCAGTCGATCCACCCCTCTCTCTCTTGTCTTACTTCTGTCACCTTGTCATAAAACTCTAGTAGGTTTGTGACACAGGATTTTCCTTCCCTGAAACAGTGCTGGTTGTCAATTATACACTTGATTCTTTCCAGGTGCCCCACCATTCTCCTCCTGATGATCTTCTCCATGACCTTGCATACTATACACGTTAGTGATACAGGTCTGTAGTTTAGTGCCTCATGTCTGTCTCCCTTTTTAAAAATTGGGACTACATTTGCCATTTTCCATACCTCAGGGAGTTGCCCAGTTTCAAATGATGTGTTGAAGATCTTTGTTAATGGCTCACACAATATCTCTGCTCCCTCTTTAAGGACCCATGGAGAGATGTTGTCTGGTCCCACCGCCTTTGAGGTGTCAAGTTCGCATAGCAACTTTTTCACCTCCTCCTTGGTTATATGTACTTCATCCAGCACTTGCTGGTGTGCCCCCCTGTTCTGATTTCCTGGAGTCCTACTGGTTTCCACTGTAAATACCTCTTTAAATCTTGTGTTGAGCTCCTGACATACCTCTTGGTCGTTTCTTGTGAATTCCCCATCACCCTTCCTCAGTCTGATTACCTGGTCCTTGACTGTTGTTTTCCTCCTGATGTGGCTGTACAGCAGCTTCGGGTCAGTCTTGACTTTTGATGCTATGTCATTTTCATATTGTCTCTGAGCCTCCCTTCTTATCTGTGCATATTCGTTTCTGGCTCTTCGGCTGATTTCTTTATTTTCCTGAGTTCTTTGTCTTCTGTACCTTTTCCATTCTCTAGTACACCTAGTTTTTGCCTCCCTACACCTTTGGGTGAACCAAGGACTCGTTCTGTTCTTCCCATTATTTCTGTTTCCCTTGGGAACAAACCTCCCCTCTGCCTCCTTGCATTTTGTTGCTACATAGTCCATCATTTCTTGTACTTGTTTTCCTGTCAGTTCCCTCTCCCACTGAATGTCTTGAAGGAAGTTCCTCATGCCTGAGTAGTTTCCCCTTTTGTAGTTTGGTTTTTCCCAGCCTATTCCTGCTACACTCTCCACTTGGAGCTCAACTATGTAGTCGAAGCACAGAACCACATGATCACTAGCTCCCAGGGGCCTTTCATACATGATACCCTCGATGTCCGAACTACTCATGGTGAATACAAGGTCCAGCCTTGCTGGTTCATCCTCTCCTCTCTCTCTGGTAGTGTCTCTAACATGTTGATGCATGAGGTTTTCCAGTACCACATCCATCATCTTGGCTCTCCATGTTTCGGGACCCCCCATGGGGCTCCAGGTTTTCCCAGTCAATCTCCTTGTGATTGAAATCACTCATAACTAGTAACTTTGCTCCCCCCATGTGTGCTCTCCTGGCCACCTCGGCTAGTGTGTCGATCATTGCTCTGTTGCTCTCATCATATTCTTCTCTTGGCCTCCTGCAGTTCTGTGGTGTGTGTGTGTGTGTGTGTGTGTGTGTGTGTGTGTGTGTGAAAGTGCGCGCCCCGCCTCTTCGCTGGTCGTTATTAGGTTCAATCTCTCTCCCTACTCCATGAACTATGTCATATCTCTTCTTAAAGCTTTGTATGGATCCTGCCTCCACTACGTCAGTCTCCTGATTATTCCTTTTCCTGACAACTCCGTGTCTGATGAAATGCTTCCTAACATCCCTGTAACTCATTTGCGTTTGAGACTTCCAGTTGTGACCCCCTTGTTGATGTGATCCATCTCCGAAACATCCTGTTTCTATCCACCATATCAATTCCTCTCTGTATTTTATATGTCGTTGTTATGTCCTCTCTATCCTTCCTGTGCTCTAATGTCGTCAGGTTGATTTCCCTTAACCTCTCCTTATAGGACACATCCCTTAGCTCCGGGACTAATCTTGCAAACCTTAGCAGGTTCTCTCTTTTTTTGATGTGCTTGACCAGGTGTGGGTTCCATGCTGGTGCGGCATACTCCGATGTGGGTCTGACGTACACGGTGTACGGAGTCTTGATTGAATGATTCCTCACTCAAGTGTCAAGACGCTATTCTCAGGTTTGCCAGGCACCCGTATGGTGAAGCAGTTATTTGGTTGATGTTCGCCTCAGGAGATGTGCTCGGTGTTATACTCACCCTAACATCCTTTTCCTTTAGTGGTTTTTGTAGTCTTTGTCTCCCTAGCTTATACTCTGTCTGCGGTCTTCTTTGACCTTCTCCAATCTCATGACTTTGCACTTGGTGGGGTTCAACTCCAGGAGCCAGTAGTTAGACTAGGCTTGCAGACTCTTCGGACTCCTTTGTAGTTTCACCTTATATTTATCCACTTGAATTCTTCGCATTATCTGCATATCGTCTGCAAATAGGAACACCTCTGAATTTATTCCTTCCGTCATGTCATTCACATATACGAGAAACAGCACCTGCCCTAGGACTGACCCTTGTGGATCCCCGCATCACAGGCGCCCACTCAAACACCTCGTTATGTACCAACACTCGTTGTTTCCTTCCTGTCAGGTATTCTTTGATCCATCGCTGTGCGTTTCCAGTTATTTCTGCCTGTCCCTCTAGCTTTCGCACTAATCTCCTGTGCAGAACTGTGTGAAAAGCCTTCTTACAGTCCAATAAAATTCATTGTGTGTATGTGTGTGTGTGTGTGTGTGTGTGTGTGTGTGTGTGTGTGTGTGTGTGTGTGTGTGTGTGTGTGTGTGTGTGTGTGTGTGTGTGTACTCACCTATATGTGGTTGCAGGGTTTGAGTCACAGATCCTGTCTTTGTCTTTGTGTACTCACCGATTTGTAAATAACTTATTTATGTCTGCTAGGATCGATTCTCAGTACTTGGCCTCCACCTCCTAGAATGATTTTTTTTGGCACCACTAATTTCATGCCTCTTGGTCCTTATTATATCTGCGTTTAGAAACTGCGTGTTTACTTGGTCTCCACTACAGTCTCATCTCAGTAATTCCATTTTTCATCCACTCTGAAACTAATGAAATACCTTTTATGTCTCAACTGTTTTTTCAGTTTCTTCCTGTATCCCTTCGATTCTCTTCCTCTTCTATCAAATTCTCTGTATCTGCACTATCTAATCCCCTTTAAGATTTTGTACGTCGTAATCATGTATCCTCTTGCCCTATATTCCAGGCACAAATACTTTCATTGGGTCTGCAGCATATGGCTGTGCTCTATAGCGTAGTCACTAGACCAATCAAAGATGAGAGATAAAGTATACATCAGAAGATAGCTTGGGTTTAATATATCAACCACAAGAATGTATGTAAAATTATTAATACAATTTACAATGTGCATGGACCGGTTAAAGTTAATAAAGTTTGGAGAGAGTATGAGAACACTCTCTCTGCTACAGTTATAACACAACCACAGCCCGAGGCAGGTGAAGGTCTAATGGTTTAATCTGTCCCTATCGGTAAGGTAACTTCATCCAGGTCCTCTTACTTCACCTTGTAGCGCGCAGATAGCCTCCAACACCTATCTGGCACCTCATACCAGGATGGAACACACACACTGGCAAGCAATGACTAACTGTACCTATACATGGTAAAGAGTCCATTCAGAAGTGTGGTTAGTGCGAGGTCGATGCTGGGGGCTGCATACTCGATGATTTGCTTAACATACGAATATGTCATTTATAAAAATTTGAAGGATTCTTTATTCAAGTTCCTGCTGAATGCTGTTCTCATGTTTGTGAATATTGCATGTGCCACTGACGTTATACGATTTATGCGTATTTCTGGCGATGTGTTTGGTGTTCTCTCCATTTCTCTCTCTCTCTCTCTCTCTCTCTCTCTCTCTCTCTCTCTCTCTCTCTCTCTCTCTCTCTCTCTCTCTCTCTCTCTCTCTCTCTCTCTCTCTCTGATACTTGCAGCTTCTCTCCGCCCATGCTATACTCCGTGTCCGGTCTGCCTTCACATCCAGTTCACTTGACCTTGCATTTGGAGATAAATGATTTAAATACCAACACTATGGACATATATGTACAAATGCAGTATAATGCGATCCTTTACTGACAACGTTTCGCCCACACAGTAGGAGTTATCAACTCACAAACAGCTTTGTTTGTGAGTTCTCATTGGAGTACATCGTTGTCCTTTCCTGTTCTTATTATTCTCGTTAGTTTAACGTCATCTGCCAACAGTGCCACAAGTGTTTATACCTACTATCATCGCCAGAACTTTTAATAGCATGAATGTTGGAGATATCGACCAGTGATTCCACGTTTCTTGTTTGTCCCGCTTTTTTTATATGCGTCACCACATTTGCCTATTCCAATTTTCTAGCATTTATCTTGAGTGGAGATACTGTCACATTGTGGTTCTATTCCGTCTCTCAGCACTCATGGGAATATGGTATGTGGTTCCATTGCTTTAACTATATCGGTTCTCTTATTAATCTCATCACCTCTTCTTTTGTTGTGCTTGTTCTTTCTGTCATCTGTTAGTCTAGTCTGACTATAATGTGTTATTAGCTCTCCATTTTGTCTGTATTTAAAACTTCTCTGAATCTTTTGCCAGGTCCTTTACATACTCCGATGTCATTTTCCGTCATCATCCCATCCTGGTTTTTTTCAGCTGTATCACATGGTACTTCAATTGTCCTGTTTATTATGTGACTGTGGAGTAACTGTGGTTCTGTTTTGTTTTTTAATGCTATATATAGTTTTAAAATTGTCTTTCAGCTTCCTCTCTTGTTCTTGCATATTTGTTTCTGGTTCTCTTGCTTATTTCTCGGTTTTCTTGCTTGTTTCTCGTTGTTAATTTGCTCTATATTTCTTTCCTGTCCCTTCTTCTTCATCTCTCAATATTCCTATTTGAAGCATAGGTTTTCTCTGCTTCTATTGTTCCTTTCCTATATACATTGTACATACGTTTCCTTAGCCTTTAGGCACCTTGACTGTATTACCTCCATCATTTCTTGCAGAGTTTTCCTCTACAATTCTCTTTCGCACCGCACATCCTTCAGAATGTTTCTCAGCCCATCACCGAGTTCCCTCCATTACCCCCATTTCCTCTTACTCACTTTATATCTTTCTCCATTCCAGTTTCCAGTATGTAATCAAGACTTAGTATCACACTATCGCTGGCATCTGAAGCTTCACCTTAAGTCATTCTCACCTCTCGTATTATTCTGTGTAAAAGTCATGTCAAGTCTTACTGGTTCATCTCTTCTCCTCACTTTAGTTGTTTACATTCCATGTTGTCTTTGAAAATTCTTCCCTCTTAATGTTTCTGGTCCTTCAAGTGGCATCTCAGTGTTGCCAGTCAGTCTCCTTATAGTTGAAATCTCTCAGTACTAGGAGTTTAAATTTGTTCATTCTTGCTCTGATTGCCACTGTCTCTAGTATGAGGAATCATTGCCCTCTTTGTGTGTGTGTGTGTGTGTGTGTGTGTGTGTGTGTGTGTGTGTGTGTGTGTGTATGCAGGTATGTGTGTGCGTGTGTGCGGGTGTGGGTGTGTGTTCGTGTGTGTGTGTGTTCGCGCGCGAGAGCGCGCTCGTGTGTGTGTGTGCGTGTGTGTGTGTGTGTGTGTGTGTGTGTGTGTGTGTGTGTGTGTGTTCTTGAGCGTGTGTGGAAGTGTGTGGGGGTGAACCCAAGATCTTATCTGGTGGAAGGGTCGATGGTTGGATTTAAAGATAGAGAGAGGCTGGAGAAGAGGCTAATCTGAGGGCGTGCTAGCGAGCGAACGAGCAAGAGAGAGAGAGAGAGAGAGAGAGAGAGAGAGAGAGAGAGAGAGAGAGAGAGAGAGAGAGAGAGAGAGAGAGAGAGAGAGAGAGAGAGAGAGAGAGAGAGAGAGAGAGAAAGACAGTAGCTAGTGTAGGTAGATTAACACCCAACTACCTACATGTATTTACAGCTAGATCAACAGAGAAATAAAGATGAAAGGAGAGCTGCCCACTGTCGCCATCCCTTTGAGGTTCACACTGGGTCTTTGCAGCACAATAATGTTGTACAATACCAACACATAAAGACGCAAAGAAATACCCAGGCGCTGCACATGTGACTTATTTATCAACGAGTTCTTTCTGTTATGAGCCTTGATACTATCTCGTACACAAGTCTCCTACTCACCTTTGGAGGCACCTATGAGAGCATTGAGGCCGGTGACCCAGATGTTAGCCTCCTCGGGGGAGTTGGCGATGAGGTCGAGGCTATCGTAGGAGTCGCCGTAGAGGATGCTGAAGATACGCTCCTCGTTGTAAGAGGTCGGGAAGTCCTTGTGTCGCAGGCTCTCACAGTTCTTGCCAGTCCGGATCTCCTTAATCTGCTCGATCATCACTGTAACAACAAGGGGACGCGTCAAGCCGCTTTAAGGCGCGTTTTAATTGTTTACATTGTATATGATGCGCTAAATTCGTGTTGGTCATTCTTTCCTCAGCAGCTACCACGGTCAAGGGAAGAATAATTGCATCATGGTTAGAGAGAGAGGAGTGAGAGAGAGAGAGAGAGAGAGAGAGAGAGAGAAGAGAGAGAGAGGAAGAGAGAGTGGAGAGAGAGAGAGAGAGAGGGAGAGAAGAGAGGGAGAGAGAGAGGAGAGAGAGAGAGAAGAGAGAGAGAGAGAGAGAGAGAGAGAGAGAGAGAGAGAGAGAGAGAGAGAGACAGAGAGAGAGAGAGAGACAGAGACAGAGACAGAGACAGACAGACAGACAGACAGACAGACAGACAGACAGACAGACAGACAGACAGACTGACTGACTGACTGACTGACTGACTGACTGACTGACTGACAGACAGACTGACAGACTGACAGACAGACTGACAGACAAAGTACATAGAAAATTCAGATAGCAGAGGACGTAGGAGTCCACACTGAGTCTGTGCTGAGCAGAACTATTTACCTCCCTTTAGGTTATTGACTATCGTGTATATTATCTAGGCGCTCTAGACAAGAATTGAAAAACGGGAGAGAAAGAGACAGAGAAATAAAAGGCGAACTATTACACTAAATATGAGAGAT
>NC_069427.1:37412349-37432349 GCF_026875155.1 Cherax quadricarinatus | reverse complement strand
CACCACAACTAACCCGGGGGTTGGTTTGGGTAAAAGCTCCCCCTTCACACCGGAGGGCCCGGGTTCGATTCCCCGGGGGGTGGAAATTTTCCCACACGTTTCCTTTTCACCTATTGTCCTGTTTACCCCAGCAAACAAATAGGGACCCGGGGGTTAGTCGAATGGTGTGGGGTTTGCATCCTGGGGACAAAATTAAGGGCCCCAATGGAAATAAATTAGCAGTCCTCTTGACGGGACTGACTTTCTTGGTTATCTGGGGGGCTAACCCTCCCGGGGGGAAAAATCCCAACGAAAAACTTTTTATCTTATCTTATCCCAAAAAACCACCACAGCACTACCTCATCATCACCACCCCCCCCACCCCCAAAACTTCTAGCACAAAACCCCCACCAAAAGCACCCCCATCATCACACCCCCAAACCCCGACCACAACACTTCTTGAACAACCACCCTACCCCCATCACCCTACCACAGCACTAAACCCTCAAAACCACCACCCCCAACCCCACACTTTTTACCACCCCACCACCACCACCCCCACAGCATACCATCACACCAAAACCACCACAAACCCCTTCCCCCACAACCACCATCACCCCACCACGCACTTAGACAAAAAACCACCATCACCACCCTCACACACTACCCTTTCATCACCAAAAGCCCCTACCCGTTTCACACCACCCACGCACACCCCTGACACCCCCACCACCCCCAGCACTACCATCAACCACCCTCACCAAAAAAAAAAGCACTACCATCCCCACCCCACCACGCACTACCACACACCACCACAGCACGAATCACCCACCACAGCCCCTACCCCTCACAACCCCCACCACCCCCACCACTTTCCATACCCCCCCCACAGCACTACCAAAAACACCACCACCACCACCACAGAAAGACCCTCCACCACCACAGCCCAAAAAAAAAACCATCACACTACCCCCAAAAGCACTACCACCCCCCCACCACAGCCCCCAAAAAAAACCCTCACAAACCCCCACCACCCCCACCACACACTACCACCACCCCCACCATCACCACAGCATAAAACCCTCGCAACACCACCAAAAGCACTACCCTCACACCCCACCACCACAGCACGACCATCCCCAAACCCCACAGCACTACCCCTCACACCAAACCCCCCAGCCCCTACCATCACACCCCCCCCACCACAGCACACCAACACAAACCCACACAGCACTACCATCCACCATCACCACAGCACAACCCTCACACCACCACAGTACAACCATCACGCCCCCACCACCCCCACCCCAGCATTAAACCCCACACCACCATCCCCCAAAAGCAATACCATCCCCACCATCACCACAGCACTACCATCACACCAAACCCCCATCACACACTAAACCGCACACCACCAATCACTTTCCCTCAAAACGACCACCACCCCAGCACTACCCCCACACCACCCCCACAGCCTACCATCACCCCACCACAGCAAAAACCATCACACCACCACCACCACCACCGCACTACCCCCACACCCCCATCACCAAAAGCACTACCATCACACCACCACCAAACAGCACTACCCCCTCACACCCAACAGCCCCCAACCAACACACCACCCCCACCAACACCGCACTACCACCACACCAAACCCTCACCACAGACTACCATCCCCACCACCACCACAGCATTACCAAACACACCACCACCCGCACAAAACCCTCAAACCACCACCACCACCACCCAGCACTACCACCACACCACGATCACCACAGCACTACCATCACACCACCACCAACCCAGCACTAACCACACACCCCCACCCTCAAAAACAGCACTTAAACCCCCACACCACCTCAACCCCCAGACAACCATCACACCACCACCCAAAACAGCACTTTCCCTTTACCCCCCCCAAGCACAACCATCCACCACCATCACCAAAAAAGCACTACCACCCCCACCACCATCACCACAGCAATACCATCACCCCCCACCACCCGCACTACCATCCCCACCACCACAGCAAAAAACCATCACACCAAACCCCCACCACCAAAAGCACTTTCCACCCCACACGATCACCACAGCCTACCCTCACCCCCACCCAAAACAGCACTTTCCCTCACACCACCACCAAACACGCATACCACCACACCACCCTCCCCCACAGCAAATACCAAACACCCCCACCCCCACAGCACTACAAACACACCCCAGCCCCAACCATCACACCCCCCACCACCAACACGCACTTCCCCCACCCAACCCTTTACCACAGCACTACCACACACCACCACCACAGACTACCATCACCCACCACACAACCCCCAAAACCCCCCACCACCACCCCCACCCAGCACTTTTCCCCCACACCACCATCACCACAGCACCACCATCACACCCCCACCCCCTCAGCACTACCATCACACCACCACAGTAAACCATCAAAACCCCCACCCCCAACACAGCACTAAAAACCAAAAACCCCCCATCACCACAGCACCCAAACCCAAAAAACCACCACCACCACCCTTGCACTTTCCCCACACCACACCAACCATCCACCCCCACCACCAACCCCAGGGACACCACCACACCACCAAACCCCCACGACTATCATCACACCACCCCCAACCCCAGCACTACCCTCAACCCCCCAGCACAACCCTCACACCACCAAACCCCCAAAACAGCACTAAACCCCCCCAAAACCCCCATCACCCCAGCATACCCTCACACCACCACCCCAACACTACCATCACACCACCCCAGCAAAAAACCCCTCACACCACCCCACCACCACCACAGCAACCCCCACACCCCCCTCACCAAAGCACTACCATCACACCACCACCAACCAGCACTACCATCACACCACCACAGCACAACCCAACCCCACCCCATCACCCAAAACAGCCTACCACCACACCACCATCACCCCCAGACTACCCCTCACACCCCCCCACAGCCCTACCATCACACCACCACACACAACCATCAAAACCACCACCCCACCACAGCACTACCACCACACCACGATCACCACAGCACTACCATCACATCACCACCAAAAACAGCCAAATACCATCCCCACCACCACCACCAAAACAGCACTACCACCACACCACCATCACCACAGCACAACCATCACACCACCCCCCAACCCCGCACTACCATCACACCACCACAGCACAACCATCACCCCCACCATCACCAACACAGCACTACCACCCCCACCAAACCCCACCACAGCACTCCCTCAAAACCACCACCACAGGGACTACCCTCACACCACCACAGCACAAACCCTCCCCAACCCCCCCACCACAAGACTACCAAACCCCACCCCGATCACCACGGGACTACCCTCACACCCCCACCAACACAGCACTACCATCACACCACCACCACCCAAAACAGCCCTTCCACCCCCCACCACCATCACCACACACTACCAAACACACCCCCACCCCCAGCACAAACCCTCACACCACCACAGCACAACCATCCACCACCATCACCAAAAACAGCACTACCACCACACCCCCCATCACCACAGGGACACCATCACACCAACCCCCCACAGCACTACCATCACACCACCACACCAAAAAAACACACCACCCCACCACCACACAAATACCACCACCCCACGAAAAAAACACCAAGGGACAAACCCTCCCCACCACCACCCCACCCCCACCACCACCCCCACAGCTCTACCAAACCCCACCACCACCAACACCCGCAATACCACCAACCACCATCACCACAGCACAACCCTCACACCCCACCACCACCACCCCCACCACCCCCTTTCCTACCATCCCACCACCAACCCCCCCCCAGCACAAACCCCCACAACCCCCACCAAAAACAGACTACCCTCACCCCCACCAAAAAAAAGCACTACCACCACACCACCAAAAACACCCGCACTACCACCACACCACCACCAAAACAGGGACACCACCACACCACCACCCCCCCAAAGCACTACCACCACCCACCAACAAAACAGAATACCACCACACCAAACCCAAAAACACAGCATACCACCACCCCCACCCCCAACACAAACACTACCACCACCCCCACCCCCGCCCCCCCCAAAACCAACACACCCCACCAAAACCCCACCAAAACCCCCCAAAAACAAACAAATACCCCCACACCACCACAACAAGCACTACCACACACCACCCAACCCCAGCACTACCACCCCACCACCACCAACCCCGCATACCACACACCACCCCCAACACGCAATACCACCCCCCCACCCCACCACCACCACACAAACCCCACCCCCCAACCCAAACAGCACTACCATCACCCATCACCACCACCCACCACCCAGCACTACCACCCCACCACCACCAACCAAACACTACCACAACCCCACCAACCCCCACCAAAACCACAACCACCATCACCCCCACCACCAAAAACAGCATACCCCCACACCACCCCCCAAAACAGCACACCATCCCCACCACACCACCCCCCCACCACCACACCCCCCCCTAAAAATCCCCCACCACCAACCCCCCCAACCCAGCACTACCACCCCACCACCACCAACACAGCACTTAAAAAAAACCATCCACCATCACCTTTACCACCACCACGCACTACCTTTTCACCACCACACCTCAGCGCCCCTCGGATAAAAAACTGTGCCGAAGTGATAAAAAGGAGAGGAAAATTTTTCTGCAAATAGAATTTTAAACAGCTGGAGTGGGAAACTTAGACGAACTGTCTGCATTTCCAGCATCTGCAAATATTTCTTTACATCAACACTAAAAAACTGAAGAAGGGACATAACTGAGGATCCTGCACCCCACACCCCAAAAAACCCACACCACACACACCACACACCACACACACACACACCCCACACACACAAAACACACACACACAAAACACAACACCATTTCACACACACACACACACACACCACACTTTCACACACACACACACATACACACACACACACACACACACACAAATACAACACACACACCACACTACACACCCCATACACACACCACCCCCACACACACACACACCCCAAAACACACACACACACACACAACACCCTACACACACACCCCACACACACACACCACATACCACACACACAAACAACACCAACAAACCCCACACAACCCCACACACACACACCCCACACACACACAACTTTCACACACACACACACACACACCACACATCCCCACACAACACACACATACACGCACAAAACACACAAAACACACACACACACACACACACCAAAAACACACACCATACACACACACACACCGCACACACACACACACACACCCCACACACACACACACCACACAAAACCAACAACACACAAAAACACACCCAAAACACACACAACAACACCCCCACCACTTGACACAAACACTTGACACAAAAACTTTCCACCCCCCCCCTAACCACCTCACCTTACCACCACCCCCCCCCCAAACAAACCCAACCCCCCCCCCCCCCCCCCCCAAAACCCTCTAACCCCCGCCCAAAAACCTCCCCCTCCAATAACCATTCCCCCCTCCCCATAACCATCCATCCCCTCTCCCCCCCAAACCCCTCTAAATCCCTCCCAAAATATCTCTTTCCCCCCCAATAACCATTTTTCCCCCCCCCCAACCATCCATCCCCTCTCCTAACCATCTATTCCCCCCCCCCTAACCGGATGAGGACAAGGGGCTCCAAGGACGAATCTGAGAGGGAGGAATGGGAGGTAGAGCTCAAAAAAGGGAGGAAGACTGGGGAAGGAGACTAGATGAGTGGAAAGGGAAGATGGAAGAGAGGTTACCCAGCAGAAATGCAGAAGGTGGAAGCAACAGGCCACAGCAGCAGAAATTAAGATAGAGAGATTAAAAGAGGAGCTGAGACATCTGAAACAGAACAGAGACAAAGATATTACAGAAGTAGCATCGGCAATGGCTACATCAAACCCACGGGACAACAGGTCCGAAGGAAGCATGGAAACTAAACTGTATGCAGAGGTCCTGTCAACCCACATGGGGCCAAAACAAAGAAGGGAGCACTCTAGGACAGAAAGAGAGGTTTGGGAAGACATTGAAGGAACTAGGACATGTGCAAGGACCCTTACCAGATACCTGGGGGGGGCCATTAGCAGGTGAGCAGGAAGGATAAACCAAGAAGCATAGGGGCCATAACTAGGGAAGGGACTGAAGGAAGGAACACTCCACGGAAGGAACTAAAACACATCAGGGGAAATGCAATGGGAGTCACAGTGGGAGGTGGAAAAGGGAGAGATCCGTGTTTGTCTATGGGCTAGACGAAGCTAAAGGGAAACTTATGATGAAAGAAGCAGGAGGAGAAAAAAGCGTTTTGAAGACATCATGAAGGTGATAGGCGAGGGGGACATGACCCAGGTGGCAAATTTTCGGAGAATTGGGTGGTTTCACAAAGAAAAGGAATGGGCCTCTCAAAGTAATTTTCAAGGCAGAATCAACCAGAACCATGATCCTGCGGGGAGAAAGCACGGCTGAGAGGCAAGCAGGAGTTCCGGAGTGTGTACCTCGCCCGAGACAAAACACAGGACGAAAGGAAGACAATAAAAGAGAGAGTTCAAAAACGAAAGGGAGAAATGGGAGGAAATGAAAAAAGGAGAGCAGAAAAAACCCAGGATAAAATGGAAGGACAAGCGCACCCCCCAGAAACACCTGCAGAAGGGACCCCAAGTAACGATACCCCCAAGGCAACTAAACAATCCAACCAACCATCACACACCGACCCCTCTGTTTCCACCCCCCGCACCACAGTTACAGTATTAGAACAGAAGTTGAAGGTTTGGTACAAAAATGCAGATGGATTAAGAATAAACTGAGGAATGGCAAGAAAGAATCAATGAGAAGTCCCCAGACATCATAGCAGTTACAAAACCCAAAACTCATGGAGACAAAAAACAGATGCAATCTTCCCACCAGGATACCAGATCATGGGGGAAAGATAGAAGGGGCAGGGGGGGAGGTGGGGTTGCTCTGCCTCGTAAAAAACAGATGGAAATTCGGGGAAAATGGAAAAGGAATAGATGACACGGGAGAAAGAGACTACATAGAGGTACACTTCAGTCGGGGGGAACACAAAGTGGTCATTGCATTTGATGTAAAATCCACCACAGAACTGCAGGAGGCCAAGAGAGGAATATGAAGAGAGAAAACAGAGCAATGGACACACTTGCTGAGGTGGCAAGAAAGAGCTCACTCCAGCAGAGCAAAGTTGCTGGTTATGGGGGATTTCAACCACAGGGAGATTGACTGGGAAAACCTGGAGCCACATGGGGGTCCCCAAACATGGAGAGCCAGGATGTTGGACGTGGTGCTGGGAAAAAACCTCATGCACCAACATGTTAAGGACACTACCAGAGTGAGAGGGGAGGATGAACCAGCAAGATTGGACTTGTGTTTCACCCTGGGGAGCTAGGAAAATTGAGGACATCAAGTATGAGAGTCCCCCAGGAGCTAGCGACCACGTGGTTTTTGTGCTTTGAATACATAGTAGAGCTGCAAGTGGAGAGAATAACAGGGTAGAATGGGAAAAGCCTGACTATAAAAGAGGGGACTACATAGGGTTGAAGAACTTCCTGCGGGAGGTCCAGTGGGACAGAGAACTGGCAGGAAAGCCAGTAAATCAAATGATGGAATATGTAGCAACAAAATGCAAGGAGGCAGTGGAAAGGTTCATTCCCAAGGGCAACAGTAACAACGGGAAGACCAGAACAAGCCCCCCGGTTTACCCGACGGTTTTTAAGGAGGCAAAAACAAAGTGCAATAGAGAATGAAAAAAAGTACAGAAGGCAGAGAACACACGAAAATAGGGAGATCAGTCGCAGAGCCAGGAATGAGTACGCACAGGTAAGGAGGGAGCCCCAGCGACAGTATGAAAATGACATAGCATCGGAATCAAGACTGACCGAAACTGTTTTATAGCCACATCAGGAGGAAGACAACAGTCAAAGACCAGGTGATCAGATTAAAGGGCAGAAGGTGGAGAATCACAAGAAATGATCAGGAGGTATGTGAGGAGCTGAACAGGAGATTTAAGGAATTTTTACAGTAGAGACAGGAAGGGCTGTGGGGAAAACAGCACAGAAGGGAACATCAAGAGGGAATATACCAACAAGTGTTGGATGACATACGAACAACTGAGGAGGAGGTGAAGAAACTCTTAAAATGACCTTGACACCTCAAAGGCGATGGGACCGGACAAAATCCCATGGGTCCTTAGAGAAGGAGCGAGAGCTGTGTGTTGGGCCCCTAACCACAATCTTCAACACATCCCTTGAAACTGGGGGAACTACCTGAGAAATGGAAGACAGCTAATGTAGTCCCCATATTAAGAAAGGAAAGAAACGAGGCACTAAACTACAGACCTGTGTCTCTGACATGTATTGTGTGCAAAAATCATGGAGAAGATTATCAGGAGGAGAGTGGTCGAACACCTGGAAAGGAACAAGATTATAAATGAAACCAGCATGGGTTCATGGAAGGCAATCTTGTATCACAAACCTCCTGGAATTTTATGACAAGGTAACAGATGTAAGACACGAGAGAGAAGGTTGGGTAGATTTCGTTTTCCTAGACTGCAGGAAAAACCTTTGACACAGTTCCCCACAAGAGATTAGTGCAGAAGCTGGAGGATCAGGCACACGTAAAAGGAAGGGCACTGCAATGGATAAGGGAATACCCGACAGGGAGGCAGCAACGAGTCATGGTACGTGAAGAGGTAAACACATGGGCGCCTGTTAGAGCGGGGTCCCACAGAGGGGCAGTTCTAGGACCAGTGCTGTTTTTTATATATGTGAAAAGACATGATGGAAGGAATAGACTCTGAAGTGTCCCTGTTCGCAGATGACGTGAAGTTTATGAGAAGAATTAAATCGGACGAGGATGAGGCAGGACTGCAAAGAGACCTGGAGAGGCTGGACATGTGGTCCAGTAACTGGCTTCTCGAATTCAATCCAGCCAAATGCAAAAGTATGAAGATTGGGGAGGGGCAAAGAAGACCGCAGACAGATATGGCTAGGTGGACAAAAACTACAGACCTCACTCAGGGAGAAAGACCTTGGGGTGACCATTACACCGAGCACATCACCGGAGGCACACATCAACCCAAAAAACCTGCAGCATACGGGCGCTGTCAAACCTGAGAATAGCGTTCCGATACCTTAATAAGGAATCGTTCAAGACATGTACACTGTGTATGTTAGGCCCATACTGGAGTATGCAGCACCCGTCTGGAACCCACACCTGGTCAAGCACGTCAAGAAGTTAGAGAAAGTACAAAGGTTTGCAACAAGGCTAGTCCCAGAGCTCAAGGGAATGTCGTACGAGGAAAGGTTAAGGGAAATCGGACTGACGACACTGGAGGACAGAAGGGTCAGGGGAGACATGATAACGACATACAAGATACTGCGGGGAATAGACAAGGTGGACAGAGATAGGATGTTCCAGAGAGGGGACACAGGGACAAGGGGTCACAACTGGAAGCTGAAGACTCAGACGAGTCACAGGGACGTTAGGAAGTATTTCTTCAGTCATAGAGTTGTCAGCAAGTGGAATAGCCTAGCAAGTGAAGTTTATCTGGAGTTTATCTGGAGAGAGTTCCGGGGGTCAACGCCCCCGCGGCCCGGTCTGTGACCAGGCCTCCTTAGGTCAGTGTCCCAGGATGCGACCCACACCAGTCGACTAACACCCAGGTACCCATTTTACTGATGGGGAACATAGACAACAGGTGGAAAGAAACACCTCCAATGTTTCTACTCTGGCTGGGAATCGAACCCAGGCCCTCACCGTGTGAAGCGAGAGCGTTAACCACCAGGCCACCAGAGGCCAGTGGAGGCAGGAACCATACATAGTTTTAAGAAGAGGTATGACAAAGCTCAGGAAGCAGAGAGAGAGAGGATCCAGTAGCGATTAGTGAAGAGGCGGGGCCAGGAGCTGAGTCTCGACCCCTGCAACCACAATTAGGTGAGTACAATTAGGTGAGTACACACACACGTTTTCCCTTGTTCTTCTGTACATGCTACTCTATTCACTAAAATAGATTAGCCACGTTGAATCTAAATCCCCGGTTCTTAACCTGTGGACCATGAACAGCTAGTGGTTCATAGGTTGTTTGCAAGCCTTAGACCATAAACAACTAGTGGTCCATGGCTTGTTTGCAAGCCGTGGACCATGAGCAACTAGTGGTCCATGGCTTGTTTGCAAGCCGTGGACCATGAAAAACTAGTGGTCCATGGCTTGTTTGCAAGCCGTGGACCATGAACAATTAGTGGTCCATGGCTTGTTTGCAAGCCGTGGACCATGAACAATTAGTGGTCCATGGCTTGTTTGCAAGCCGTGGACCATGAACTAGTGATCCATGGCTTGTTTGCAAGCCGTGGACCATGAACAACTAGTGGTCCATGGCTTGTTTGCAAGCCGTGGACCATGAACAACTAGTGGTCCATGGCTTGTTTGTAAGCCGTGGACCATGAGCAACTAGTGATTCATGGCTTGTTTGCAAGCTGTGGACCATGAACAACTAGTGATTCATGGCTTGTTTGCAAGCTGTGGACCATGAACAACTAGTGGTTCATGGCTTGTTTGCAAGCCGTGGACCATGAGCAACTAGTGATTCATGGTTGTTTGCAAGCTGGTGGACCATGAACAACTAGTGATTCATGGCTTGTTTGCAAGCTGTGGACCATGAACAACTAGTGGTCCATGGCTTGTTTGCAAGCCGTGGACCATGAACAACTAGTGGTCCATGGCTTGTTTGCAAGCCGTGGACCATGAACAATTAGTGGTCCATGGCTTGTTTGCAAGCCGTGGACCATGAACAATTAGTGGTCCATGGCTTTTTTGCAAGCCGTGGACCATGAACAACTAGTGGTCCATGGCTTGTTTGCAAGCCGTGGACCATGAGCAACTGGTGGTCCATGGCTTGTTTGCAAGCCGTGGACCATGAACAAACTAGTGGTCCATGGCTTGTTTTGCAAGCCGTGGACCATGAACAACTAGTGGTCCATGGCTTGTTTGCAAGCCGTGGACCATGAACAACTAGTGGTTCATGGCTTGTTTGCAAGCCGTGGACCATGAATACTAGTGGTCCATGGCTTGTTTGCAAGCGTGGACCATGAACATCTAGTGGTCCATGGCTTGTTTGCAAAGCCGCGGACCATGAACAACTAGTGGTCCATGGCTTGTTTGCAAGCCGCGGACCATGAACAACTAGTGGTCCATGGCTTGTTTGCAAGCCGTGGACCATGAACATCTAGTGGTCCATGGCTTGTTTGCAAGCCGCGGACCATGAACAACTAGTGGTCCATGGCTTGTTTGCAAGCCGCGGACCATGAACAACTAGTGGTCCATGGCTTGTTTGCAAGCCGCGGACCATGAACAACTAGTGGTCCTTAGCTTGTTTGCATGCCGTGGACCATGAACAACTAGTGGTCCATGGCTTGTTTGCAAGCCGCGGACCATGAACAACTAGTGGTCCATGGCTTGTTTGCAAGCCGCGGACCATGAACAACTAGTAGTCCATGGCTTGTTTGCAAGCCGCGGACCATGAACAACTAGTGGTCCATGGCTTGTTTGCAAGCCGCGGACCATGAACAACTAGTGGTCCATGGCTTGTTTGCAAGCCGCGGACCATGAACAACTAGTGGTCCATGGCTTGTTTGCAAGCCGCGGACCATGAACAACTAGTGGTCCATGGCTTGTTTGCAAGCCGCGGACCATGAAGAACTAGTGGTCCATGGCTTGTTTGCAAGCCGCGGACCATGAACAACTAGTGGTCCATGGCTTGTTTGCAAGCCGCGGACCATGAACAACTAGTGGTCCATGGCTTGTTTGCAAGCCGCGGACCATGAACAACTAGTAGTCCATGGCTTGTTTGCAAGCCGCGGACATGAACAACTAGTGGTCCATGGCTTGTTTGCAAGCCGCGGACCATGAACAACTAGTGGTCCATGGCTTGTTTGCAAGCCGCGGGACCATGAACAACTAGTGGTCCATGGCTTGTTTGCAGAGCGGACATGAACAACTAGTGGTCCTTGGCTTGTTTGCAAGCCGTGGACCATGAACAACTAGTGGTCCATGGCTTGTTTGCAAGCCGTGGACCATGAACAACTAGTGGTCCATGGCTTGTTTGCAAGCCGCGGACCATGAACAACTAGTGGTCCATGGCTTGTTTGCAAGCCGTGGACCATGAACAACTAGTGGTCCATGGCTTGTTTGCAAGCCGTGGACCATGAACAACTAGTGGTCCATGGCTTGTTTGCAAGCCGCGGACCATGAACAACTAGTGGTCCATGGCTTGTTTGCAAGCCGTGGACCATGAACAACTAGTGGTCCATGGCTTGTTTGCAAGCCGTGGACCATGAACAACTAGTGGTCCATGGCTTGTTTGCAAGCCGTCCACAGATTTAAGAAATATTAGTAATAATTTTAACGAACTGATTTTATTTTTCTAGGTCACACATGAAATATATGTTATATATTTGGAACAGTCTCCCAATAAAACTGTAATTCTTAATTTCTAATGACAGGGCAACAGAAGACTGAAATATTTCATGTAACATTTGATAGTTATCTAGTTATCAGTCCCTTTGACTCAGTTTTGCCCTAGTCATCATAAGTATCAGGTGTGTGTGTTACTTTCTGATGTCCAGCCAGTAACAATTGCTTAAAATGACCTCCAGTCTTTAACTGTATACATATTACGACAACTAAAAATTTTCTTAGCTTTTCATAATAACTTTGAAAATCATAAGTTACATTTATGAGACGTGTTCATCTCCAACATCATATTGTGTCTGAGATAGCCTAAAAAATGCTGATATTTGTGTTACAATGTGTTTCAGTGCCGGTATCGTGACCGAACTGTCAGTAGTGTTGCTGGGTACTAGACAAGTACATAGTAACACTACTGACATCAGTGGTTGGTTATTTAATGTTATGTTTGTCAGAGAAGTGTATTAGTTTATTATTTCAGTGAAGGTTTTTCTTTGCTACAGTGTGTCAAGGGATCCAACAAAAATTAAAAAAAAAATATGATGAAATTTACCTTCAATGTGGGTTCACATACTGGACAAAAGATGGTCTTTAATTTTAACATTGAGTTATTTGAGCAAATATATTAACGAATGACTCAAAGATGCCAATAGCTAAAGTTTCATCTGTCCAAAGTTCACTCAGAGGTCGCAGTTAAATCTGTTGAGCACTTCACAACAAATTGAGCTGGTCTGAAAAAAGCTACACAAGACGGATCTTTCTGGCAGCAGGTATCACATGAAGTATCTTTGATGATCACTCTCGCCAACAAGCCACACACTGCTGAAGAGACCTTAATCAAGCATTGCATCATGTCGAGGGTACATCTGCATTTTTGGGGAGTCAAGTTGTGCTGAAGTCCAGCAGGTGTCACTGTCAAATGATACGGTAAAATCACGAATTTCTGATATGTCAGGAGACATTCTTGTTCAAGGGATGAGAGGTAAAATAATCTGAGTTATTTTCAGTTCAGGTGGATGAAACAACAGATGCAGCCTCTTGTTCACAACTTCTCGTACTTGCCAGATGTCGGCATGAAGCGTCAATTGAAGAGGAATTTCTCTTTGTCCCCCACTGGAAACAACTACTAATATTGATAGTGTTACTATCTTAGTTTCTGCATTTCTTTTTCTAAAAAGGTGGGCCTCTCACGGGAGCATCTCTGTGGGTGTTTGTACTGATGGTGTTCCTGCAATATTTGGCTCATCATCAGGATTCATCCTAAAGGCTAAATAAGACAAGCTGTAGTGTTGTAGGCACTCACTGCATGATTGATCGTGAGACACTTGCTTCCAAGACTCTTCCTGAGAACTTCACCATGGCGTTACAAATTACCATAAAGATTGTGAGCAACAGCAGTGATAGTGATCTCAACACACTGTCAGGATCGGGATTCGGCAGAAGCTGGGAAGGGGGAAGGGGAACTTGATCTTCAAACTTCATTCAATAGTGAAAGTTTTGTGTTATCTCTTGCTTACATTACGTGAATGTTTTAAGCACTGAATGAATTAGCCACATTTACTGTGATGGTCTTTCACTGCAAGGCTTCATCTCGGGCAGGGAAACGTAGATACTGGAAATGTCTGCTTTTACAATCACACGGAAGTTCTCGGTCATAATCCAGTTGAACAAGCTTTGCATGACAAGTTTCAAAGATCATCTGAAATCCTTCGCAGAAGAGCTCAAACAATACCTCTCTGAAATTGAGGTTGACCATGACAAGAAATTCTTTCAAATGTCGGGTAGATGATTTTTCTGAGGAGAAACACGAAAAGTTCTTGGACCTCGTCTATGACATTATCACCAATGACGGGGTTACAGAAGAAGAACTTGGCATATTTTGGATGAAGGCAAAGCAAAGTTTATTGCAAAATCGGTTTTCTTGTTTTGGCAACTTCGATATCATTTTCCTCAACATTATTTTTGTGAGTCTGTGTTCTCCACACTGTTGATAATGAAGTCGCAACGCTGATCTAAGTTGAATATTGAACCCGACCTTCTATGTGCCCTCTCTGCCTTTCAACCAAATATACGAACTCTGGTGACAAAGAAACATTGTCAAGTATCTCATTAACTCTGTTCACCCTGGCTCCCTCTTCATTCCTAATTTCCTTCCCTCGTCCTCCTTCCATCTTTCCACCCACCCACATTTACTCTCCCTCACCCTCCTTCCATCTCCATTCAACCTTTCCTTCCAGATTCCTTCCGATATCAAATAATCTTCTTTTTCTCTTCTAACCTTCAATCTTCCCACTCGCACTTCTTGACAGGTTTTTCAAAAGAATGAGTTTCGTTCCTTATGGACAGAAATACTGCATTAATTCAATTTTCTTATGCCAAGAAGTTATTGATAAAGCAAGTCGTAAGTTTTATGTGAAGAATAAAGTCAGTGATAAAACAAGGAGTAAGTCTTAAACCTATTGTTTAGTCCTGTCTTTTGTTAGTAAGATTTTCCTGTATTATTTGTTCTTTAATGTGGTTAGGAACCTTTAAAGAGGAGCGTGATTCTCAGATATGAGGTTCGACTTTAAGTGATCTACAGGTACAAGGTTCTACTTTAAATAAACCTCAGATAAAAGGTTCTTCGATGAGTCATCTACAAATACAGGGTTCCACTTTAAATAGTCTACATACACAGGGGTCTTCAAGTGGTCCAGAAATGCAGGGTTCTCCTGTAAGCGCTCCATAGATACAGGGTTCTTCTTTAATTGATGCGTAGATACAGGGGGTTTTCTTTAAGTGGTCTCTACATAAAGGGTTCTTTTTTTAAGTGGTCTAAATATACAGGGTTCTTCTTTAAGAAGTCCAAAGATGCAGGGTTCTTTAAATGGTCCATAGATACAGGGTTCTTTTTTAAGTGGTCCATAGATATAGGGCTCTTCTTTAAGTGGTTCATAGAAACAGGGTTCTTCTTTAAGGAGTCTATACAAAGAAAGATTAAGAACTTCCGCTCTAAATCAGTACTTTTGTATTCCAAAATATTTCAATTTTAGTTAAAATTTTGAACACACACACACACATGCACACACACACACACACATGCACACACACACACACACACACACACACACACACACACACACACACACAAGCACACACACACACACACACACACACACACACACACACACACACACACACACACAAAAACACACACAAACACACACACACACACAAGCACACACACACACACACACACACTCACACACACACACTCACACAAGCGCACACACACACACACACACACACACACACACACACACACACACACACACACACACACACACACACACAAACACACAGACACACATAACAGGAAAGGCACTGCAATGGATCAGAGAATACCTGACAGGGAGGCAACAACGAGTCATAGTACGTGACGAGGTGCCAGAGTGGGCGCCTGTGACAAGCGGGGTTCCACAGGGGTCAGTCCTAGGACCTGTGCTGTTCTTGGTATATGTGAACGACGTAACGGAAGGGATAGACTCAGAAGTGTCCTTGTTTGCAGATGATGTGAAGTTAATGAGAAGACTCAAATCGGATGAGGATCAGGCAGGACTACAAAGAGACCTGGACAGGCTACAAGCCTGGTCCAGCAACTGGCTCCTTGAGTTTAACCCTGCCAAATGCAAAGTCATGAAGATTGGGGAAGGGCAAAGAAGACCGCAGACACAATATAGTTTAGATGGCCAAAGTCTGCAAACTTCACTCAAGGAAAAAGATCTGGGGGTGAGTATAACACCGAGTATATCTTCCGAGGCGCACATCAATCAGATAACTGCTGCAGCATACGGGCGCCTGGCAAACCTACGGATAGCGTTCCGATACCTCAGCAAGGATTCGTTCAAGACTCTGTATACCATTTACGTCAGGCCCATACTGGAGTATGCAGCACCAGTTTGGAATCCACACCTAGTCAAGCACGTCAAGATATTAGAGAAGGTGCAAAGGTTTGCAACAAGACTTGTCCTACGAAGAAAGGTTGAGGGAAATCGGCCTGACGACACTGGAGGACAGGAGGGTCAGGGGAGACATGATAACGACATATAAAATACTGCGCGGAATAGACAAGGTGGACAAAGACGGGATGTTCCAGAGATGGGACACAGACACAAGAGGTCACAATTGGAAGTTGAAGACTCAGATGAATCAAAGGGATGTTAGAAAGTATTTCCTCAGTCATAGAGCGGTCAGGCCGTGGAATGGCCTATAAAGTGAAGTAGTGGAGGCGGGAACCATACATAGTTTTAAGGCGAGGTACGATAAAGCTCATGGGGCAGGAAGAGATAGGACCTAGTAGCAATCAGTGAAGAGGCGGGGCCAGGAGCTATGAATCGACCCCTGCAACCACAAATAGGTGAGTACAAATAGGTGAGTACACACACACACACACAAACACACACACACACACACAAACAGACACACACACACACACACAAACACACACACACACAAACACACACACACACACGCACACATGCACACACGCACACACACACACGCACACAAACACACACACACACATACACAAGCACACACACACACACACACACACACACACACACACACACACACACACACACACACACACACACACACACACCATGCCACATCCAATGCCCCCACCCACTACATTACAAACTCCACCCCCACAGCAACAACCCATAGTTCCTTACCAGGTCTCCCACTTCCCCAACCCCAATATACCTCCCAGACCACAGTCTTAGAAAAGAAGTTGAAGGTGTGGTATACAAATGCAGATGGAATAACAAACAAGTATGAGGAGTGGCACGAAAGAATCAAGGAGACATCCCCAGACATAACAGCACTCACAGAAACAAAACTCACCAGAATAGTAACAGATTCAATCTTTCCATCCGGATATCAAATCCTCAGGAAAGACAGAGGGAGGAGAGGAGGAGGAGGAGTTGCACTGCTCATTAAAAACCAGTGGGGATTTGAGAACATGAAGGGAATGGATGGCACGGACGAAAGGGACTGCTTAGTAGGAACAATCCAGTCTGAGGGACATAAGGTGATAATTGCAGTAATGTCCAACCCACCACAGAACTGCAGGAGGCCAAGAGAAGAATACGATGAGAGCAACAGAGCAATGATCGACACACTAGCCGATGTGGCCAGGAGAGCACACATGGGGGGAGCAAAGTTACTAGTTATGGGTGATTTCAATCACCAGGAGATTGACTGGGAAAACCTGGAACCCCATGGGGGTCCCGAAACATGGAGAGCCAAGATGATGGATGTGGTACTGGAAAACCTCATGCGTCAACATGTTAGAGATACTACCAGAGAGAGAGGAGAGGATGAACCAGCAAGGCTGGACCTTGTATTCACCTTGAGTAGTTCGGACATCGAGGGAATCATGTATGAAAGGCCCCTGGGAGCTAGTGATCATGTGGTTCTGTGCATCGACTACATAGTTGAGCTCCAAGTGGAGAGAGTAGCAGGAATAGGCTGGGAAAAACCAAACTACAAAAGAGGGAACTACTCAGGCATGAGGAACTTCCTTCAAGACATTCAGTGGGAGAGGGAACTGACAGGAAAACCAGTACAAGAAATGATGGACTATGTGGCAACAAAATGCAAGGAGGCAGAGGAGAGGTTTGTTCCCAAGGGAAACAGAAATAATGGGAAGAACAGAACGAGTCCTTGGTTCACCCAAAGGTATAGGGAGGCAAAAACTAGGTGTACTAGAGAATGGAAAAGGTACAGAAGACAGAGAACTCAGGAAAATAAAGAAATCAGCCGAAGAGCCAGAAACGAATATGCACAGATGAGAAGGGAGGCTCAGAGACAATATGAAAATGACATAGCATCAAAAGTAAAGACTGACCCGAAGCTGTTGTACAGCCACATCAGGAGGAAAACAACAGTCAAGGACCAGGTAATCAGACTGAGGAAGGGTGATGGGGAGTTCACAAGAAACGACCAAGAGGTATGTCAGGTGCTCAACACAAGATTTAAAGAAGTATTTACAGTGGAAACCAGTAGAACTCCAGGAAATCAGAACAGGGGGGCACACCAGCAAGTGCTGGATGAGGTACATATAACCAAGGAGGAGGTGAAGAAGCTGCTATGGAAACTTGACACCTCAAAAGGGGTGGGACCAGACAACATCTCTCCATGGGTCCTTAAAGAGGGAGCAGAGATATTGTGTGAGCCATTAACAAAGATCTTCAACACATCATTTGAAACTGGGCAACTCCTTGAGGTATGGAAAATGGCAAATGTAGTCCCAATTTTTAAAAAGGGAGACAGACATGAGGCACTAAACTACAGACCTGTATCACTAACGTGTATAGTATGCAAGGTCATGGAGAAGATCATCAGGAGGAGAGTGGTGGGGCACCTGGAAAGAAACAAGTGTATAATTGACAACCAGCACGGTTTCAGGGAAGGAAAATCCTGTGTCACAAACCTACTAGAGTTTTATGACAAGGTGACAGAAGTAAGACAAGAGAGAGAGGGGTGGATCGACTGCATATTTTTGGACTGCAAGAAGGCCTTCGACACAGTTCCTCACAAGAGGTTACTGCAAAAGCTAGAGGATCAGGCACACATAACAGGAAAGGCACTGCAATGGATCAGAGAATACCTGACAGGGAGGCAACAACGAGTCATGGTACGCGACGAGGTGTCAGACTGGGCGCCTGTGACAAGCGGGGTTCCACAGGGGTCAGTCCTAGGACCTGTGCTGTTCTTGGTATATGTGAACGACATAACGGAAGGGATAGACTCAGAAGTGTCCTTGTTTGCAGATGATGCGAAGTTAATGAGAAGAATCAAATCGGATGAGGATCAGGCAGGACTACAAAGAGACCTGGACAGGCTACAAGCCTGGTCCAGCAACTGGCTCCTTGAATTTAACCCTGCCAAATGCAAAGTCTTGAAGATTGGGAAGGGCAAAGAAGACCGCAGACACAATATAGTTTAGATGGCCAAAGACTGCAAACCTCACTCAAGGAAAAAGATCTGAGGGTGAGTATAACACCGAGCATATCACCTGAGGCGCACATCAATCAGATAACTGCTGCAGCATACGGGCGCCTGGCAAACCTACGGATAGCGTTCCGATACCTCAGCAAGGATTCGTTCAAGACTCTGTATACCATTTACGTCAGGCCCATACTGGAGTATGCAGAACCAGTTTGGAATCAACACCTAGTCAAGCACGTCAAGAAATTAGAAAAGGTGCAAAGGTTTGCAACAAGACTAGTCCCAGAGCTACGGGGATTGTCCTACGAAGAAAGGTTGAGGGAAATCGGCCTGACGACACTGGAGGACAGGAGGGTCCGGGGAGACATGATAACGACATATAAAATACTGCGCGGAATAGACAAGGTGGACAAAGACGGGATGTTCCAGAGATGGGACACAGACACAAGAGGTCAT
>NC_069427.1:37389849-37407349 GCF_026875155.1 Cherax quadricarinatus | reverse complement strand
GGTCAGTCTCCCTTTTTAAAAATAGGGAACTCATTTGCCATTTTCCATACTCAGGAGGTTGCCCGTTTAAAATGATGTGTTGAGATCTTTGTTAATGGCCTCACACAATATCTTCGGCTCACTCTTTAAGGGACCCTGGAGAGATGTTGTCTGGTCCCACGCCTTTGATGTGTCAAGTTCGCATAGCAACTTCTTCACCTCCTCCTTGGTTTATTATGTACCTCATCCAGCACTTGTGGGTGTGCCCCCTGTTATGATTACTGGAGTCCTACTGGTTCTCCACTGTATTTACCTCTTTAAATTTGTGTTGAGCTTCCTGACACACCTTTGTGGTCGTTTCTTGTGAATTCCCCATCACCCTTCTCAGAGGTATGATTACTGTCCTTGACTGTTGTTTTCCTCTTGATGAGGATGTAAACAGCTTGGGGTCAGTCTTTTCTTTTGATGCTATGTCATTTTCATATTTGTCTCTGAGCCTCCCTTCTTATCTGTGCATAATTCGTTTCTGGCCTCTTCGGCTGTTTTCTTTATTTGCTGAGTTCTCTGTCTTCTGCTACCTTTTCCATGCTCTAGATACACATAGTTTTTGCCTCCCTACACCTGTGGCAGTGCATTCGGTGAACCAAGGACTCGTTCTGTTCTTCCCATTATTTCTGTTTCCTTGGAACAAACCTCTCCTCTGCCTCCTTGCAATTTGTTGCTACTATAGTCCATCATTTCTTGTACTGGTTTTCCTGTCAGTTCCCTTTCCCACTGAATGTCTTGAAGGATGTTCCTCGTGGCTGAGTGTTCCCCCTTTGTGTTTGGTTTATCCCAAGCGATTCCTGCTACTCTCTCCACTTGGAGCTCAACTATGTAGTCGAAGCACAGAACCACATGATCACTAGCTCCCAGGGGCCTTTCATACATGATACCCTCAGATTGTCCGTAACTACTCTTGGGTGAATACAAGGTCCAGCCTTGCCTGGTTAATTCTCTCCTCTCTCTCTGGTAGTTGTCTCTAACAGTTGTGCATGAGGTTTTCCAGACCACATCCATCACTTGGCTTCCATGTTTCCGGGACCCCTATGGGGCCCCAGGGTTTCCCAGTCAATCTCTTGTGTTGAAATCACCCTAATAGTAACTTGCTCCACCCATGTGTGCACTCCTGGCCCACCTCGGCTAGTGTGTCGATCATTGCCTCTGTTGCTCTCATAGTATTCTTCTCTTGGCCTACTGCGTTCTGTGGTGGGTTGTACATTACTGCAATTCTCACCTTATGTCCCTCAGACTGGCTTGTTCCTACTAAGTAGTCACTTTCGCGCATGTCATCCATTCTTCCCATTTTCTCAAAATCACCTGGTTTTAATGAGGCAATGCAACTCTCCTCCCCCTCTCCTTCCCTCTGTCTTTCCTGAGGATTTGAGTTATCCGTGATGGAAAGATTGAATCTGTTATTATTCTGGTGAGTTTTGTTTTGTGAGTGCTATTATGTCTGTGGATGTCTCTTTGATTCTTTCGTGCCACTCCTCATACTTGTTTGTTTATTCCATCTGCATTTGTATACCACACATCAACTTCTTTTTAAGCACTGTGGTCTGTGATGGTATATTGGGGTTGGGGAGTGGGAGACCTGGTAAGGAATATGGGTTTGTTGCTGTGGAGGGTGGAGTTTGTAAATGTATGGGTGGGAGGGGCATTGGATTGTGGCATGGCGTGTTTTGATTTTAGTGTGTTTGGTTGCACCTGGGGTTGACCTGGTTGGTAGGCTTCTATAGGAAGTTGGAGGGAGGTCTGTATTTGATCTTCTTCCGGGTCTGGGGATACACCTTCCTGTTTGCCCGGCCATGTCCCTTAATCGTGCTTTCTCCTGCAGGATCCTGGGTCCGATTCGCTTCTGCCTTGAAGGACCACTTTCCATGGCCGGGGTTCTTTTTTTACAAAACCCCCCTATTCTCCGAAAATTTTCCAGCTGGGTCATGGGTCGTATTCTCTACTGCTTTCATGGGAATGCTTTCAATTGCTTTTTTTCCTCTTGATTTTTCTTGCTTCCATATGTTTCCCTTCACTTCCTGGAGCCCCATACACAAAGACTGACCTCACCCTTTCATTCTCCCACTGCGTTTATCCAGTGTATCCCCTCATTTAATTTTGTTTCCTGCACTGCAGCTTCCTAACTTTAGTTTCATGGCTAATGTACTTGGGCTCCAGTGGCCTGTCCATTTTCCCTTCTCGGCTTTCCTTGGGCTCTGTTGTTGTCTGTATAGGTCCTACACATAAAGCTTAGCTCTTTCATTCTACTACAGTCCCTTGATAGAGCTTCACCATGCAGTTGTGCTCCTTCTTTCCTACAGTCCCCTTTTTGTGGCTGAGGGAGCAGGTCTCTGTTGTCACATCCCAAAAATGTTCTTTCAGTTCTTTAGGCTGTTTAGATTTTTTCAGTTCCTCTTCTAAAACTCTGTATTAGCCTTGCTGCTTGACTGCACTCCCACTTCCTGCTTTACATATTATCTCTCTTCCATTTCATGCTAAGTTCTTCTAGTTTCTTTTCCCATTCATGATTCTTTTTATGAGCGCTGCTGCCCAATCCTCCTTTTGCAGTTCTCCTTCTCGCCCTTGCGTTTTTCTTGTTGCTCTCTGACAACCCATTTTTGTTTTATCCTGATTGCCTCAGAGTGGGAAACTATTAAGGTCTGTCTATGTTAGGTTAGTAGTGTGGTATGTCAGAGTGTGGGGGGGAGGTGGCTGGAGGAACTGTGGCTATGTGGGAGGAGGGGTGGAGAGGAGGGGGTTGAACGGGGAGGGGTGGGGTGAACGAGGGAGGGAGAGTGATCAGGGAAAGTGAGATGGTTCCGGTGCGTGAGGCGGGGCCCCGGGAGTGTATGTGTGAGTCTGGATTTTTTATGTGTGTGTGTGTGTGTGTGTTTTGTGTGTAATTTTGTGTGGAATTATGTGTGGTTTATTATGTACTGATAGGTAGGTGGCTAGTGCGTTGTCATGTAGTTCAGTGGTCACTTTGCTGACCACAACTTTTGGAGACCTGGCCCCCAACCTCCTGGGGCTTGACCGGCACGTACTTACAGGTGTGTGTTTGTGTGTGTGTGTGTGTGTGTGTGTGTGTGTTTGTTACCATTTTGTCCTAGGCACATGTCCGATTAGACACTAGGCCTGTTGTTATGTGTGAGTGGTGTGGTGTTGTGTTTGTGTGTTTTTCTGTGTGAGAATGTGTGTGTGTGTGGTTGTGTTGTGCGTGTGGGTGGTTGTGTGTGTGTGTGTGTGTGTGTGCTGTGTGTGTGTGTGTGTGTTTGTGTGGTTGTGTGTGGGTGTGTGTGGTGTGTGTGTGTGTGTGTGTGTGTGTGTGTGTGTGTGGGTGCTGTGTGGGTGTGTGTGTGTGGGTGTGTTTGTGGGTGTGTGGGTGTGTGTGTGTGTGTGTGTGGGTGTGTGTTATGTGTGTGTCGTGTGGAGCTTATGTGGGTGTCTGTGGGTGTGTGGGTGGGTGGGTGGGTGTGTATTGTCTTTAGGTCATAGATACTTGTCGAGAGACACTTAGCATTTTATATGTATGTTATCATCTGTACCCACTTATATCCACTCGCCAATTTGTGGTCGCAGGGATCTAGTCGCAGCTCCTGGCCCTTCCCCTCAACTTGCAAGAATCACTCCATCTTAGCCTCATGGAAATTATTGTACCTGCTCTTAAACCTACGTATGGAGACTTTCTACACCTCTTCATCGATATCATTCCGCTTTGCGACCAATCTCAGTGAAGAAATACTTGTTGACTCCCCCTGTGCCTTATCTGTGTCTTAACATGAAGCTGTGTCCTTGAGTACCTGTGCCGGCCCATGTCTCACACCTATACAAGAGTATTAGTACCACTATACCAAGGTACAGTCCTTTATTTTTTCTGCATAGATATATACGTTTTAACAGACGTCTCAACACATCTACGTTGTTTTCCCTCATCTATTTCATGATTCACTTCATCTTTCATAGACCATTCTGCTGACAACTCCACTCCCAAATATCTGAACACATCCAGTTCATCTATTTTCCCTCCCTCCAATATGATATCCAATCTCTCATTAGCTAGACTTTTTGATGATGAGAATTTAAGGTCAAGTCTCTTGGGGTTGGATTCTCTATAGACATGTTCTGAAGTCTGATAAAATGGTATTTTGTATCTGAAGGTCAGCTATGTCAAAACTTCTGGCAGGTCTCATAGAGAGGATGGCTCAGGTTATCGAGAAATGCAAGTTTTCTAAATTCTGTCACAACTGATGCAGAGGAAAAAAATACCCCGATCCACTGGGTTATGGTAGAGTTGCCAATATGGTCCTTATCCTGTATCCTGGACCCATTCAAACTGTGGAGCATACTCTTAGGAAGGACAAATCCAAGTAATTATTGGGTAAGCCCTCGAAGAAGATGGCTCCCAGAAAACGAGGATTGCAGGGTTACTAAATTTAGTCTTATCTTGGGATTTAGAGGCAAATAAGTCCAAGATGCCTCACAGTTATGGAACAGTTGTCAATTCGGTCCTGTTTCTAAGTCTTGCGTCCATTTAATATTTGGAAGTGTACAGATAAACACTAACAGATCCATCATCCAATATAATGATATGTGTCAAGTCAAACGTATCTATGGAGAAAGTAACAAGGTCAGTAGATTGCAAGATGTTGTTACTGCTAGACTAACGCCAGTACGGTTTGTATGCAGTGTCATTAACATAAAATGCAAAGTGTGTGGACAGAGACAGGGCCATACACTAGAGTGTGGACAGAGACAGGGCCATACACTAGAGTGTGGACAGAGACAGGGCCATACACTAGTGTGCGGACAGAGACAGGGCCATATACTAGTGTGTGGACAGAGACAGGGCCATACACTAGAGTGTGGACAGAGACAGGGCCATACACTAGTGTGCGGACAGAGACAGGGCCATATACTAGTGTGTGGACAGAGACAGGGCCATACACTAGAGTGTGGACAGAGACTAGGCCATACACTAGTGTGTGGACAGAGACAGGGCCATATAATAGTGTGTGGACAGAGACGGGGCCATACACTATTGTGTGGACAGAGACTAGGCCATACACTAGTGTGTGGACAAAGACAGGGCCACATACTTATGTGTGGACAGAGACAGGGCCATACACTAGTGTGTGGACAGAGACTAGGCCATACACTAGTGTGTGGACAGAGACAGAGCCATACACTAGTGTGTGGACAGAGACAGGGCCATACACTATTGTGTGGACAGAGACAGGACCATACACTAGTGTGTGGACAGAGACAGGGCCATACACTAGTGTGTGGACAGAGACAGAGCCATACACTAGTGTGTGAGCAGAGACAGGGCCATACACTAGTGTGTGGACAGAGACAAGGCCATACCCTAGTGTGTAGACAGAGACTAGGCCATACACTAATGTGTGGACAAAGACAGTGCCATATACTAGTGTGTGGACAGAGTCAGGGCCATACACTAGAGTGTGGACAGAGAAAGGACCATACACTTGTGTGTGGACAGAAACAGGGCCATACACTAGAGTGTGGACAGAGACAGGACCATACACTAATGTGTGGACAGAGACAGGGCCATACACTAGTGTGTAGACAAAAGCAGGGCCATACACTAGTGTGTGGACAGAGACAGGGCCATACACTAGTGTGTGAACAGAGACAGAGTCATACACTAGTGTGTGGGCAGAGACAGGGCCATACATTAGTGTGTGGACAGAGACAGGGCCATACACTAGGGTGAGGACAGAGACAGGGTCATACACTAGTGTGTGGACAGAGACAAGGCCATACACCAGTGTGTGGACAGAGACAGGGCCATACACTAGGGTGTGGTCAGAGACAGGGCCATACACTAGTGTGTGGACAGAGACAAGGCCATACACTAGTGTGTGGACAGAGACAGGGCCATACACTAATGTGTGGACAGAGGCAGGGCCATACACTAGTGCATGGACAGAGACAGGACCATATACTAGTGTGTGGACAGAGACAGGACCATACACTAGTGTGTTGACAGAGTCAGGGCCATACACTAATGTGTGGACAGAGGCAGGGCCATACACTAGTGCGTGGGCAGAGACAGGGCCATGTACTAGTGTGTGGATAGAGACAGGACCATACACTAATGTGTGGATAGAGACAGGACCATACACTAATGTGTGGACAGAGTCAGGGCCATACACTAATGTGTGGACAGAGGCAGGGCCATACACTAGTGTGTGGACAGAGACAGGGCCATACACTAGTGTGTGGACAGAGACAGGGCCATACACTAGTGTGTGGACAGAGACAGGGCCATACACTAGTGTGTGGACAGAGACAGGGCCATACACTAGTGTGTGGACAGAGACAGGACCATACACTAGTGTGTGGACAGAGACAGGGCCATACACTAGTGTGTGGACAGAGACAGGGCCATACACTAGTGTGTGGACAGAGACAGGGCCATACACTAGTGTGTGGACAGAGTCAGGGCCATACACTAGTGTGTGGACAGAGACAGGGCCATACACTAGTGTGTGGACAGAGACAGGGCCATACACTAGTGTGTGGAGAGAGACAGGGCCATACACTAGTGTGTGGACAGAGACAGGGCCATACACTAGTGTGTGGACAGAGACAGGGCCATACACTAGTGTGTGGACAGAGTCAGGGCCATACACTAATGTGTGGACAGAGGCAGGGCCATACACTAGTGCGTGGGCAGAGACAGGGCCATGTACTAGTGTGTGGATAGAGACAGGACCATACACTAATGTGTGGATAGAGACAGGACCATACACTAATGTGTGGACAGAGTCAGGGCCATACACTAATGTGTGGACAGAGGCAGGGCCATACACTAGTGTGTGGACAGAGACAGGGCCATACACTAGTGTGTGGACAGAGACAGGGCCATACACTAGTGTGTGGACAGAGACAGGGCCATACACTAGTGTGTGGACAGAGACAGGGCCATACACTAGTGTGTGGACAGAGACAGGGCCATACACTAGTGTGTGGACAGAGACAGGGCCATACACTAGTGTGTGGACAGAGACAGGGCCATACACTAGTGTGTGGACAGAGACAGGGCCATACACTAGTGTGTGGACAGAGTCAGGGCCATACACTAGTGTGTGGACAGAGACAGGGCCATACACTAGTGTGTGGACATAGACAGGGCCATACACTAGTGTGTGGAGAGAGACAGGGCCATACACTAGTGTGTGGACAGAGACAGGGCCATACACTAGTGTGTGGAGAGAGACAGGGCCATACACTAGTGTGTGGACAGAGACAGGGCCATACACTAGTGTGTGGAGAGAGACAGGGCATACACTAGTGTGTGGACAGAGACAGGGCCATACACTAGTGTGTGGACAGAGACAGGGCCATATACTGGAGCATTGTATCTTAGAGTTCAGTCATCTCCATGCAAACCTTGAAGGGTGTAGCAAAAAAAAAGAAAACTCATTTTTAATGACAAGATGTCTGAAATCTTCAGGTTGTATCCACATTTTGCATCGACCAGATGAATGACCAGTTTTTTTTTTTACAGAGAGGACTGCAGCCTAATTAATGTTTTTTTTTAGTGATAATAAGATATCGTATTCCTTAACATACTGTATACAAATATATGAAGTAATTGTAAAATATCTAATGACTAATATTTCGTCCTAGTGATGTAACAGTGCTCAGAGATGTCTGACAAAGACCCACTGTAGCCTCTGTTATCCTGTTTTTTGCGGTCGCGCTTCACAATAAACACGCCGCTCAGGCAACACAACCCTAACTGTGAGTATCAAGAAATTAACCAGACACCGTCATTATAACTCTTACAAAATTTCTAGTAGTAAATAAGCAAGATCTAAATGGCTTGTGAAAACATGCAAGTATATTAAGCTTTATAACCTGCACGAACTGTGTTTCTAAGACAAGAAGGTATTTCTCCCCTCTATGGAAGTTGCATTTATTGTGTATCACAAATATTAAAGCCTCTCTCAAGAATCTTATCACTTATAAGTTATTTCTTCCATAAATTAGTTGCAAAGGCAACTTCTAGCCTAAAACTGTTAGTAATAATATATCACAAATTACATACACTGATGGATCTAAGAAGGAGTCTACTGGCAGAGTTGCATCTGCTCTTGCTGTCACCTTCCTGGATAATAATTATAGTAACAACCATGTTGAGTTAAGCAAATGAATTTTACTAACAACTGGGCGTCTATGTTGCAAACTGAATTATTTGACATTTTAATGGCACTAAAGTCAACATATGACACTGAACTTGACTTCTAAGTCATCACTGAAGGCACTTGACTCACATAATGACACTAATAACATACTCGTTGGAGAAGCCAGATACAGACACACCCATTGAATTACTCCTGCAAGATATAGTTGATAAGTTAGCCTAGTCTATAACTTATTATGATGACATGAACATAGAAAAGATGTTTATGGAGCAACTTGCAATGTAAACAGACGCATGTTGTAGCAGCTGGCTCCTTTTATTTGTTGATGAGCCTGACTCCACAACAAATCAAAGAAGCTTTCTAGAATCTAAATTATATATACATTGTTAGTCTAGGAAGTGCTAGCATGTCTTCATAGTTATTATTTATTAGCAATGTTTACATTAAATATATTTGCTGAATATTTGTTCTTAATTTGTAAATAAATTTATTAATTTGTAATTATTCTTGTTTTCAGAGATTTAATATTTAGTGGTAGAGAGAAGTGTAGATTGTGGTTGTAGTGCTGGTTGTGATGTTGTTGTTGTTGGTGGTGATGATGGTGGTGACGGGGGCTGCAGTGAGTGGTGGTGAGTGTGGTGGTGATGGTAGAGGTGTAGACATATGACATATGACCAACAAGTATCATCGTTTTATGTGTTAAGGGTATCAGAGCCGTCGAGGAGTGGCATAAAGCCCTAGATCATATAGTGGCATTTCGACTTGTTACGAGTGAATTCGATGGCCAGCACGATTACCTAGTCTAGGGTAATCATTCCTGTTAGCCAGACTCTCTAAGGCGGTTAAATGATATGCATCCCATTATAACCTGTGGCACTCTGTTTTATTTGTATTGACATATGCGATATTTGTGTCTGTGTTCACTGTTTACAGCTCAACCCAGAACTGCAGTCCTACAAGAGTAGTAGTGGTGTTAGTGGTGGTAGTGGTGGTAGTGGTGGTAGTGGTGGTAGTGGTGGTGGTGGTGGTGGGGGAGGTGGTGGAGGTGGTGGTGGTGGTAGTGTGTGTAGTGGGGGTAGTGGTGGTAGTGGGTGGTAGTGGGGGGTAGTGGTGGTAGTGGGGGTGGTGGTGGTGGTGGTGGTGGTGGTGGTAGTGGTGGTAG
Organism: Cherax quadricarinatus; assembly: GCF_026875155.1. Taxonomy (NCBI): domain Eukaryota; kingdom Metazoa; phylum Arthropoda; class Malacostraca; order Decapoda; family Parastacidae; genus Cherax; species Cherax quadricarinatus. Next base: position 37,398,001 of record NC_069427.1, on the reverse strand, counting down.
TGGTGGTAGTGGTGGTAGTGGTGGTAGTGGTGGTGGTGGTGGGGGTGGTGGTGGTAGTGGTGGTAGTGGTGGTAGTGGTGGTAGTGGGGGTGGTATGGGGGTTTGGTGGGGGTTGGTGGAGGTGGTGGTGGTGTGAGGACAGGTCACCTTTAAGCTGGTGGACGACCTTCACCCACGAGTGCTGGGGTACCACCCAGTTTGGTATGGCCACCAACTCCTCCCTATGCCCCTTCTTTCTCCGTCCATTCCCTTACCCCTTCTTTCTCCCTCCCTTCCCTTACCCCTTCTCCTTCCCGCCCCATTCTGCTTTCCAGTCCTTCCCCTCTACCCCCTTCTTCCCTTCCCTCTGCGCCAACCCCTCTCGGTTCCCTATTCTACCTCATATCCCTCCTCTCATTTACATCCCTCCCTCCTCTCCCCCTACCTTCACCCACTTCCCTTAACTACGTTCTGAGAGTTCACAAACAGCAACACTAACGTTCCATGGAGACGTTCTCAGAGTTGACAAACAGCAGAACTAACGTTCCATGGTGACGTTCTCAGAGTACACAATCAACGACATTAACGTTCCATGGTGACGTTCTCAGAGTACACAATCAACAACATTAACGTTCCACGGTGACGTTCTCAGAGTACACAATCAACAACATTAACGTTCCACGGTGACGTTCTCAGAGTACACAATCAACAACATTAACGTTCCATGGTGACGTTCTCAGAGTACACAATCAACAAAATTAACGTTCCATGGTGACGTTCTCAGAGTACACAATCAACAAAATTAACGTTCCATGGTGACGTTCTCAGAGTACACAATCAACAACTTAACGTTTTCCCCGGTGACGTTCTCAGAGTACACAATCAACAAAATTAACGTTCCATGGTGACTTTTCCAAGAACACAATCAACAAAATTAACTTTTTCCATGGTGACGTTCTCAGGGGGTACACAATCAACAACATTACTTTCCCCAGGGTGACGTTCTCAAGTACACAATCAACCATTAACTTCCCGGTGACGTTCTCCAGAGTCACAATCAACAATTTTAAGTTCCAGGGTGACGTTGTCAAGTACACAATCAAAAAACAAAAAACGTTCCAGGGTGACGTTGTCAAGTAAAAACAATAAACAACTTTAAACTTCCCAGGTGACTTGTCAAGTACAATCAACACATTAAACGTCCCATGGTGACGTTGTCAGAGAAACCAATCAACAACATTACGTTCCTGGTACGTTGTCAGAGAAACAAAACAACAACATTAACTTTCCCATGGGACTTCTCAAGATACACAATCAACAACTTTAAACGTTCCATGGGCTTTTCTAAAGGTACAAAATCAAAAACATTAATTTTTTTTTCCAGGGACTTTCTCAATTACAAAACAAAAAACTTAACGTTCATGGTGACGTTTAAAGTCTCAAATCAACAACTTTAAACGTTCCAATGGTGTGAGTACCCAGTATCCAAAAAATTTAGAATTTTTTTTTTTCAATTTGGGCCTACAGTTAAATAAATTTTAAAAACGAAAAATAGGGTTATTATGTTTTATAACGAGCCGGACGAACACTTGTGTGGACCCTTAATAAGACCAGTGGAGAGTGTAAAATACTGTTGAATTAAACCGTATTATTAAAAATTCCTTCTCTGAATTTTGTTTTAAACCTAAAAAAAAAGATACATTGTTTTTATACTTTGAAGCATTTTAACAACTAGTTATGAGTCTCTTGCACAGAGGGAACAGTGCTGTTGGAAAAGGGGAAACGTAATGGACAAACAGTGGGTCGCCCTCAGCACTCGCCCCTCGCTGCTCTTCCCTTAAAGGTTGCAATTCGTTTAAAAAACTCTCCTCTGTGCCTACTACAATTCCGGCTATCAAAATTAAATTTTAGTAAGTAATTGCAGATTTTTTTTTTTAAATATAACAATGGGAAAACATGTTGCAAAAAGATTTTTTTGAATTAAATTTTTATGAATCATACACACACACAAACAAAACCACACCACCCCCAAAACAAACCACACACAAACCCACACAAACACACACACACACACACACACAACACACACACACAACCCACACACACACACAAAACAAAACACAACACACACAAACACACATACACACACACACACAAAAACCACACACACATACACACACACCCCCCACACACACACACACCACCACAACACACAACACACACACAAAACACACACAAACAAACCACACACACAACACACACACACACACCAAACCCCAAAAAACCCCACAACACCAATACACACACAAACCACACACACACACACACACACCCCAACCCAACACACAACACACCACACACAATAAAACACACACATTTCATCAAGACATTCCACTGTCTTTGTCTCCAATTTTGTTTTCCCCATTTTTAGATCCCTTTTCCCTTGTACAAACGTATGTCTGTCATTAACCATTTCTATGGCCCCAAATTTTGCTGAAAAAAACAAGACGTTCAGAGGATGGTTGACAAAATATTTATTCATTTTTGGTAACACGAAGGAATTCCCCCGCTTCGATGCCCGAAACCTTTTAGATTAAAATATTAAAGTTTTTTATAAAAATTTTATATATATAAATATATATATATATATATATATATATATATATATATAATAATATTTTTATATATATATATATATATATATATATAATTATATATATATATATATATATATTTTAAAAATTTATATAATAATTTATATATTAATTTAAAATATATTGTTTTGAAGTGGTTCTCGTTCTCTCACTTGGGGCGTGCTTGAAATTCACTCCCCTCAACTTTTTTGCCTCGCCTGTGACCCTTTCAAGATGTTAATTACTTTCCTCTTCGGTCCTCCAGTTCTCTATTTCTGGCAAAGTTTTTTTTCTTTAGAATTTAAGCCCCCCAGTGTCTCCCCCTCTAACAGGCGCCCCTTTTTCCTTTAAAAATTTTTATACGTAAGAGTCCCTGTGGTTACCTGTAGGGGGGTTTCGGGGGTTGGGCCCTGCCCAGAACTTCACGGAATGTTGTCCGATCGCCAGGCTTTTGGGGTGCCGCACGCAATCAGCGAGGAAACACAACCCGACTGCCCGGGAACGACTTTAAGAATTTTCTTGTTACCTCTTAAAAAAAATTACTGGTTTTTTGGGCAGTCCAATGTGTACGAAGGGAGGAATTTGGGGTCTTGGCTACTTTTTACTTATTGAATTTTCTTAAAAGCTTATTGCCCCCTTTGATTTCACCGAACTTTTTGGGCCCGTCTACCCGTTCTTTTTTTTGTTAAGTGATTTCGTTGGCGTTTGGGGAGCATCCCTCAAATTTTTCAGATACAAATATGATGTATTTTGCCCCCTATGTTGCAAGGAGTATGGGTCAGAGGAGTTTCAACTTTTCTCAATAATAAGGTGGGATGAATTTGTACGAGCTCGAACATTCTTGTACATTCTTCAGCTCTTCAACGTCGTCTGCCTTGAAAGGAGTTTTATTATTCAGCAATATTCCAGCGGAAGAGATCGGGGGACATGAAGAATAGCAACAATAGATTGGGCATCTCTTTTTTTTGAAAGTTTTGTATTTTTTTCCCCTTGGGGATGTGTAAAATTTTGAATGTTAGACCCTCTAAATTGTCGCTTTTAAAGTTTCTCACTTTAAACTCTCTCTTATTAGTGGTCGAGTTTTTTTTTTTTTTGTAAAAGCTCCTGTATTTTTCCTAAATACGAAATAACCGAAATTTGTTTTTCATTGAGTAAAAACAAAGTGGCGGAGGGGGGAAGGGTAAAGAAGGAGGGGCAGAGTACATCGTTTTGGTATTACAGTACATCACCTGGTTTATTCAATATCACCTGGTATTATCGAGTATATCACGTATTTTTTAGTACATCCCGCCCTTTTTTGAGTACATCTTGGCTTTACTGAATTAATGTAAATGGGCACATTTTACCTAAATAATTATGTCATTCTGATAAAGAAATTCCCCATCCTCTCTCTCCTCCCTTTTTTTCTTCTCCTCCCCTCTCCCCTCTCTCTTCCTCCCTCTCTCTCATCTCTTTCCTCCCCCCCTTTTCCCCTTCCTTCCTTTTTTTCCTCGTCCGGGTCCCTCTAAAACCCCTCTAAAACCGATAAAAAAAACAAGAAAATGTTCTCAGAACCTCCACCAGGGGTACATTGATTTTTTTTCTCAAAGGCGGGCTTCTTTTTACGAAAAATGTGAAAAAATGTCATTCTTAAATCCAGGCCAAGACGCTTCTCCATATCTTTCAAATCAAAATCGTTATTAAATAAGGGGGGGTTTTCCTGAAGACACCCTTCCCCCCCCTTTCCCCCCCCCTTCCCAGCCCCTCCCCATTTTCCCTTCCCCCTTTCCGAAAACCAGCTACACAAATTAAGCAAATTTTTACATGACCCTCCTTTTCATTTTTACACCCAAACTAAGCTAGCCTCCCTCTCTTACCATAATGCTAAACAGCTTGATTTACCAAACTTAATTTATCAAATTTATCAAAATTTATCAAGAGTTTTTAGGTGTCTCGAGAAGGAAACTTAAGAAGGAAACTTAAGGCAACGTACACGTAAAGAATGTCAACTTTCACACGTGAGTTTTCTCTTAAAACAGAGTGAAGAAGTTACTGTCACATAGATTATGAAGGCAAATATATGACTGCCGATAACGGGAAAAGGAAAATGGTAGAAAACATTGGCATAGATCACTTTTGATAAACATAACACAGGTGCAGCTCTTGGGTATCTTTAATGTTGATGTTAAACGTTTCGCCCTCACAACAGGCTTCTTCAATCGAATACAGGCGACTATAATGCTAAAAACACTGAAGTATTAGCTTTGGGGATCACAGCTACCTTGGTAGTAGGGCAGCCCCTTCAAGGGTTAAAGCATGGAAAGTACCAAACTTATAAAATCGGGTAGGAGGAAGGTGAGCAGTGGAGTTGAAGTCTAAGTGAGTGTGGCTCGCTGTGGAAGAGCCCATGGCGAACAGCTTTTTTGCAAAGGGTTGCAGAAGACTTCCCCCTGTCCCTGATCCCCTGGTGTTGCGGGTTCAGAAAAGTGTTATATTTATGATGGTAGAGGCGTATGAAAAGGGGTCAGGATCCCCAGGTGTTTCCCAAAATGAATATTTTTCATACTTGTAAGTTTCGTTTCATCATTTATTCACGGACACCTTTAGTGAAAATGTTTCATCCCTGTACCCTGGCACTTAAAAATTATTAAAAATATATATTATATATATATATATATATATAAAATATTATATATATTATATATATAAAAATAAAATTTATATAAAATATATATACTTTAAAAATTATATAAAATATATATATTATATATATTATATATATATTTTATATTTTTTATTTTACTTATTATCACACGGGCCGTTTTCCCACCAAGGCAGGGTGGTCCGAAAAAATAAACTTTACCATCATTCACTCCATCATGTCTTCCCAGAAGGGTCTTTACACTCAATTTAAACTGCAATTTTAACACCCCCCCTTTAGAGTGCAGGCACTTTTTTCCCCCATCCCGGGGACTCAAGCCCCCTCCGGGTTTTCCCAAACCCCCTTAAAAGTTACTTTGCTCACACTCCAACACCGTCAAGTATTAAAAACCATTTGTCCCTTCTTTCCCTATCAAACACGCTCACGCTGCCTGCGGAATCCAGCCCCTCGCCTAAAAACCTCCTTTACCCCCTCCCTCCAAAAATTTCCAGGCCACCCCCCCCGCCTTTTCCTTCCACTAAGACGATAAAAACTCTTGAAGTATTCTGTTTCCTCCCTTTTCTCTACTGTCCAACCACCTCAACAACCCTTTGCAGCCCCTTGGGCAACAGTTTTGGTAATCCCGCACCTCCTCCTAACTTCTAAACTTCGATTCTCTGCATATATTACACCACACATTGCCCAACATGAAAATCTCCCCTGCCCCCACCTTCCCTCGCTGCAAATTCATCAAACCCCCGCTTCACACCCAAAATAAAAACGTTTGGTAAAAACTTATCCTCATACATTTCCCCCTTGCCCCCCAAGGAAAAGTTCTTTGTTCCACAGACTCCTAATGCAACTCACTCTTTCCCCCCCATAATTCTATGATTAAACCCCATCTTTCATGACCATCCGCTACACGTCCCCTCCCCAAATATCTGAATACATTTCACCTCCTCCATACTCTCCCCCTTCCAATCTGATATCCAATCTTTTTCCCTAAACTTTTTTGTTATCCACATAACCCTTTCCTTTCCTGTATTCACTTTTAAATTTCTTCTTTTTCATACCCCTAAACCAAATTCATCCCCAAACTCTGCAGAATCCTTTAGAAATTCCCAAGAGCACAGTTTCATCATAAAGAGCAGCTGTGACAATCCCACTTTTTTGTGATTCTTTATTTTTACTCCACGCCTCTTACCAAGACCCTCGCATTTACTTTTCCTTACAACCCCATTTTTTAAAAATATATTAACAACCACGGTGACATCACGCCCCTTGTCAAAGGTATTTTTATGGGAAATTTTTTCCCCCTTTTCCCTACATATCTAGTTTGAGCCTCACTATCCTCGTAAAAACTTTTCACGTTTCTAACCACCTCCTATACCATACACCTGCAAATTTGCCCCATTTCCCCCCCCTATCCACCCTTTTTAACGCCTTTTTCCAAACCCTAAATGTTTCAAAGACCTCTTTAGCCTTATTTAAATCCCTGTTCACTTATTTTTTTTCACTGTAACACCGTCCCACCCCCCCTACCTTTCCTAAAGCCCCCTTTGTTCATCTGCTACCTATTCTCCGTCTTACTTTTAAATTCTTTCAATAATAATCTACCAAAAACACTTTACCAGGTATACTCAACAGTTTAACCCTATAATTTTTGCACTCTTTTTTGCCCCTTTGCCTTTATAAAAAGGAACTAGAAAGCTCTCTGCCAACCCCTAGGTACCTTACCCTTTTCCCATACATTTATTAAATAAATTGCACCAACCACCCCAAAACTATATCCCCCACCTGTTTTTTAACTTTTCCCTATCTTTATCCCCATAAACCCCGGCTGCCTACCCCCTTTCATTTTTTTACGCCTCACGAACTTCCCCACACCACAAACGGCTTTCCTCACTCCCACAAGTTATATATTTAAAAATTTTTAATATATATATATAATTTTTTAAATATATATAATTGTGTTTGGGGGGTTTTGTGTGTTTTGTGTGTTGTGTGTTGTGTGGTGTGTGTTGTGTGTGTTTTGTGTTGTGTTTGTGTTTGTGTGTGGTTTTGTGTTGTGTGTGTGGTGTGTGTGTGTGTGTGGTGTGTGTGTGTGGTTTGTGTTGTGTTGTGTGTGTGTGTGTGTGTGTGGTGTGTGTGTGTGGGGTTTTGGTGGTGTTTTGGTGTGTGGTGTGTGTGTGTTTTGTGGTGTGTGTGTGGTGTGTTGTGTTGTGTATCACCTAATTTTGGTTCAGGGTCGAGACTTAGCTCCCGGCCCCGCCTCTTCACCGACCGCTACTAGGTCCCTCTCCCCCCGCTCCATGAGCTTCCATCCTGTCTTTAAAAAATGTATGTTTTTCCCGCCCCCCAATCGCTTGCCAATTTCCACTTCCTAATACTCTATGACTGAAGAAATATTCCAAATCCCTTTGACTCATCTGAGTCTTCACTTCCCAAATTTTGACCCCCTTTTTCTGTGTCCCATTCCCCGGAACATCCCGTCTCTGTCCACCTTCTATTCACCAGTATTTTGTTTTCTTTTCATTTCCCCTGATCCCCTGTCCCCAGTGTTTCAGACCGATTTCCCTTAACTTTCTTTAAAGGGCATTTCCCCTTAGTCTGGAACTAGCCTTTTTGCAAACCTTTTTCACTTTCTCTAATTTCTTGACGTGTTTTTAATAGGTGTGGGTTTCCAAACGGTGCTGCGTACTCCGTATGGGGCCCGAGTACACAGTGTATAAAATCTTTTAACGATTTCCCTTACTGAGGTACCGGAACGCATTCTCAGGTTTTCCAAGCGCCCATGATGTAGCAGAAACTGGTTAATGTGTGCTTCTGGCGATTTACTTTGTATTATACCACTCCCAGGGGCTTTCTCCTTTAGTGAAGTTTGCAGCCTTTGGCCTCCCAGGGGGCCCCTTCTTGCCCC